>CM031966.1:23232747-23832747 GCA_018749465.1 Paracanthobrama guichenoti
AGTGTAATGGATTGTATTTGCATTGAGGTGGTTGACTGACAGCACAGCAAAACCAAAGACATCAACTCAACACTAACAGCACAAAAAACAACCAAACCAGCCCTCCCAAACAGAGCCCAGCGTACAATAATTATTCTAATTGAGTACGTTTTCCACAAAACTACTTTTAAAATCCTTACTTTCCAAAAAAGAAAAGTTTTAGAAGCATAAAATTGTCATGTTCTGGTTTGGTGACACAATGTTTTAACAGTTTCCAAGAATGCTCTCTGTAGGGGTTGGGTATGAAACGAGACTAGCTGAGAGGAAGAGGTCTGACAAGCCGTCAGGGGTCAGTTCCCTTACCACAAATCCAGTTGGGACAATTACTGCGTGCCACACAGGGTCCAAAATGAATGCTCGGCAAGCGCCAAATGTGTGTAACAAGTTGGCCGGTAACTTTATAATTGTAAGATTGATTATCTGACTCCCGCTGATGTAAGTGACACAAGCGATTCAAATCCACACCAGCTATTAAATACAAAACATCTGTTGCGAATAACCCATCGTCAAGAAACTTGGAAAATTTACCATCAGAGGTTTAATTAAGAGGCCTAAAGTTATCCAAGTGGTGATACGTGTGGAATATTCCAAACATTAAGCCACCAAAATGAAAACAAAGGAAAATCACAATCCGTCTTTGAGTTTTTGTGACATGCAGGAGAATCTCATAAGAAGCTGAGAAAATTACCAAAAAAAAAAAAAAAAAAAAACTGTTTCTACTGTCTATACATGCATCTTTTTTCTTTTACACATTTTACACATATATATATATATATATATATATATATATATATATATATATATATATATATATATATATTTATTCAGACACCTTCAATATTTTCTCACATTATCACAGTTTATTTGCTATAGTTTAGAAAATGGTAATAAAATATGACAAGAACTTAAATTGTGTTTGTTGAGAACTTAAATTGTGTAAATTGTTAAACTGTGTCAGAACAAATTCATCTTGATAATGTCAGATAACTTTGATAGAAAGGTATGTAATGGATTACAATTAACCAATCAGCTGTCAGCTGTTCAATTTAAGTATACAATTAGACAATACCAATTTAGGTCAACCAATTACCAAGCAATGCTTCATTTTGTTCAGCAAAACACTTAAAAGGTGCACTATGTAACATTTCCGTCCGCTAGAGGTCGCCTATTCAAAGCAAAGGCATAATTTGATGATGCCAAGCTAGAGCGCAGCATCTTGGGACATGTGGTCTTCACCTCACAGCCGGTGGAAAAGAATTGGGGTAGGACTCGGGCAGAAGTCATGTTCATGGATGCGATTATTAACATTACTGCAGTATGAAGCAGAGCAGGGGCGAGTGCTGTGGAGCTGAATGAGGTTGGTGGAGCGATTGCTAATGAGAGACGAGTGCGACACGCGAGCAGAGGGACTTTTATTATGCTACAGTCGCCGGTGCCATTTCCGCTTTTCCGGTCATGAGTATGAGGTAACGCAGCTGTTTATCATATTAGATACATTTGAGTGTGTTGAAAATGACGTTATGACGTTACTCTGTGCGTTCACTCGGGGGCTGCTATGACACATGTTACAAACTGCAGTGAGAGTGAAGCGTTTCTGCAAAATAACGCAGATATGACGCAAATGACAGGCGACTCCCTCACACGTCCCGGTTCCTTGGTTAAAATAGCAATTTTCTCACGCTTTACAAATAGTTGGAAACATTTGTGATATTGTAAGTACTCCACTGAACAAAATGTATAACACTGGCCTAGTGGTTTTTGGATATTTTACTGAAAATTTTTTACATAGTGCACCTTTAAGCAAAACATGGTCTGAAATAAGTGTCTGAATAATTTTGGTCCTAAATTTATCATTTTCACTGGTAGTCCACTGTAGGAAGAATTTTTAAGGTATGTCACAGTTTACTTTATTTTGCTAATATATATATATATATATATATATATATATATATATATATATATATATATATATATATATATATATATATATATATATATATATATATATATATATATATACATACATACACACATCTCAACAAAAGAAAAACTATATTCATTTAAACTTTTTAAATCAGTAAAACCGCAAAGATATATACATAGATATCTATAAGAATTTGTAATGCATATTTAATTAAAAAATGCAAAATGCAGTTACTTGTAAATATTCCAATACACCTGGCATTTTTTCTCAGTTTTGGACTTTGTGCTACATATCTAAAAGCAATTATAAAGCACCCTGAGGCAGATTCATGTATTGAAACACCTGCATTAAGGACAAATATGTACCAATTTCTGTGCATATTCTTGGCTGGATGGGACCGGATGGTTTGCTGGACGTGGGGAATGAATGAGAGGGGAGGGCAAATGAATGGAGTGACGGATGAAAATCGAGGCCCCATGGTAACACACACACACCTTTCTTGCCTGATCATTGTCTTCAATCTGGCCCAGATCTCTGCCACTGGCCTGAGCGATCCTCTTCCCTGAGACCAGGTTTCCCACCATCACAGAGGCGGGTCCAATCTCTGCAGGACCGAGCAGAGGAAGTACATCACAAACAAGTAGATGACAACACACACCGAATTTCTGGCACTTCTAATTTTATACGACATCTGAGGTGACCTTGCCGCAGACAGACCTGGCTGTTTCTGTCTGGGTTTGGGCAGGTTAGTGACGCAGGTGTGAGGGCACATTAGGACGTTACAGGGATGCAGGGAGCCTTCCAAAAACAGCTGCTTGGTCTCCGACAGGTGGATCCCTCCCAGCGGAGTCTTGGGAAGGGTGTTAGCAGGCACCAAAGCCAAACAAAACACCCCCACGTTGTGGATGCTGTCTATCGCCTGCAGAAAGAGACACATTCGATTGTCAGGTGAGGTTTAAAAATAGAGTTCGTAAGAAGCCGAGAAGAGGCTGCCAGCTGAGATCTGATGCAGCCGCTGACCTTTACCGATGCCTCTGGGAGATCCAAATTACCAAACGGGAATTCAGGAAGTGGAAGGAAAAAATACCATATTTGCAAGATTAATGACCTATAACAAAAGAGTGGAATGGAACCGTCTGGGTAGGTGGAAATGAAGGCCAACCTCCGTGCCTGAATGCATCTTGTTATTTTTACATGCCGGTAAGGTATTGTAAAGTGCTGACAGAAAGTATGCAGGTCAGCAATAGCATGATCTCTAATTCAGTCTGGATGGTGACTGGGGTTACGCAGCGATTAAGGTGACTCCCAGACTGGACGGGAATAGCAAGTCGTCACTGCCCAAATCGATCGGTAAGGGTGGGTATAAAAAGGACAAATACCTGTAGTACACGGCTCATCCACTGGAAGCTGTCCTCTTCTGTGGAGTCCGGCCGCTGCTCGGCTACGACCACAATTCTCTCATCATGCAGGACCGTCACGGAAAATACCGCTATCCTGAAGATGGAGATAAAGAAAGGAGATATCAGACCGGCCCCAAAAACATCTGAAACCAGGAACTAGTGGCCAGAATCTTATTAAAATTAATGAATTAATATTTAAATGTATTTTAATATACTCACGCATGCACACACCTCACTCACGCACACACCTCACTCACGCACGCACCTCACTCACTCACTCGCCTCACCTCACGCACGCACACTCACTCACGCACGCACGCACCTCACTCACTCACTCGCCTCACCTCACTCACGCACCTCACTCACTCACTCACTCACTCCACCACTCGCCTCACCTCACGCACGCACCTCACTCACTCACTCACTCGCCTCACTCACTCACCTCACGCACGCACCTCACTCACGCACCTCACTCACTCACTCGCCTCACCTCACGCACGCACCTCACTCACGCACCTCACTCACTCACTCGCCTCACCTCACGCACCGCACCTCACTCACTCACTCGCCTCACCTCACGCACACGCACCTCACTCACTCACCTCACTCACTCACCTCCCACCTCACTCACTCGCCTCACCTCACGCACGCACCTCACTCCTCCACCTCACCTCACCACGCGACGCACCTCACTCACGCACGCACCTCACTCACTCACTCACTCACTCGCCTCACCTCCTCACTCACACGCACGCACCTCCTCACTCACTCACTCACCACTCGCCTCACCTCACGCACGCACCTCACTCACTCACGCACCTCACTCACTCACCTCACTCACTCCACCACTCGCCTCACCTCACGCACGCACCTCACTCACGCACCTCACTCACTCACTCGCCTCACCTCACGCACGCACCTCACTCACCACGCACCTCACCTCACTCACTCACTCACTCACTCACCCACTCACCTCACCTCACCTCACCTCACACCCACGCACCTCACTCACTCACTCGCCTCACCTCACGCACCTCACTCACTCACTCACTCACTCGCCTCACGCACGCACCTCACTCACTCACTCGCCTCACCTCACGCACGCACCTCACCTCGCCTCGCCTCACGCGCGCACCTCACTCACTCACTCACTCACTCACTCGCCTCGCGCACCTCACTCACTCACTCGCCTCACCTCACGCACGCACCTCACTCGCCTCACCTCACTCGCCTCACTTCACCCACGCACCTCACTCACGCACACACCTCACTCACTCACCTCACGCACGCACGCACCTCACTCACTCACTCACTCACTCGCCTCACCTCACGCACGCATCTCACTCCACTCACTCACACACACTCGCCTCACCTCACTCACTCACTCCTCTCTCACACACACTCGCCTCACCTCACTCCTCTCACACACACTCGCCTCACCTCACTCACTCCACTCACTCACACACACACACACTCGCCTCACCTCACTCACTCACTCACTCTCACACACACACACTCGCCTCACCTCACGCACGCATCTCACTCACTCACGCTCACACACACTCGCCTCACCTCACTCACTCACTCACTCTCACACACACACACTCGCCTCACCTCACTCACTCTCACACACACACTCGCCTCACCTCACTCACTCTCACACACACTCGCCTCACCTCACTCACTCTCACACACACACACACTCACCTCACCCACTCTCACACACACTCGCCTCACCTCACCTCACTCACTCACTCACTCTCACACACACTCGCCTCACCTCACTCACACACACTCGCCTCACCTCACTCACTCTCACACACACTCGCCTCACCTCACTCACTCACTAACTCACACACATTCACCTCACGCACGCACGCCACTCTCACACACACTTGCCTCACCTCTCTCTCTCTGGTTGTTTCTGTTTAAAGGAATGGCTGCTGTTCTCTGCTTTTCAACAAATCATTTGCACACAAATCATTTTTCTTTCTTTTTTCTATCCGAAGCTATAGCAGCAACATTGAAAGCGCCATACAGTCATGCCATGTACCAGCTGCTTTGATGCGATTATCAAGTTAACTGACTCGTAGTTTTTGCAATATCTCACAACCTCCAGAGTGTCCTTTACACACAAAAGCATTTTAAGGACAAAAAATGACCTGCCAAATGAAAATTTATTTTTACGGCTTTAGTTTTAGTTAATGATAATAACCCTGCAGTGCTTATATTATGTTACTACTGTAACACAACTGGTTTACCACACTGCGTAAAGCTTTAAGAAAACTGATGAACAAAACCTGAGGTACTTTCACAGAGGCAACCGAAACAAAACAACTCTACCACGACACGCAGAGCACACGCTCTTGCTCCTGCCGCCCCAGCAGGTGTTAAATCCATTTAATTTGCACTCAGCATGTCCCAAGCAAACAAGCTTGTGTGCTATATATACCACACAGTCTTTGATGACGAAGAATATGCTATGTTTGTTTGTTTTTAATGTGTTCTCACCTGCCCCTGTACACAAACTTCATTGGCTCCACTGCTAGTGCTGTGGCGACAATATCGTCAGCGTTGTGTTTCCGTCCACTCACCACCATCAGACCATCCATCTTTCCAGAGACGAACACCAGCCCACCCGGGCCTATGAAGCCCAGAAGCCCTGTACGAGTGAAGGGGTACTCACTGATAGGAGCCCCAGAGCTGCTCATGGGAAAAACCTGACAGCCAACAAAACAAAAGACAAAAATTAAGACCAAACTATACATTTGTAAATGTAATACTTTATAAAAATGAATGACTTGTGGACTCCCACAAAATATAATTATCTAATAATAACAGAACGCAGAAGTCTGTCACTGGAGATCTAAAGTGTTGTGTGTGTGAAAATTGGAAAAAATAGCCTATAGACAACAGAACGAGTCAGAATCTAACTGGGACTGAAAAATCCACATAAACCTCTTTCTACAGGCTTTGTGACCAATGTGAAAGCTTCACAAAATGTGAATGTTTCAGGCAGGAGTGGATTAAAATATAACATATTTTGGCGAGAGCGGTACAGAATCATGTGGTAGCGGGATTGAAAAATCCATCCCGTGCAGACCCTTTACTATGGAGTCACTTCTCCCCCATTTATCATAACAGTGAAATGATCACTGATTGGTTGAAAATTTTAACTTTACACTTAAATTAGGCCTTCTGAAGTGAATCAATGCATTTGTGTAAGAAAAATATCCACATAAAACTTTCTAAAGTAAATTATCTAGATTCCACCAGATCGCCTTCCATATTCAACTTACGGAAAAAGTGTAGTGGCTCTCGCAGTTCAAAGTCTGACGACATTGCACACCAGTTAGGTTTTTTTCCGATCTGGCGGAAGCTAGATATTTTACTTTATAAAATTTTAAATATGGATATTTTTCTTACACAAACGCATAGATTCACTTCAGAAGGCCTTTATTAACCCCAGAGCCGCGTGGAGCAGTTATATGATGGATATACGTCTTCAGTGTTTCCATGGTTTCTACAAAATAAAACCGGAAACAGAGGATAACGCGGGTATGATTGATTGATTGGGTATCATTGATAGGCAACACATGGACACTGTCCGAGTCCTGGTTAAAATAGCTTATTTCTCTGGATTTTCTTGGAAACATTTGGGATAATCTAAGTACAAGCCAATAAAATATATAACACTGTTCTAGTGGTTTTGGATATTTTAATAAAAAAATAATAATAATATTGTGCCCTTAAAGTAAAAAAATTTACTTCTCAAAATTACGAAAATTTTTTTTTTTTATTGCACCTTTATAGTGTAGCTCACAATATTACACTGTATATATATGTATACCACAATTGTGAATTTATACCTTTTAATTGCGACTTTAAATCTCACAGTTGCGACCATATCTTTCACAAGTGTGGTTTTATATCTCATAATTGCAACATTTTATCTCACAATTGTGACGGATTCTTATTGCGACTTTATATTTCACAATTGTGACATTTTATCTCATAAATGCAACATTATATCTCACAATAGGGGCTTTATATCTTACAAGTGTACATTTTTATCACACATTTGTGACAGTTTCTTGTAATTGCAACTTCATATCACATAGCGTGACATTATATTTCACTGTGATTTAATTTCTTATGCATTATCTCCCAATCACATGTTTTATTTTTGTACTCTATGAGGTGAAATAATGCTTCAGATATCAGACTTTGTGTAAATGCCGTATTCATTATTTCAGGGCAATTTAACAAACAAGCCAAAGAAAAGACTTTGATCTGAGCACTTTAACATCAGTTTGAGCAGAGGTCTAGGGTTTGTGGATAGGAGAATCTACAGCCAAATCGATCTCGCTCTGATAGGACACAAACCTCAAAGGTGTTTTTTGTCATGCCCGAGAGCCCATAATATGACATTCCCGTGGCGATGGAACACACACACAGCTCTCCGATCTCATCTGTTCGGCACAGCTGAGGAACTCCCTCTGGTTTGACCACACACATCAGAGCTGCACATACACAACATCAATAAACACATTACACACTTTATAAAGCAGTAAATACAGCACACAGAGAGAGGCGTACACATTACACAACACCCTTCTTTGGCTCTTCTTTAACGCTAAACATACAACAATATTTACAAAGGCACATTTGAGACTTTCTCAGAACCGTTCGTGCATGTACATGTGTGTACCTCCTGGCATCACAGTGCCCACGTCCTGTACGGTGAGTACAGAGAGGCGCTCCTCTGAGTCTACTCTGATGACGCTGTAACTCAGACCCTGCATAGACAGCACTCCTCGACCCGGCGGCTGGTTACTGTCATCCGTGGGCCTAAAACGAGAAATAAAATGCAAGATTAGAACAATATATGGAATCATGGATGTGGATCCAGCGTCACAGTGACTCTAATGCAATGTAAAAATGAAGTGGAAGCTGATTGGACTAACTAGCCCTAAGCCTCGCCCACACATAACGTCCTCTAAAAGACACCAATCTGAGCTAGCAGAGATGTTTGGCAAGGTACAGCAGACTTTATTTTAGAAAAATACATAAAACAGGGTGTGGCGATGCAGTATGCTGGAAATAATAGCTCTGTTCCAAAACTACATAGGGTGCTGCCTACTAAGGGACCTTACAAGAAACTGACGTGGAACTTGGATTTGTTTCCAACAGCATTTGATTCACCACTCTATTTTTTATATTTAGTAGTTTAGAATATAATACAAGTATATACTGTATATATAAGCAACATTTCTTGTATGTAACATTTCTTTTTTCCCACAGTGCCTGTTGCAATGCATTAAGATATTGCCTCTGTGAAGGACATTCAGTCAAAATGAGATATCTTAGAAGGTGGCGTTTTTTCAAACAGCCGTCGTGTCGGGTGTGTGCATACTGTCTGACTCTTTGACACTGTCTGACAAAGTTTCGTAACAGAGCAGAAGTGCAGAAATGTTGAACCAATCATCTAGAGTTCTGAAATAAAAATGAGATATATAACGAGGAAGGAAATTATTACCAGAGTGAGAAATATTCTGTGAACCACATGGGCCAAACCAAATGAGTGCAAAAGGTGAAAAATGAGGTTACTATTATTTTGCTTGGTAAATCCACGAATGACAATGACGTAACTTCTTTGATGACAGAAACAGCGGAATTGCGTTTTTTTGGTCGCCTTTGAAACAACTTTTTCCTCTGACTTCACTAGACGGTGATGTTTTCTTCTATGACACCAGGCTCTTTTATTAGCTTTTATAATTCATACCACTTTTTGATCAAATTCATACAAGCTGTTCTCATCCTCAAATTTTTCATGAGAAAGAGAGAGAGAGATGGTCTGTAAAAACGTCCAGCAATGGAGTTAATCCTGTGGAATGAAAACCATATGCTCTGCGTTCTGTCACGAGTTTGATTCGGTCACAAAGCAAAGATGTCAGGACTATTCAGGGCTGTAATTATGGAGGCAGCCTAAAAAAACATTATTTTCTTGTAAATGGTTTTGGAAAATTGCATTGAAGACATACACAGACTTCGGTAAAGCTCTCTCGATGAACCATTAACTTCAATCTGTCTGTCTAACCAATAGAAAAATGGGTTGTGTCCATATTTCCATTATTTTTCTGAAATTTTTGGAATACGAAACTCGTAAAAGGGACAGAAAGATCTTAATGTTCTGAATGGAAGTTTGGATACGAGCTGAAGTTACAGGGTGAGTGGTCAATGTGTCAGCACTCCTCCCACCTCCTGATTGCCACGGTGAGGGCTTCAGCTGAGCTGGCACATGGACAGATGACCTCTGGCCGTAGACCTTTACTCTGGAAGACATTGAGGAACGCGTCACATGATGAGATGGACCCTGCAGAGAAGGAGAGAGAACATTATGTACTATAATGTGACGCCTGCCTCATATAACATTTAAAACAGTTCTCACTTTCAGAGGTATCCTAACATTGTAGGATACAATGAGAACAGAGCTCTTAAAGGGACAGTTCACTAAAAAACATCCAGTTGAAAGGGGCCATATATCATAGTATTGTAGCATTTCAGTTTTTCCTGTGCTTTCTTACACCAAAAAGGTTTTCCATCACCAACCTTAGAATTAAATGGCTTTATTTCGCTGTGCCTTTAAGATTTGTAGATGTAAATGTAAATAACTATTGAGATGTATATAAATTTGGGTGTCCATGTTCTAATGCCATACTTTAGAAATGGAAATTATATTTATATTATAAACAAGCCTGTTTTTAACATTAAATGTGTTGCATTGTGGCATTAATTTCATTATAATTAAGCACAAATTATTTAATACATTTAAATTATATATAATAATTATTTATTATACATTGCAGTAATTTTAGTATAACTGTTACTGATAATTAAAATATTATTAGTCAAATATAGCCTTTACTTTCTTTAAGTTACAGATTTTTCAAATTTTTTTCTTCTAAAAATATAATTTTTTGTCCTTTTATAGCATTGGTCAGGAACCTGTGGCTCTTTGACAAAAAATGTTTCTCATCCTTCACCCGCTTATGATCATTAAAGAATTTGTTGCACTGCCTATTGGCAAAGTTAATGAAAAGTCAATTTACGATACTATTTCAAGTTGTTCCGACCAATTTGCATATGCAGTGTAGTGCGCAACACCGATCAGTTATGTTTCGATGGCTACACTCAAACTGTTTGGAAATGACAACTATTTTTACTTGCATATCTGATTCTGTTCTGTTATGTTCTGTTCACACAGCAGCTTACAGAAGTGGCTTGAAAACATTCTACATAAACAAACAGTCACAAGTACGTATTCTATTATCACGCTTGCCATGAATCTCGCCCGCAACCATATAGTGACAGTGATTAGTAAATATCAAAGATGTCCTGACAGCAGCTTTTATACCTGAGTGGAGAGCGAAACATTTGAGTCACAGAACACACAATATGCAGCTCCGATGGAAGACAGAAACCGAATTTAAAACCGTCACATGACAGACACAGCTTATATCTCTGTAAGTTACCAAAACTAATGTTGTCCAGTCCGGTTCACACAGCGGGGGTTTGTAGAGAATGTGGTTGTGACTTCCGAAAATGAACAGGTGTGAGTTTGTTAGTCTCACTCCCATAATAAACTAAACTCTGTGTAAATGCAACCATATTAAAGGAGTCAAATACAGAAATCACAACCATACTATTGCTGTGTGAACAAAGACACAAGAAAGCAGCTTTGTAGCTAGTTTGTGATGTTGGCGAAAAGAAAGAATTCATCTTTTTTTTTTTATTGACTGGATTGACACACACACACTTGAATATGTGGTTTACGTGGACTCTCCATAGGCGTAATGGTTATTATACTGTACAAACTGTATATAACATCCCCCTACAATAAATACATTTTGAATTTCAAAAAACAAAACAAAACACTGTTTAGTATGTTTTTAAGGACATTTGGACAGGACAGGAAGTGTCCTCATAAGCAATGTTTACGTTGTAATACCTATGTCATTACATACATTTGTGTTCTCATAAACCATATACACAACACACACAGACACACACAGACACACACAGACAGACACTCACAGACAGACACACACAGACACACACAGACAGACACTCACAGAGACAGACACTCACAGACAGACAGACACTCACAGACACACACACAGACAGACACTCACAGAGAGACAGACACTCACAGACACTCAGACACTCACAGACACACACAGACATACACACAAACACACACACACTCACAGACAGACAGACACTCAGACACTCACAGACACACACAGACACTCACAAACACACACACACTCACAGACAGACACTCACACATACACACTCACAGACAGACACTCACAGACACTCAGACACTCACAGACAGACACTCACAGACAGACACTCACACTCAGACACTCACAGACAGACACTCACAGACAGACACTCACACACAGACACACACACACAGACACACAGACACACACACACACTCACAGACTTTTTAAGCTACTCAGGTGGAAACTTAACCTCATAGTGAAAGCCCTGCACAATTACTTCCATAATGAAACGTTACCTATTTTTTGCTGCTTTTTTCTATTTTTGAATTGACTATAAACCTAAATAAAAGTTATTGCTATTGAAATGTTATTGAAAAAAAAAAAAAAATTTTTTTAGTAAAATAGTAATTTTTGGATTGGCTCTCAAAAAATGAAAAAATGAAAAGTTCCCAGCCCGTTCTATAGCCTTTTCTTTTTTTCTGTTTTTGTGAGATTCCCCCAAATGTTCTTGGACTGGAAAGGGATCATTTTGTTATAAATGTTCAGCTATGTCTACACAGTACATTGATATATTAATCTCAAAAAATAAAAAAGGGCCCCTATGACCCCTTAAAACCGTTTTCCTTTTTGAATATTCCATCAGAAAGCATTGACTGTATCTTACTGGCATTTTTCATTGGCATTTGGAAGAAACAGGCAGCAGAAGGAACGTTTTGTCCTCCAGTGAGTCCATTTGTGTATTATGTATCTGTATACGCAAGGAAAATGGCTTCTGGGCATCATCTATCCTGACTCGTCTCTTCTGTAAGTTATAATCCCAGAGGGCATATATGAGTGCATACATTTATATTACACACTTATGAATGATGCTTCTAGCTTTTTTCAGGTTGCTGGGTGTGTAAACAGCTGCTTAAACCTCAGCTTGTTTCCAGTCAGAGGAGTATTTCAAGAAACAGGTGTGAGAGGAAGAGTTAACAAAAGGAGAGCGAGAAGAAAGAAAGAAAGAAAGAAAGAAAGAAAGAAAGAAAGAAAGAAAGAAAGAAAGAAAGAAAGAAAGAAAGAAAGAAAGAAAGAAAGAAAGAAAGAAAGAAAGAAAGCTCACAAGGGTTGGATCCGTCGGCCACCACCAGCATGCGCAGGGAGCTCAGGTTGATGTCTCTCTGATCTCGGTGAGCGACTAGAGCCCAGTGCATATCCCTGGACTTGACACAAGCCACTTTACCTACACACAAACACACACTTTTACTATAAAATCACAGGAATGGCCATGTTGGACACATACTGTACACAACTGTATCAAAGAGCACTGTCACTTCTATATGACTAATTCATGAAACATAAGCAGAACAAATTTCTGAGTAAACCTTAAAATGGTCCCAATGATTATTTTTATTTCTTTTGTTCAAATTATTTACTCAGAATTTTGTTCTGTTAATGAGTCATGAAAAAATGACCTGTAAGATTAAAGATTAAGACTGAAGTCTATTCATATCAAGTCTAAAATTTTAGCACAAAAAATATACAGTATTTTAAAACACACACAATGCATACATGCAAAAAAGTGGCAAAAAAGTGGTAAAAAAGTTGTTTTTAATTACCTTACAAAGTTCGACTAAACCATCAAAATACGAGAATAATATTTTATATATTTTAATGTTTTAAATATGAGGGAACTTGGTTAAGGTATTTATCTAACAAAATTATTTGGGGAAAAAAAGCAGATTTTATTTTACTATGCAAAACAAAAGTACAGAAAAACAAAGTTCACAGGAAAACGCATACGGTACATTGACTATAACAATCAGTTATTAATATTTTGTTGCTTCTCTCTTGTTTTTGCATGTGTTCAAAATTTCCTTGTATGACTGCCTGGCCAAAAATGATGTCTGCACAATTTGCGTAATAATATTTTCTTATAAGGACTTGGAGTAAACACTTTTGGTGATAAAAATGACGGCCAGGGTGGAAATAGTTTTGGTGGAAATATTTGATTTAGTGTAAAAAACTGGCCGACAGACCTTTATATTGACACACTTTCTGGATCCAGGACAGAGGGTTGACCTTCATCAGGGAGTATGGGATGCTGATTACATGCATCATGTTCATGACACTCTGGGGAAACAGGAAGTGACATATTACCACCATGAATGTAGAACACATGATCTGTTGTGTGATTCTTTTTTTCAGAAGCATGACTTACAGTCAGGATTCCATGCCACAAACCCACATCCTTTTTAAAATCCAATACATTCACTATGATTTCAGCTGAAAGACAAAGAGAGAAGACAGATTTACTATATTATCATCCGCAAAGGACAGGGTGGACCTAGAGGTGTAATGTGGTGTGCGTGTGTTCTTGTTGGACTCACCCTCTGTGTAGCCACAAGACTGTGTCAGGGCCTGGCAGTGTGTAAGAAGTGCAATCCTTGTCACTGTCACGCCCAAAACACTCCCATCTTTACAGGTCTTATACTGTAAACCAATAAACAGCAATCAATCATTAACAAATATCAATGCATTAAATCCCTTTACAAACAAAGTTTGCATGGTTGTTAACGCACTGCAAGGGTGAATGTAAAGAAACCTGTGAAGAACATCCAAGTCATGCTTTATTTCAACTTTCAGGACAATTTCAATTCATCTGTCATTCGTCTGTAGATATTTCACTTTTGAGTTTGTTGTCATTTCTCATTACTGAAATGCATTAAGTTACAGTGGTACATTCCATTGTTGTGTGGGACAGCATAAATTAAAGGGATTATTATTTTGTTACTTTTAATAATGAATTTTTCATACTACATAAAAAAAATTGCTTGATAATTGTAAAATAATTGGAGAAAATGTGCTTTATTTAATTTAAAATTTTAATAATAATACCTTTTTCATAGTATGTATATAAAAGAGGTAAAATGTGCTTTACTGAATAATATTTTTTTAATTTTAATAATACTTTTTCATCTTATGTATATATAAATCTGCTTTTTTGTGATAATTGGGGAAAATGTACTTTATTAGATTTCTTTTTTACTGTTTTATAATAATGCTTTCAAATAATAAAAAATTGCTTTTTTGCTTTACAGTAATAAGAATTGAGGGGAAAATGTGCTGTATTGTCATAAAGATAAATTTCACTATGCCAAAATCTTAATGGTCTTAAAAAAAAAAAACCTTAGTTATCTTTAAGTAAAATTTTATTTCTTATTTTTCTTTTGATTTTAGTGTGGAAATGTCTTCTTCTGGATATGTTTTTCATTCTGTACTGGAAAGGCGTACAGTAAAACAGAAATCAAACATTTGCCCAGCACCGTCGATATCTGACACCCAGCCACTTTGCACAGACTATCAGATTTCTGGGATCTGGTGAGGAACATTGAGACAACTCACTCAAAACTGGTTCAATAACATGAGACCAGCCCCACTCCATCAACCAGCATCTCCTACAAGAGTCCTGATTCACAATTAAACAAACATTAATCATTTATCATCCATTATCCAGCGACTCTCTAATGGAGGCAGCTGTGCCCGGCATGCTGATAGGAAATATTGATTTCTATGGCTCGAGACATAGAATATCTACCAATCAGATATCATAAAACAATTAAAGTGGTGCAGCATATGGAAAAACAATCCCAGACTGTTGGTTTCCACTTTGGGAGAATGTTTCTGCGTGTACGGCCGGTAAGATGATTTGAATAAACTGATATTTCCATAACAGTCATAACTCCATGGGCTAGCTCACCTCTATGTAGGCGGTGTCGTTATTTGCATCTTTGATGTGAGGGAACCAATCACGTGGTGGCTTTGACAGGTGTTTGGATTCTGTGACGAACCATAGCAGCTTCGGCCATCCTGATGAGTGGGTGGGACCAAAGAGAGAGAACACATGAATATTCATACCAATCTATTAATATTCATGCAGCCTGATGAGTCAACCATGACCGTCATTACTGTTATTAGTAGTGATTATCGTTCAAAAGAATGATAGTGAGTGATTAGGGTGACTGGCTAAATGACTATGTGCATCAGGATGAGAGTAAGTCCGTCTTTTCTCTGTCTCGGAATAAATTACTATCCTCTCGGGACTTCTTAATCATTACAACAATATCACAGGCTCATTACCTCTACATTTTCTATTTATACCTTCTCTCGTCTTACTGCGGCCCAGACAGGGCAAAAAATGCTGACTGCTAGCAGTCTGGCTCAGATAACATCACACGCATGATACGGCCCATCATGCTCTTGATGTTTTGCTCGGCGGTCCACGCAGATTCTTACTATTTTAATACATTTTAAAATGTAATTTATTCCTGTAATGTCAAAACTGAATTTCCAGCATCATTACTCCAGTCTTCAGGGTCACATGATCCTTCAGAAATCCTTCTAATATGATGATTTGGTGCTCAATAACCATTTATTATTATTATCGATGTTGAAAACAGTTGTGCTGCTTAATATTTTGGCACTTTTGGAGATGTGTATTAACGCACTGACCTTTGAACTGTGGTATTTCCCCAGTGGGTCCTTTCGGAAGGCCTTTGTGGCAAGCATCACTGGTCAGAGCCACAGTAACCCCACAACTGCCCAGCAGAAAGCCGATCTGTTGACTTCCTGCATCCTAGTACACACACACACACACACACACACACACACACACACAAACACAGAGAAATAGGCTAAGACCAGCTAACATCCATCATCAGTGCAGCAGCAAAATACACTGCAGGGGAGGTGACGGCCTACTTATTACAGACAGCACACTGAGAAATTATGCTTACCCATAACACCTGAATATCTCTTTTATCTTTGATGGTGGAATTTTAAAATCACTTCCACCTGACAAATGTTGCTGCCTTTTTTTTTTTTTTTTTTTTTACATAGTAAAACATAAAATATATAAAAATTCCTTACTTTGAAATATATCATGGTTCTGAAATTCATGTACTCCATGTTCAAAAACCATGGTAAAATTATAGTACTTTTTTAAAGTAGACAGATTTAACTTGTCAACATTGTCCTACCATTGTTTTTGCAGTATGTTTTCAGTAACATGGTATATATACCATGGTACTTTTTTGTAAGTTTGGTACCATTGTAATTACCTTAAAATATTATGTAAATACCATTAAGTACTATGGTATATACCAAACCAAACTACCATGATACTATATTTTTTGCACATGCACCATGGTAATGAAATTCATGATCTATTGTATTTACATTCTACACCATGGTACATGTTCAAAAAGCCAAGATAAAACCATGGTACTTTTTAAAAATAACCCAGAAGTACCAAGGTACTGCAAAGTGTTTTTAACTTTCATGTTAATATAATACTACAATTGTTTACAAAGGAGTACCATTGTATATAGTCCAAGTACTACGATATTACCGTGTTTTTTTTTTTTTTCATATGCACCATGATACTATCAAGATATTCTACAATGTACCTTTGATAACCATGGTATCTGAATATGGTAATCATTAGTACCATGGCATTAGCATGCAATGTTCATTGGTTTGATTTCCTTAAAAATACCTAGCTGGAATGAAATGTAAGTGGCTTTGGATAAGCATCTGCCAACTGCATAAATGTAAATGAAAACTGTATTATCATCGGACACAATCACTGCATTATGGCTCTCCCACAGTAGTTTTTCTGAAAGGCTTTTGCTGTGCTATAAGTCAAAAATGCAGAGAAACACACAGCTGCTATTGGACTGGACAGAAGTTTATTGGTTTCCGAAGTGCACTGCATGCAGAGGAAGCCAGAGAGTGTTCTGCCAGTTTCCAGGTCCTTTCCTGGAATTTTTGGACTTATGATCAGACTGACTCTTGGCAAAGCTGCTCTCCTCCTCTCTTTCAACCACTAAAATTCGACATACGTATCTGAGGCAATACCTCAGCCTCGAGAGGTCTGCGCTCATACATTCAGCCTGACATACTGAAAAGATAACGGGATCTCAAAATAGACAGCGAACCAGAGAGTGAGACACTGCATATTTACAAGGTCAAGTTTCCAGAAGGCCTTTGTAATACATTACCATTAAACATGAATAATAAATAAATATTATTATTGTGCGCCGTAAAGACTGTTAGGTTGGCACTCGATAGTGTGATTCCATGCTGAGAAGATAGTTCTGCAGGGAAGGATTGTGGGTAGGTAGGAACTATAACTTGTTACGTGTCAAAAATTTAGACCTGAAGGCTTGAAAATGCAACAGTCATTCATGGACTCTCATGGTGGTATATTTAGAGTCTCACCTTTCGGGTAAGTGGCACTTCGATAGGTACTGGCACCACCTCTGCCAGAAGGCAGCCGTAAAAGGCGACCATAAAGGCAGCGGGATCGTTGTTGGGGAACACAAGAGCCACCTGCTCGTGGAGTGATAAGAGAGGAAAGGTGTCAGACTTCAGACACAAGCGTATGCTAATCTGACAGGGACATGCTTTAAAACCGAGGCATGCGGCAGGAAACGACACTCTGTCATTAAAGGAATGTTCTGGGTTCAAAACAAGTTATGCTCTATGTTCAGCATCTGCGGCATGTTGACGATTACCACAGGCAATCATTTTAACTCGTCCCTCGGTGTTAAAACAGAAAAAAATTGCACATACTGCACTTATAATGGAAGTCTATGGGACAATGCATTGAAACCAGAGGGCTTCAAAGCAGCTCGAATTTTGTGTCATTTTGCTAAAGCACTTTCATTCGTTTTTTGGATGTATAAACCATCCTTTTACTAGTGTAGGCTACTATTTACACAGTAAAAGTTACTTTTCATATTAAAATAAGTATTTATTTAGTTTTAACGTTTAACTAGTTAACTGTGAAAATGTTTTTATTTTAGCATTCAAACTTTGCCTCATAGACTTTCATTGAGAGTGACAATATTTGCATATTTGAAAATTTAAGAACAAGACAAAATAATTCTCTGTGGTAATGGTTAACTTGTAGTGAACTTGCAACTTTCCTCTAATGAGGTGATCTTTTTCTAAGAGGTTCTGTCACACTCACCCGGTCTCCTGGTCGGACCATTGGTTCCTGTTTTGTGCCCAGTTTGTGGAGGATGTTGTACGCTACTTTGATGCTCCGAGACCAAAGTTTACCTGTGTAGAAGGAAGTACATACTAAATGACTGTCCTTCATGGCTTCAGTTCACCAAAAATGCCTTGTAGTTATTAAACCTCATTTGTGCCTGTGTATTCAAATTCTGTAAGGTTTTTGAAAGAATTTAGCTATTTTACCAAAAATACAGCACAAACAGTAATATTGTGAAATATTATTACAATTTAAAGTAACTGTTTTCGATTTTTTTATATATATATATATATTTTATTGCTGTGATGGATGTTGCTTAATATTTTTGTCGAAACTATGATATTTGATGAATAGAAAGTTCAAAAGAACATCATTTATTTGAAATAGAATAATTTGTAACATTATAAATGGCATTTTTGATCAATTGAATGCATCCTTGCTAAATATAAGTATTCATTTCTTAAAAACAAAACTTTTTAACAGTAGACGTGAATGTGAAACACTATTGGTTGTTGCATCCCATAACCAAACAAGATCTGCCAGTTTGAATACATGTATATGGAAGTGCAAACGAGATTAAAGGCAGAGAGGAAGATTTTCAGTGAATAATGAAGCCAGTTCCCTTTTGCTCCTCACACAAAGCTATCGGATGACTTCAGAAGACTTGATTTCGCAGTCGTATGGTGCATAGAAAAACGAATCTCTACATTCAGAAAACTGTGAAATAAAGAAAAAGATTTCACACACTGAAGGGCAAGCGAAGGACAAACATGGACTGACACCAAATTGCCAAATTTCTTAAAGTTTAAGCATCTGGATGAGTCACACACACAGTGCGTTTCTGCAGTTTATCTTCTCTGTCCTGCTGAATTTTTGACCTGCTGTTATCAGGATTTAACTCATGGCTATGAAGCCCCAGTGAAAGCAAAACGGTGCACATGAGATAGTGATCTCGCTCCGCGTCTGCGTTCTGGTGAAAGTTAATTAATCTTTTGATTTGGGCGAGGTTTTTAACGAGCCAAGGAGGAGGGTGATATTCCTTGGGTGGGGGGAGGGTTGGTTTAAAGCGCCACACAAACAGACATTGCCATAAATTTTCTGGCACACATTGCAAACTGTGTGAGTGGCAGTGGAGGTTGGTCAGGGTTTTGAGCTTCCTGTGTGTGTGTGTGTGTGTGTGTGTGTGTGTGTGTGTGTGTGTGTGTGTGTGTGTGTGTGTGTGTGTGTGTGTGTGTGTGTGTAAAGATGAAGAAATGATGATGCTCATGTGGCTTAATGATCATTTTAAATTTTCAGAAAAAAGATAAGAGGGAATACCAATCCATTACAGCAGACACACACACACACACACACACACACTGCAAACCCTTCCTCACACTCTCACCCGTGATGTGCTGCTGGCAGGATCCTCGAGTAAAATCAGCTGAGAGACTGAGACCACACACACACACACACACACACACACACACACACACACACACACACACACACACACACACACACACACACACACAGACACACACAGACACACACAGACACACACAGACACACACACTACACAAAACAAGCCCTATAACAAACTCCCTCTCAAAACTGAGCATAAATAAACAAGGAGACAAGGGTATTTCTGTAAATAGAAGATGAACACAGGTATATCAGTATATTCAGTGGCCCCCAAAAAAATATTTGGACACTTGTCACACTTAAAAATAATGCAAAATATCAAAACAAGTGGCAAACCTGCAAACAAATTCTGAACTAACTAGATTTTCTGAAACTATCCTTTTGTGAAATGTTTGACTTCTTTAAAATAATTAAGTGATACTTTGTTTGATATATAATAAATCAAATGTTAAAACAGAATAATAAGTAAAAACAGAAAAATAAGGCATTCATACATCACGCACTTGAATGTTGAAATATTTTTTTGTGTCACTGTATCATACTGTGTGGTCCCTATTAATACTCTTATTAACAAAGTATGTTGAAAGTATTACACATTATATTATTCTATTCTAATATATTGTTAAATTATTATTTTGTTCCAGTATGTTTGTATGCAGATGTTGGTCATTCTATGTATGGCTATAGTTAAATATGGTTATATTACCATAAGTAAGGACGTAGAGGGGTTTGCCGTTGGTGTCCATGGTGGTCAGGCAGGGCGCTTTGGGCGAGATGGTCCCCCAGCGTTGCAATGCAGCTTCCAAAGATGGTGGCCAATTAGTGACCACTCCCAGCGGTTCCCCCCGAATAGCGACCATCTGAGCACCCTCCGGCCGTGGCTGGTTGGGGTCGGGCTGCTGAACTGAATGATACAAGATGGAAGGGGCAAAACATGGCCATTTACGAGGCAAAAACTCATGCGTACTTTAGCAAATTGGTTCAATGAACAGTAAATCCTTAAATGAAAAGTTCATTTCAATCATCACTCATCGTTGGTTTTTTATCAAGGCATTAATTAAATGCTGATTACAATGTATTCAGTTAGCTGATTGAAATCATTCAATGCAAACGATTCAAAAGAATGTTTTATTTGCGAATCAGGCATTATTATGTGTATGTGTTTGTTTATAAGAATAGCTCCAAAAATCTCTGTGAAACTGTGATGATGAGTCAAACACTCACCTTCTAGGAGCTCTTCAAAATCATCAACAAAAAACTCTCGAAGTGGAGGTCGTCTGGGCTGCTTTAGTGTGTTCACAAGTTGCTGGATTTTAGCTGAAACACGACTGCTAACAGGGACTCCTGTGAAGCACACATAAACGTTAATGCACAAAAGCACACAAACATTGAATTTAACCAAACAAACAAAAACAAGCCAAATATCACTCATACATAAAACACATTTCCTGAATCTTCCTGAACGAGCCTATAAACACACACACACACACAAGGCTGTCTGGGTTTAAACGGCTGGCTGTAAACAGATTCGATGGATGGCAGAATGTGCACAATGAAGATGTTTCAACTCCCTGCTATTGTGTTTACTTCCATGTCAAACACCTCAATTTTCATCTTACCCCTAACAAATCAATTTTACAACATTATTGATTAATGCCTCCGACAGATGCAGTCAAATCCAGCCTCCAGGGGCGTCCCCAAGAGTTCACATTAAAGCGCAATAATATAAGAGTGGGATCAATGCCCTCAATCACAGCTTCATAACGGAGGATCCATCAGAGCAGATATCACAGACTATATATAGATAAACACAGTATATTTATAATGTACATGGATTAGATATCAATCAGTTATTTTAGTATTATTTATATACTATTATAGTATTTAATATTGAATTAGCTTTTATTAGCTTTAATTTATTCATTTTAATTTTAGTTTAAGTTTCAGTACTTTTGAAATTTTTACTTTCTATTTAGCTTTACTTTTTCAGTTTTGGTTTTAGTAATTTTAGTACTTTAACTTATTTATTTCAGTTAGTTGCCAAGGCAAGATTTTACATTTTCATTTAATTATTTTTAAGTTAAAGTTTTTCATGTAATATATATATTATTTTATTACAATTTATTATATTTATTCAATTACCGAAAATGATTTAATAAAAGATATAGGTGTACATGATGCTTTAAGTATAGCAAACTTACAGTAAACCATACTTTTACAGTATTTATACCAGCTACCAGTGTCCTTAACCCCAGGTTGCTGCAGGGGGACTATATGCAAATTCCTCTGCATAAAACCATCTGCCAAAATAAATATGGTTAGGGTGGAAGAGAAATGCTAGGTGGGTTGTCAAAATGATTGAGGAAAATGGCTCATGTAAATCTTTCAAAGCTCATTGTAATGTTTGAAATGAAAACGTCATTACTGTCTCTAAAACATCACTCCTTTTCTTTCACACACATTATTGTGCCCTCACCATCTCCGGTCTCCATGAGTTCGGCGTTGCCATATTTGGGTGTGGTCCGGGGTACGGTGGACACCTGTGGCCTCTCAACCTGAACGGGATGCTCGGAGGTGTAGGTGGTGACATCCGGAGGGGCTGAGTGATTCTCTGGATTTGGGAATATGAGGAGGAACCAAAATGCAGGATGAGAAAGTTCAGCTTAAGCTGTTTTAGAGCATGGAAAGGGTTATATTGACCAAAAAATTACCAACTTGAACCAGCTGATAACTGGTTTGTTGCAGCTAAAGACCAACTTGGACCAGCATTAAAGGGTTAGTTCACCCAAAAATGAAAATTACCCCATGATTTACTCACCCTCAAGCCATCCTAGGTGTATAAGACATTCTTCTTTCAGACAAATACAATCGGAGTTCTATTAAAAAAATGTCCTGGCTAATCCAAGCTTTATAATGGCAGTGAACGGCAGCCCAAAATTTGTCCAAAAAAAGTGCATCCATCCATTATAAAAGTAATCTATATGGCACCGGAGGTTAATAAAGGCCTTCTGAAGCAAGCGATGCGTTCCTCCAGACTGCCTTCCGTATTCAACTTACGAAAAAAAACATAACTGACGCGTCGTAGGAAGTAGGACTTGGAATGCCAGAAAAGCCAGGACATTTTTTTAATATAACTCTGATTGTATTCATCTGAAAGAAGAATGTCTTATACACCTTGGATGGCTTGAAGGTGAGTAAACCATGGGGTCATTTTCATTTTTGGGTGATCTATCCCTTTAAACCAACTATCATATTGAAAAAAATCTTTATCTGGTTCAAGTTGGGCATTAGCTGATCAATCTATATTATACATCGAATAACCAAACCAATGACCAGCTTGAACCACATATAAACCAGCTGGCTACTGTTTTTGCAGCTTATGACCAACTTGGGCCTGCTTTAAACCAACTATCATGTTCCATAAAACATTTGAACTGCATTGTCTAGCAGGATTTCAGTCCTACCTAGCTTTGATAAAGAGCCCTGGCACACTTGGCACATTGTTTACGATTAAAAGGAAGAGGGTGGGAGGCAGACAGGAAGTGACTTTGAGGAAAACATGCACATGTCTCAGAGAGAGAGAGACGGATGGAACACAAGAGACACCGAGGAAAGCTTTTTCATCCTTTCCTTAATTACAGTCCCTTTTACTTCCACCCGGTGAGTCCGCTGGGCTTCTCTCTCGCTGTTCACCCTCCCTCTCAGATCATAAATTCTCAGCTGTCTACGGCCTCTTTCTCATTCCCCTCAGCTCGCTCCTGAAACGTCTCTTTCACATTCGGTGCCCTTGGCTGCCACATATTACCATTATGATATTCCTACAGAGTCTGTGTGGTCTAAAGTCGAGTAAATAAATGTCACTTTCCTTTTTTGTACGATTTTTAATGGCAGATGTCAGTGGGTGAGCCTTTCGCTAAAAGCTCATAAAGTGTCACAAGTTTCCTTCCATTTCATCCCCCGCTCCAATCGAGCCGTTCAGAGAGAAATAACCGTCCGTGTGTAATTTCGACACCGGGAATGAGGAGAATGCCAATGAGGCAGCACTATTTCTCCTCCACCATAAAACACCCAAAATGGCCCTAACCAAAACGTCCACTGTGATCAAGGACGACAAAGTCCAAGGCTTTTAGCTGCTTAGCTTTAGTTCATCATAGATGCTTTTAAATGTAATAAAACTTCATGTAGACCCTGCGTTCGTATTTGACTGATATGATACATTCATATCAAAACTAGCTAGAGTGGTGTATTTCAGTGCATTACTTTATACAGTAGAGAAACAGTTAATTTATAACCATTTCATAAATCATTTTGTTTCTGACTCATAAATAAATATATATATAGTATTATCATGTATAAATATAAATTGAAGTACAAGTCATAAATCTGGTAGAGATAAGTCAACAGAATGAACGTGATTAAGCGAGATGCCTCCTGTCTGAGGAATCGTGCCAAGCACAGAAGGGGATTGTGATGGATATGACTAAAAAAGGGCACGACCCCTGGTCCGGGCTTCTACCCACCATCAGTACTAAGAGCCTCTACTCCTACTCTCTCTCATCTCCAGGAGGGCTGGGTAAAAATATTGATGTGACTACCAGTGCAGTTCAATTCACGATTGAATGATCCTTATGAGCCTGTACAACATTACCAGTGTAGTCTGAATCTTGAACAAATGAGTCAGTTCCTTTTAGCGAATCAGTAACATACAACATTATCAGTGTAAATGACTCTTGTGAGCTGGTCTTTATACTGAATCAAAATATACAGCATGAACAAGTTATTCCGAATAATGAAAGAATGACTCTTTTGAGCCGGTTCTTTTTAGTGAATCAAAAGCATACAGCACAATTTATAGCTCGATTCCCAAAATGAATTACTCTTGTCAGATGGTTCATTTTAGCAAAACAATAACATACATTACCAGTGTAGCCTCATCTTGAACAATTGACTCCTATGAGCCGGTTCTTTTTAGTGTCTCAAAAACAAGTTGCGCAACTCGATTAATTAACAAATTAATCTTATGAGCCAGTTTGATTTTAGCTTATTAAAAACGTACATATGACGTGTATTTTGATTCTCCAATGAATGACTCTTATGAGCCGGTTCTTTTTAGCGATTCAGAAACATACACTGAGAGAAACATATGCGCCTATAGGCGGGTGCACAACGTGCGTACACTCTGCTTGTTACACACGCAGCAGCACAAAAACATTTATAAATATTAAAAATAAAAGGATTCCTCTCTGGACAAGCATTCAGTCTTTCCGTTCGCAAATCCCATCATGTAAATAGCGAATCTGCCATGGTGCAAGCGCAACTGGCTTCTAAAGGGAATGGGAGATGAGATTTATTTATTGCACGTTACGCCCAAAACACACCCATGACTCATTAAGAGACTAGGTACAATGCTTTTGGACCATGCATCTGACGTGCAGACCGTTTTTTCAGTCATTAAACTAGCAAAAGTGGATTCGGACACCCTAAGTGCATCTGTGCCATGCGCTACAGATCATATGCTTGGATCGTTAAAATAGGGCCTAAAGAGTATGATGTGTAGGTTGATTCTCAAATAAATGACTATGGGTTTTTTTAGCAAATCAATATAAATGTTATAAATGGCTGCTTGTTTTTGAATCAAAAACATACAATGCGACATACGTCGCCAAACTCGGAAACAAATTATTTTATGAACCAGCTCTTTTTAGTGAATCAAACACATAGAGTAGAGCGCAACCAGAATAGATTGGTTCATGATTGAGCCGTTTCTTTTTAGTGAATCAATAACATACAGCATGACCAGTGGAGCCCGATTCCTGAAAGAAATAACTGAGAAATAAATGAGCCAGTTCTTTTAAAGAATAGTTCAAAAAGATAAGTTACTGGTCTGAAACATTTAGAGCATAACTGGAGAGATTGTATTCCATATGTAAGCAAAATGAATATCATAATTGAAATACACCAAAATGAATTGGAATCTAATCAAATCGGAATCAAACTGACATGAGAGCTTTGTGAATCTGAATCGAATCAAAATTGGGAAATCAATCTCCAGACTCCCTCCCTGCCTCATGTTCAACCTTCCTGCCTTGTATACTACCTCATCTCCTGCTTCATCACTGGCCTCCCTGCCTCGTCTCCTGCCTTTAACATCAGTGATGAGTGTACGAGAAAACACCCAGCAGCAAGAGTCCTTACGTAACAGGCTGAAAATAACTCACATCTAAACTCTCCCTCTTTCTCTCTCTCTCTCCATCTTCACCCCACCCCCTGCTCTTCAGTGACACGGACACTAATGTGCTGGAAAAGGAGTTTCCTCAAAGCCCAGAGGTGCTTGCAGGAGAACAAATAAAAATGACGTCTTGTGTCACGTGAGGGAACCTGCTGGCAAATCTGCGTCACTGAGACTAGAAAACCCCAGACAAACAGAACCTTCCTAGTCTGGAGAGATGCATGAGAATGAATATTACAATGTTTTCATTCATAATTACATTAACATTAGAACAGTTTTGATTTAAGCAGTGTTCAAAAACATTTGGTACACTTTATATATAGGCTATAGTAAGTGATATAAGCAATTTATCACAAATATAAAAAAAGTTTGGGGTCAGTAAGATTTTCTTTTTATGTTTTTGAAAGAAGTCTCTTATGCTCACCAAGAATGAATACAGTAAAATACAGTAAAAACAATGATATGGTGAAATAGTCATTTATTCTCATTATAGCATTTTTTAAAACAGAAACTTTTGTAACATTAAAAATATCTTTACTGTTACTATTGATTCATTTAATGCATCATTGTGGAATAAAGAACTCTGTAACAGAAAATCTTGCTGACCCAAAACTTTTGAATAGTGCATGACATAAACAAGTGCTTGTGTTTCAATGAGGAAATGATTTCAATGGTTAAAAACATTTCAAAGGTCAATGCAAATAACAACATTTAGAGAAATAATCATGCATATTTAACAGAGATAGTGACAGGTAACACAGAACACTGACATTTAAGGCAATAGTGCACACAAAAAAGATAACTTAGTTATCATTTACTCGCCGCCATGTTGTTCCAAATTGGTTTAACATTCTTTCTTCCGTGGAACATAAAAGAAGATATTATGCAGAATGTCTCAGCTGCTCTTTTCTATGCAGTGTAAGTGAACAGTGACCATAGGTTTCCTCACAAAGTTATCATATGGTTTTAGAAGACTTGGAAAATAGTGTCAAAGCTCTACGGACTACCTTTATTATGATCGCTTTTTTGTTGTAGCCACCGGTCAGCATTCACTTTCATTGTATGAAAAAAGGCAGCATGAACATAAAAATGTCCCCTTTTGTTTTCCACAGAAGAAAGAAAGTCATACATGTTTGGAAAGTTTGAAGGGGTGAGCAAATAATAACATTTTAAATTTTGAGTGAACTATTCCTTGAAGAACACAAGGTAGGGAACAACAACGATAAGCACATAGAGACAGAGAATGGACATCTAAAAGCAGACTGGAAGCCTGATAAAACAGCATTTCACACTTCATAATTTAATTAAAAAAACATAAATATTTAGAAAACACACAAGGTACACAGTCACTACTACTCACAGATAGAGCCATATCTCAAATTCAACAGCACAAACAACGTCTCAACTGTTGTAAGAGAACTGTGCTCACGTAATCGTACATACACAGAAGAACTGACGTTCAGACACATCAGGTCATAAAACTCACAGTATGCAACTCCAAACACAAACACACCAAGGGGGCCCTTCGTCCCCCAGATTCCAGAGAGAACCACATGGAGGACACAAAGGCGGTCTGGATGATCGGATGATTGGGGGAAGTTCATGATGTAAGTGTGTGTGTGTGCAGCATCAGTTAGTATACTGACCCTCCGACTCCAAGGGTGGTGGCCAGAGAAGATCTGATCCGAACTCACAGGAGCGCCGCAGCGAATTTCCATTCTCTGCTACACCAAGCATAGTTTTCCTTTTCAACGAGAGGTGAGCGATCGGCCCTGGATGGGGAAGGGAGGAAGGGGGAGAACCAGAACCTTAAGAGCCGTCCACTTCCTCACTGACCGCAGGCATGGATGGGCAGGAGGGACAGGGGCTGATGAGCCGAGCATGGACGGTGCCATGTTCCCAACAGAGTAAAGAGAACTCTGGATATCTTGCATGGAAGGGGAAGGGGGGGACGGGGAGGAGGTGGGAATGATTGAGCATTCCTACAGGAGCACCCACACTGCCATGTTTCTCCCAATGGTACGAGACAAATATGGGAAAACGGGACAAAAGAAACAATCTAGGAAGCACTTGCAGAACTTTGTTCCTGGTCCAGTGTGTTTACAAATGTCCCAGAGAGACATTAACCATCCTTGCTGTGTTCCTAAATATGCACTAACAATGTTCTGAGAGCTCCGAACATGACCGAGTCTCTTGAGGTTGGTTGTCTGCTTTTAGATGGTACCACAACATTATCATGTAGGAGGACAAAAATTAAATGAGAGAGAGAGAGAGAGAGAGAGAGAGAGAGAGAGAGAGAGAGAGAGAGAGAGAGAGAGAGAGAGAGAGAGAGAGAGAGAGAGAGAGAGAGAGAGAGAGAGAGAGAGAGAGAGAGAGAGAGAGAGAGAGAGAGAGAGAGAGAGAGAGAGAGAGAGAAAATCGAAAGGCTCTTTTTTACACGGTGACCACATATTCCCAGTTTATTTTCAAGGTGGCGGAGAGGAGGTAGCAAGGAAAGCTTGCCAAGATTTTGACCAATCACAATATTTTATGTGTCAGTATTCTCCAACCAATCAAATGGCATTTAGTTTTAATGTTTTTAGTCACTTTCAGAATTGATGTGTCCAAAATCTCTCCCTGCTGCCCACACAATGTGAATGAGTAAAACAATGATCTCAGACACAGCAAATGTCTGCCCACCAATCACATTTATTTCTATTCATGGTTAACCTAATTTATAGCTCATTTTATTTTGTTTCATGCTCAACAAAAACAGCCTGGTGTGTTGGTCTCCAGGCCTGTTCAAGCTGGTTTGTTTAGCTGGTTTTTAAAGAAGTTTTAGGCATTTTTCAGCAGGTGAGACCAGCTAAACCAGCTAAGACCAGCTTAGCCAGGCTGGCAGACCAAGAACAATAACTATAACTGTTTTAATAATTGTTTTAATTCTATGAGAATAGCGTCCACACCACATCTATGAAGATAACGACATAGAGGAACGATATTGTTGGACTCACTTTCAGAATGGTAAACAATTAAAACATTAGCCAATCAGAATGCCCCCGACTTTAAAAGGCTCAAGGGCCCCATTTTAACGATTTGAGCGCATGGTCTGAAGCGCATGACACAGGTGCACTTATGGCGTGTTCAAATCCACTTTTGCCAGTTTAACGACTGAAAAAAACGGTCAGCGTATGGTCCAAAAGGAGTCCAATCAGAGTATTATCTCCCATTCCCTTTAAAAGCCAGTTGCGCTTGCACCATGGCGGACTCGCTATTTACATAGCGAGCGGAAAGACTGAACGCTTCTCCAGAGAGGATTCCTTTTATTTTTAATATTTAAAAATGTTTGTTGTGCTGTAGTGTGCTGCTACCTGTGTGTGTAATAAGCAGAGTGTACACGTATTGTGCACCTGCCTATAGGCGCAGATTACTAACACGCCCTTTAAATAACAAAAATAAAATACTGTGCTATTGACTTTAGACCAGGTTTTTGTTGGTCAATGGCATAGTTGTTTTCAGTTGCCTCAAAATAGCGCCAAAAGTGTGCCTGAACACACCTCGTTTTCAGACCAGCACGGCCATGGGCGAACAGATGGACGCGAGTGCATTTGCTATTTAAACAACGTGGCGCTGGACGTGAAAATGAAACGTGTCAGGCTGAAACTACCAAAAAAACATTGCGGGCCCCAAGTGTTTAAAGTGGCAGACGAGATAATGTGTGCGCTTATAATAAACAAAACATTGTCTGTTCGTGTGGACGCCAATGAAGTTACAGTTATCTTTATAGTTATTGTTCTTTGTGTGAATGGGCCTTAAACCAGCTAAGACAAGCAACAAAAAATGGCAGGATTTTTTTTAACAGGATAGGTTAATTATCTATATCTTATATGAATCAAGGAATATAATATTTACAGTGATCACTTAATTCAGAAATGTTTTCGCTCACTAACACTGAGCTAAAGCAGTAGCAGGCAAAATTTGCGACCTCTTGTGTGTATGGAAAAGTGCTGGTAAAACTTGTTGCCTATAGCGCACCGTGTAAAATACCCTTAAGAAGAAACAAAATGGTGAACATGGAAAGAAATGAGGATAGAGTGATTAGAAACACAGAACAGGAAGGAAAGTTGATACAGGAAAGGGAAACTGAGGTAGAACGATGAGAACCAAACCGTGAGGGGAAATAAAAAGATATGAAGGGAGAGAGGTAACAGGACAGTGTGAAAGAGATGAGTTCCTATCTTCAGACATTAAACTGCTCCACAGGGCACTCCTACATAATATCATAGCTCTATTAAGACACCAGAGTTCATCACTTAGCCACAGTCTACAAATTTAAGCCCTCTGGATACAGAGGGTTCGTGAGGTTTTTGAAAATGAGCCGTCTTACTTACACTGGCCACTGAGTGGAGGAGGGGAAAGTTGCAGTAAAACTCTTTCCTCTTCCTGCTGCGTTCTCTGTTTACATTTAAAATCAGCTAGATGAATAGCTTTAACATCTGTTCAGCACAGGCTAGTCAGGAGGACTACTTTAAACAGACAAAACGGGGAGGTGTAACTGACTTTGTGTTGACTGAATTGTCACCTCTGGGCTCAACAATAAGGATCTTTTCTGCTGGTCTGGTCAGGCCAGTAGATTAGTACACAACAACAACAAAAAAATATATCTAAATAAAAAATTAATAATATATTAAATTATGAAAAACATTTAATAAACAAATAATACATATCAATAGTAAATATTAAATAAAATAATAATAATAATTATTATTATTATATAGGCTTTTACTTGTGTCAGAAAGAAATACATTTATATATTTTTTATTAAATGTTAAGCTTTTTGATTGTTTAGAACAATTAGGGATATAAATGCATCCATAAGTAACTGGGTCATGAAAAGATAAAAACTATAATTTCAAACATTTATTTTTAGCAATATTTTTTGTTTTCTTTTATTTCTTTTATACATTTAAAATAAATAATGTACACAAAATACATACTTTAAGTTCTTTAAATATATATTTTTTAATTTATTTTATGATTTATGATTATTTAGAAATGTAATCATTTACAATAATATATCATTTATACTTAAGTTTTTAAACAATAATAACATGGAGTTACAAATTATATCTGTAATTCCATGACAGCTATAAATTCAACGCACTTTTGCCGGTTAAAAAAAAGCTTAGCTTACAGTGATTTATGATTTGACCCATTCTAACTGATGCTGCAAGAATATCATAAATCATTTGCACAATTAAGACTTGGTGACATAAATCATCAGAATTCACAACGACATCTAAATTAGCTCAGAAAATGTTTATGTTAGCAAGCCATAAAAACACAAACACGCGATCAACAAATCTTGTTCTCAGTCCCAAAATGCACTCAAACTGGCTGTGGACCATCCTTATTGTTGAGCCATGCGGACAAACACTGACTGATTTAACAGTTAAACCTCTCGACACACAATTTCTGAGGCGATTACCACTGAATCGTGTCAATGACGGCAAGCGTGGTCCAACGACAGCACAGATATACAATAAGGAGCAAAAGAAGGTGCGGACAACACACAAAGGCGAGGGAGGCAGGGTTTAGAAGCATGGCAGGAATTGTGGGAGTGAGTGGCTGAGGGATAGATGTGGAAGAGGAGTTTGCTGAGGGGAGCATTACCTGATTTGCCGACATGTGCTTGAGCCAGGACGTCAGCCAGGCGCCCGGCCGCACCGCTGCCCCCACTCTGCGTTGATGACGAGGAGGAGGAGGTGGTGGAACCCTGGTGGATGGCCCGGCTGATCCAGTGCTCCATGCTGACACTGCCCTGGCTGGAGGTGGGGGTACCCTCACCCTGGCCGCCCTCCTCCTCCGAGCCGGACGAGGTGTCTGTCAGGGGGGGCAGAGAGGAGAGGGGGGAGAGGCCTAGTGAGAGTCACTCAGACCCACTCAACACTCAGCCCAGAAGGTGGACAAGTGCAATTAAAGTCAACATGAAAAGGGATTTGCAACCCATTGGTTAGACTTTAGAATAAAAAAAAAAATAAAAAAAAAATAATAATAATAATAATAATAATTATCCATAGGGAATTGTTTGGGACATGAAAAGATTAAAAATAATAATAAATTAAAAATCTTTTTAAAATATATATTTTTAGCAACAGGTTTTTATGCGTGTCAAAGTTTTATTAAATTCACAAATTAACATAAAAATACATGAATGTGTATATTATTAAATGATATTAAATTGTTTACAATTAACAATTTAATATAAAGTAGTCTATGTCCTCACTAATATAGTGTGGTTCAGATATTCCCTACATTATGGGGACAAAATGTCCCCACAAAGATGGCAATATCCAAAATCCTTGTCCTTGTGGGGACATTTTTTGGTAAGCGACGTTTTAAATTTTTTTTTTAAAAATGCTGTTTTCTGTGAGGGGTAGGTTTAGAGGTAGAGTTGGAGTTAGATGATAGAATAAAATATACAGTTTATACAGTATAAAAATCATTATGTCTATGGAGTGTCCTTTATAAAACAGGAATTTCCAATGTGTGTGTGTGTGTGTATTGCATTAGTTATATTTAGGTATAATAATAACTAACTCTATGACAGCAATACATTCACAAACACTTTTTCTGGAAAATAATATAGCTCATACTTATTTGTGATTTTCGGCCCATTCTAACTGAATATTTTGAGACTATCACAAATCATTCTCACAATTTCCAATCAGTAAATTAATTAGATTATGAAAAGTGGGCGTTCAACGATTGAGCATTTTAGACAGGCCGCACTTCATACAGAAGTAGTCTAAAACAATATAGCTACTGATTACTATTATTCTCTCTGTCTACACAGCCTAGATGACATCAGCTGAAAACAAAAGTGGAGCAAAATAACATTGGAACCCAATTTTTTCCAAATATCTTCTTTTGAGTAAAATAGAAATAATGTCATACAGGTCTAGAACAAAATTAAGGTGAATAAATTATGACAAAATCTTAAATTTTGGGTGAACTATCTTTTTAAGAAAGTAAGAGTCCATTTATTTATGATTTCATGTTGACTTTAAATGAATGTTGATTTAGAATCAGGTGTGAAGCTCACCTGGGGGGGTGTAGGCATCCATAGAGGTCTGTACCACTAGAGATCGTCGTTTGGACGGCATAGGAACGGCCATCTTCCTCTCCTTGTTTTTGGCTAGTGCTGCCTGTACTGCTTCTGTGTGGACATCTGAGGATGAAAAAAAAAACAGAAATGAAATGAAGTGAATCTGTATTAACTGGCCGCTGACCTCCAAGCTGGTGTTTACAGTGACGTGGATGAGATGAGTCTCACTGGCTGATGGTCGTAAGAGTGTGTGATGAGAGCCAAGCCACCACCTCCAGCCCTTCTGTGATCTTGTAATACTGACTCATCTCAGTGTGTGTGTGTGTGTGTGTGTGTGTGTGTGTGTGTGTGTGTGTGTGTGTGTGTGTGAGAGAGAGAGAGATGGTTGACTGTACGTTGTACCCACGGCTGCACTCCTCATGCTGGCAGAGTCACGGCTTCTAATAATCCAAGCTGTTATTTGGACTCTCTAATGAGTTACAGAACAACATATTCCATCAACACACTGACAATGTTTACACGTACAAGAATATTCCGATGCGAATTTGGTCATATTCTGATTTAATTACAGCTGATTACTAGCCTGACAAGCCAGACCCACATCGAGATATTCGGTCTGGGGAACACACCATTGGCAGGGCTCAATCCGAGGGGCTGGATAAACGGTTTCTTTCAAATTCCCTCTGCACACAATAGGAGAGAGCTACAACCAACCAGAGCAACGAAGAAGGTGAAGCAGAGCTAGTTGATAGATTAAACTTTTGCCATATCCGGTCGGCAAAACACCGAACACATCTTCTTTTTTTAAGAATGACTTCAGTGCCGTTCTTTTCTCAAAATAAAATCTTAACTCCAAGTCTTCCAGAGTCGCGGCCAAAGCAGATTCGAAAGAATGCTGTTCGCCAGCTTCTTTGTTTTCAAGTAGCACGTGGAACCACCGCAACTCTGCCGTCATTATGTTAAGCCCGCCCACCGACTCTATACACGATGTGATTGGCCTGACTAGAGTTTGTTTTTTTCAGCTCACAAGCCAACAGAGAGTTGCTAGACGCCCTGGATGCAAATTAGATTTGCTGCCTCTAGGGTGCGTCAAGATTTCTAGGCTAGCTGATTACATGTAAACCACAATATCTCAGTGGCTGGGGAAAAATGATAAAGACATAACCAGAATATAGAACTTAATAGAGGAGACGCTGTTCATGTAAACATTGTCACTGACTAAAAGTTGCATTGCTCTAACAACTGAATGGCTAGAACAGATCTTTACAGGAAGTAATGCACCAATGCTGTTGTTCTCTTCTAATAGATAACTTAAAACAACATTTTCAAAGCATTTGAAGAAATTACACCATCATAAAAAAAATTTGGGGTCAGTACGTTTTTTTTTTTATATAGAAAAATGCATTAAACTTACACAAGATTTCTATTTAAAAAATAAATGTCTTTTTTCAATAGTGATAATAACTTTCTTGAGCAACCAAATCAGCATATTTCTGAAGAATCATGTGAGATTCAAGACTGGAGTAATGACCCTGAAAATTCAGCTTTGCTATCACAGAAATAAATTACATTTTAAAATATATTCAAATAGAAAAGAGGTTTTTTTAAAATTCAATTCAAAATAATATTATTTTCACTGATAATAGTTAAATCAAATAAATGCTGCATTGGTGAGCATACGAGACTTCTTAGAAAAACATTTTTAAAAATCTTACTGACTCCAAACTTTTAAATGGTAGTGTATGTGCAGAGTTTGATTTGATGGATGGAGCTGATATTCTGATATTATATATCAGCAGTAGAGAAAGTAGTTTCAGAGGCTAAGAATGCACATTGGTGAATCGTACATGATAAGACTAGATGCATTTATTAAGAAATAAATTATTAAATAGGGTCAATTTTGATTCCATGTTGTCTTTAATGTTACACAGTGGTCAAGGCCTGGTAAGGGTAAGGCCTGTTGTTCAGCATTATTATCCAAATAAACAAAAACTAAATGTGAATTTATTAATTTGGAAAACTTGCCTCAAAACACCAGGGAATACTGTTTCCATGAAAGAGTGTACATGGTCTGCAACAATGCTTAGGTAGGTGGTTTGTGTCAAAGTAACATCCACATGGATGGCAGGACCCAAGGTTTCCCAGCAGAACATTGCCCAAAGCATCACACTGCCTCCGCCGCCTTGCCTTCTTCCCATAGTGCACCCTGGTGCCATGTGTTCCTCAGGTAAGCCACGCACACACCTGGCCATCCACATGATGTAAAATAAAACGTGTTTCATCAGACCAAGCCGCTTTCTTCCATTGCCCAGTTCTGATGCTCACGTGCCCACTGTTGGCTTCTTTTGGCAGTGGACAGGGGTCAGCATGGGCACCCTGACTGGTCTGCGTCTATGCAGCCCCATACACAACAAACTGCGATGCACTGTGTATTCTGACACCTCTCTATCAGAACCAGCATTAACTTCTTGAGCAATTTGAGCTACAGTAGCTCGTCTGTTGGATCGGAACACACAGGCCAGCCTTCGTTCCCCACGTGCATTAATGAGCCTTGAGAGGAGAGGCCCATGACCCTGTCACCGGTTCACCTCTGTTCCTTCCTTGGACCACTTTTGATAGATACTGACCACTGCAGACCGGGAACACCCCACAAGAGCTGCAGTTTTAGAGCGTTTTGGAGATTCTCTGACCCATATATATTAAATATATGGTATAAATAGCGAAATTATCTGGATTTAGTTAAAGGATATACAGTAATTGACATTTTAACCCTGAAACCCCACAGTGGAGATAAATAATTTCAGAATGAATTAAACAGAATTAATCCCCTTGAAAAGAAAAAGACGTTCCAATGCAGCCATTGAGAAAGAGCTTCTTTCTCTTGTTTACTTGCTGTATAAAAAGGATTGTGGTACATGAGCTTAGGGCAGCTACAATATTTCCCATCATTCCAGTGTAAGAATCATGAGGGATCACTCATTGCACTGCTGGAATAAACTCCCGCTGCTGCCCTGCCGTGGACTCACCTGATCGGTAACGTTCATCACGGGTGCCAGAAGAGCGTCTACGGTGGTATCGTGAAGCGGAGGAGGGCGCCATGGGTGGCCGGCGCTCGTGTGCCATGGATGCCTCTAGCCCTAAAATGACACAGAGAGAGAAAGAGAGGGACAATTACACGTCTCAGCCAGACACTCATTTATTACATATCAACCTCATTGATCTCTTTCTGTAACACTCTCTCTCACAGGCGGGGCTAAGAGAAACCCTGATTTGATCTGGTTTTAATCAACGTTGTCGTCTTTCAATTTCAAGCTTGTCTCACTTTAATTTCAGTGTAGCTTTTCTTTTTGACGTGTTGTCAGCCTTTTTTCTTTATGTCTCATCCATTCAGACCATACAGAAGTAACTGAGATGCACAATATATTGGCATTAGCCAATATTACAGTTTTTATTTATTATTAGAAAGAGAATTATTTTTCTATGACAAGATACAAACATGCCAAACAATTAGGGGTGAATTCAGACTGATTGGGACACTTTTTCCAAGTCATCTCAATGGCAAAAAGTGTCCCAATCACCCTGAATTCACCCTATGTAAACTTCTTATATACAGTACTAGGGATGTCAATTTACATAAATTCCCATAATCGATCATTGTTTAAATTAACACTAAACCACTTAAATCCGAAGGGGGCACACACAAATTTAAGCATTTAAAGGGACACACACAAAAACGACGTGTTTTCGCTCACCCCCCAAAAGTGACAATTTTAACATGCAAAAAAAAAAACGATCTGTAGGGTTTTTTGAGCTAAACCTTCACACACACTCTGATCAGAAACTCGCTTTATATCTTGTAAAAATGGGCATGATCGGTCCCCTAAACTTTTTTTCAATTCTGCAGAGCAGAGATTTTTTTTATTTTAAATCTGTAGAGCTTTCTGCAGAGTTCTGTTGCTGCAGATTCCATGTGGGCCATTTATAGACTTTCCATATTTGACAAAATGTCTATGCCAGTGCAGCTCTAATTGAGAATAGATAAAATATTTAATTCCAGGCACACAAAGCAGTGATTGGTCCACAATGACTCATATATCAGTGGCTCTTGTGATGAGCCAGCTCTATTCTGTTCTGTTGTTCTTTGTTTTCTTGGATTCTGAGCGGAGAGCTTAGCACCACTCTGCTCCTCCTGGCAGATTTTAGGACACGTGAGATGGCCCAGGTTGTGCACGCCGCACCAGCCAAGAGCACTGCGTGCAGGCCGGAGAAATCAATCTTGGCCCCGTGCTGACATAGCCGAAGACATCAGCCGGTGGATTTATTCATTCAATAAGGCAGAAGGTGAGACAGCAGGTTAAGTCAGAATCATACACCAGCTCATGCAGCGGAGGATGTGATTTTCTGACTCAAGTACAATGAACACAGTCTTCCTCCTACTAAAAAGCCAAGGGTAACAGTCACCGATCAATACTGATTGGGTTAACGTCTAAGTATGCCTGTCATTTAGTCGAAGGCAGTGGCGGAAACGATCTCTGCTCTGTGCTTGTAACCTGATGCTCTTAAAAAAAACTATGAGACACACACATACAATCAGGCTGGGCACTGAGGGAGGTGTCACTGTGCCACGTTCCCTTGCTCCACGACATAAACGACTGATCGTTAAACTAGTTCATGCTATCACGGGACTGTTAAATAACACAAGATCCCGCGGGAATGAAGGCGTTGCGTTGAGTCTGGCGCATGCCGCTCTTCGCGCCACGATACATGCTTTGTGCCCGAGCATGATGTCATGTATTTTTTTTCACCGGGAGCCAGACTGGGAATATGCGGGCTGCCTGTTGCTATGGCAACAGAAGCCTTGCTAATCAACAATGCAGCCAGACATGCTGAGCACAAATCAGACCTTCAAAAGTTACATAAAATCTTACCAAACTCTAAAAGCAGCACTAATTTTTGTAAGTAGGTCTGGGTGATATGGCTAAAATAGAATATCTTAATATTTTTTTCAGCCATTTGCAGATATCTATCTTGACATGCATTTGCCTGCAAATTGCCTTCAAAAAGGTGACTTTAAAATAGATAATTATGCCAAAATGCCCATTTTGTCACCTATTCTCATAAGAACAGTCTTAAATGAGTTAAATAACATCTTAAATTAACTTAAAGAGTTGTGAGAAAATTAGATTTACGTGGCAGCAGCCAAATAAAACAGTTGCTGTGATTTCTGCATATTGATTATATATGAAAGCTACAGGTAAATATAACATTTATTATAATGGGTTTATCTGAAGATTGTTTTAAGTTCACTTAAATTAAAAGTAATTGTTTAAAGCCTATTAAATGTTGAAATTGATAGCTTTTAATTATACTGTAATGTTGAATGTCTATCATTAATGCTTTTAATTAAAGTCCATCATTAATCACAGAAAAATGTGTGATTAATTAATTTGTTTTAATCGATTGATGGCACTAATATTTTTGCAAAAACACTCTTTTTTTTATTTTTACACACAAAGAGTTCCATGAACATTTTTGAGATATGTAGCAAAACAAATTTTGAACCGATTTGAACGGATTCATGGAACACGCTTATACTGTTAAGTCTTAAAGCAAGGAGAAATTATGAAACTAGTCTAAATATATTGTGAATACTGTCTGGGATAACTAAAATAAAGAATAAATCATCTCATCGGGGGGGTTGGCAGTTCTTCTTAAAACGTTCTTCAACACCAAGTAATTACTTTACCTAGATCTTCCTTTTAATGATGGAGACGCACTTTTAAAGACTAATGCCATCTGAAGCTGGAGACACGCGTTTTATCAATAGTCTAAATGCGAAGTATTTAAGTGCACTTAAACGGGTGACTGGGTTGATCAACTGAGGAACCATGTATTGAAAAGCAACACTGAACTATTGATTTCTTTCCCAGTAATATTCATAAGAGGAAGTTGTTTCAGTTCAATGAAATGAGAGGGAAAAAAAGTTCTAAGCACCTTTTATGAAGCTCTTGAGAAGAGCTTAGAGGAGGCTCTTAATTCTGGTGCCTACAGTCACTTATCAGCTCATTTTAAAGCAGCACTGAAGAACAAGCGGGCAAATAGACTGATTAAGTCTGGAGCCGGACCGGGTTATGGATGGCCTCATTTTCCAAATAAGAGAAATAAGAGTAAAAAGACTAAATAGAGCCGTTGGAACTTCAGACTTTAAGGCAAAATCTACACTTTCAACCGATTCCGATTTTCTTTTCACATTTATCTGGCAAAGACTGAATCTTCTTCCAATTTTTCCACATTTGATTTGGACCACTTTCAAATGCGTTTCTAAATCGGATATCTGATCTAAACACTCATATTATTACTTGGGGTTAGAGATGTGAACAAACCACTAACTTTAAGAGCTATAGACATAAATGATACTTCAAACCATACCAAGTTCTCTAAGAAAACACATTTTTGCCTGTCAGATGATAAAATGGGCAAGTAAATCCCATATGCCTGTACTAAGGGTGTACTCACACTAGGCACGGTTGCCTTGTACCGTGCCTGAGCGCGATTGTCCCCCCTTCCCCGCTGGCCTGTACTCACATTGCACTTAATGTCCAGGCTGGAGCACACTTGCATCATTCACCGACAAAACTGTCACGATGCAACTTTTGTTATGAAGACAGGAAGAAAAGCGCTTTTGCCAATAAACTGGCTAATAGATTTATCATTTAAGCCGCACAGCGATTTTCACTTGATTGTTCTGGACGTATCAGAAGATTATTTATGAAGGCAGCTGGCTTTGATGTAGGAATTTGCAGCTACAAACTACAATCCCTGTTCATCAATAAGGTGAAAACCAGACCCATTATAAACCTAAATATACTTGAATTAATTGAAGTGTATCCAAGTAGTAATAGTTTGGTGTTTGCTGTCGTAATGATGACAGTGGTGCACAGCTGTTCCGTTCTCCGGCACGGTTAGTGCTCACACTACATGCGTACCACACCCGAGTCCAACCGAACCGCGCTCTGGCCCACATCTTCCAAGCGGGCCAGGGCCGGCTAAACAAATGGTTCAGATCGCCTAGTGTGAGGACATGTGGTTGTGAGTACACCCTAAAGTTGGAACCATATCCATATGTACTGTATGTGTGCAACTGCATAGTGATGCGGCCTAGGATGCCCTACAAAAGTCATTGCTTGTTTATGTATGAGAGAATGACTGTGAAATCCATCTGCTGAGATCTTAAGGCTTAGAATATTACACCACAGGAAACCGATTCCCATTGCAGTTTTTAGGAACTCTGAGAGAGGAAGAAAGGCAAGCCCATCTGCTGTAGAAAATCTGGTTTAGTCAACTGTTTAAACCTGTACAAATGCAAGTCTGTGGGTGCAAACACATTCTGTGACCCTCTAAATGTGAGGTGAGAGTTGGGGCTCTTACCTGGAGGCTGTGGCAGATACGCTCCGAGCAGTTTTGACCTCTTCTTCTCGTATCCTTTCTGAGTGATGTCACCTGCAAGAGAAAGGGAGCGTCATAAAACGTGCAAAAAAATTTCATAAAAGTAAAAAACGAATAAATCACAATCGCCTCTTGGCTTAAGCAGATTATAACACTAAACCAACACCACACCTACTCTTTCATTCAGGATATCCATTTTTGGTTTGGAAAATATTGCATTTTTTTAATGGTTAGGTAAGGTGTTTATGGGCAGATCTTTGAGGAAACCATCCGGATGGTGTGGGTGACAGAGAGCACACCCTGCAATGATTAATGTAACAAGGTTTTGTGACTTGTCACAAAGCATTAGGCGACTGGGCCATCACATTTGCGTGGAAATTAAGAAAAGATCTGGTGCATAACGAGAGAGCGACAGAGACTCGACAAGTGACAGAATAACTAAATGAGAGCACAACGACGAATCAATAGTTCTGTTACAAAACCTAGCAAGCTGCCTTGCTGTCTGTTGTCTACCTTTTAAGTTAGAATAAACGACTTATGTGTTTAACTCTGCATAGCATGGATGTCAATTGCAATAGGTGTTCTCTGGCTCCTGCTAATCATACCCACGTGTTTTTTTCTTATGCAAAGCTGGAAAAATTTTGGCATTCCTTTGTTGATACTTTTTCTAATATTTCCCTCAAACCATATCCTCTGAATGCTATCTTTGGTGTCCCAGCGGTTCTGGATGAATATACAAAAAAGTATGCTAATTGTCTTGCCTTTGCCTCACTGATAGCTCACAGACAAATTTTATTGCACTGGAAGTCTTCTTTCTCATGCTTAGAAGATTTGATGTCTTTTCTACATATTGAAAAAATGAAGTTTGCACTAAGAGGTTCCACTGACAAATTTTATAAAAACTGGGATCCTCCATTTAATTTCGTCAAGAATACACCACTTATCTTTGCTGTATTTTTTTAATTAACCTATGGATACATCTCTTCATTTTTTTGTTTCATATTTTTATGTATAATTGTCTAGATGCAGGATTGATGTGGGTGGGTGGGTGGTTTTTTTTTTTTTTTTTGTAAACGTTTGTCCAAAATGTTTGTGTGTGTGTAAAAAAAAATAAATAAATAAAAAAATGTATTGGGTAAATATACCTATTAAGCTCAAGTAGCCATTAAGCACACTACTATCTTTGAGCTCAGATTATAAAAAGAAAAAAATTCTTTATCATCCTACGTGATGTCTTAACCAATTGATGTGTTTGTTACTATATACCTCCTGTAATTTCACCATTGCACACTGAGATATGGGTATCCATGTGTTCACACTGTCTGACGGCCATTTTGAAAGCTGTCTGAAAGCTTTCACCAAAAGAGGAGCCCCTTAAATGTGCATTTTTTAGATGTTTAGGCCTTTATTTTGGATAAGTATAACTTCTTACTGCAAAAATAAGAGATTAATATTTAGACTTTTGCATATTATAACCTGGAACCTGGATGTGGGAAATAATTACAGTTCGATCCAAAAGATAGTTTTAGCAACATAGCGCAGGTGCTACAGAACATTGTTAGCGTACTAGCTGTATAAGATTGTGTGCTACACTAATATATTACTTCACAGGCATTACCGGCTCATGCTTTTAAATCCATTATATTATAAAATGTACAGTTTATTGATGTTCTGTGGTTTTACACTGCTGTCATTTTTAAAGATTTCATATTATTGTAAGGTGAGCTTTAAGGGTGCACTACTATGAAAATCACAGCTTCAGTGCGACATCAATAAGAAAAAGTGTAATTTCATAGATATTTTCCATAATAGCTGTTCATATTAAAATATGTATGAACTTAATACATGAGCTAGATTATTTAGCAAAATTGTCCTTTTAAATTTATAAATTTAATATTTATTCGTTAAAAAAATTTTGCTGTTCCAATAATGCTGATCCAATCCCCCCCCAAACAAACATGTACCCATTAAGCACAGCTAGACTTTTTGCATTTAATGAAGTATATCTTAATTTAAACGCTTTTGTCATTTAAAATGAAATTAAATGTTACTGTGTAAGAGATTAATCTTTTATTTTAACATAACTTCTTGCACTCAAACCAATACCCTGTGCACTAAAATGTCTCAATGTAGACTTTGGTGAGCTTAATGGGTACGTTTACCCTAAATGTATTAATATTGCTGTACCCTTTGTACACTCACCTAAAGGATTATTAGGAACACCATACTAATACTGTGTTTGACCCCCTTTCGCCTTCAGAACTGCCTTAATTCTACGTGGCATTGATTCAACAAGGTGCTGAAAGCATTCTTTAGAAATGTTGGCCCATATTGATAGGATAGCATCTTGCAGTTGATGGAGATTTGTGGCAAGAAGCTCCCGTTCCACCACATCCCAAAGATGCTCTATTGGGTTGAGATCTGGTGACTGTGGGGGCCATTTTAGTACAGTGAACTCATTGTCATGTTCAAGAAACCAATTTGAAATGATTCAAGCTTTGTGACATGGTGCATTATCCTGCTGGAAGTAGCCATCAGAGAATGGGTACATGGTGTAAAGGGATGGACATGGTCAGAAACAAGTGCTCAGGTAGGCCGTGGCATTTAAACGATGCCCAATTGGCACTAAGGGGCCTAAAGTGTGCCAAGGAAACATCCCCCACACCATTACACTACCACCAGCCTGCACAGTGGTAACAAGGCATGATGGATCCATGTTCTCATTCTGTTTATGCCAAATTCTGTCTCTACCATCTGAATGTCTCAACAGAAATCAAGACTCATCAGACCAGGCAACATTTTTCCAGTCTTCAACTATCCAATTTTGGTGAGCTTGTGCAAATTGTAGCCTCTTTTTCCTATTTGTAGTGGAGATGAGTGGTACCCGGTGGGGTCTTCTGCTGCTATAGCCCATCCGCCTCAAGGTTGTGCGTGTTGTGGCTTCACAAATGCTTTGCTGCATACCTCGGTTGTAACGAGTGGTTATTTCAGTCAAAGTTGCTCTTCTATCAGCTTGAATCAGCCCATTCTCCTCTGATCTCTAGCATCAACAAGGCATTTTTGCCCACAGGACTGCTGCATGCTGGATGTTTTTCCCTTTTCACACCATTCTTTGTAAACCCTAGAAATGGTTGTGTGTGAAAATCCCAGTAACTGAGCAGATTGTGAAATACTCAGACCGGCCCGTCTGGCACCAACAACCATGCCACGCTCAAAATTGCTTAAATCACCTTTCTTTCCCATTCTGACATTCAGTTTGGAGTTCAGGAGATTGTCTTGACCGCCATGTGATTGGTTAATTAGATAATTGCATTAATGAGAAATTGAACAGGTGTTCCTAATAATCCTTTAGGTGAGTGTATATTCCAATAATAACAAAAAAATACTGTGTGCCTTTTGCCCCATTCTGGTTTATGTGTTTACCCACCTTGCCACCTCATACAAAATAAACCACTTTTACGATTTATTTTCTCTCTCTCACACACACTCATCTTCTATAGTGTTCAGGTCAGGAGACTGGGATGTCCAATGCAGATGCTTGGTTTTTGTTTTGATCTTGATGTTTGTTTTTTCACCTGTTGGAAGATCCAAAGATTTCTAGCACAGGCTGTCAGGTTTTGATTTTTTATCTGTTGGTATTTGATCGAATCCTCATCAAGACACAAATAAAGATACACCACATTTTACTGTGAGATTTATTTTCTGCCAAAAGCTCTTTTTGTTTGTTTCATCTCTCACACACACACACACACACACACACACACACACACACACACACACACACACACACACACACACACACACACACACACAAAACACAAATAGCACAAAAACTGCACTCCTCGCAGGCTCGACAATAAGGATTGTCCAATGGCCCGGGGCCATCTGAAGTTGATAATTTGAGCATTTGTAAGCTTTGCCTATTTAAATATTCAAGCGCACATAGATGAGAAAGTGCCTGCGTCTCTCAGTTTGGTTCTCGTGCAGCGCCGCAACACTAGCTTAAGCGCACCCACGCGTCTCACAGCGCACGAATATTCACACAAAATTGTCAAAATGTCCAAATGCCTGTCTTGTCGAGTAGCATCATAAACATATTCAGTTATGTCTTTTAAATGAACGTAAACATGAAATATGTCAGTCACCGCCAGCGTTTTTGTCATTTTTACAAGTTTCAAGGCCCACAGAATATCTAAACATGCAAATATATCAAAAGAAAGAACAGACCCTCTACTTTATTCTAGCGTCATGCATTCTTTTTTAATCAACATTTGAATGTGGGTAAGTTTCAGGAAAAAAGCTGAGAAAAAGAGTTTTTGTCAAAGACTAACGTTACATCCAGATCGGATTCAGAACAATGATCAAAACACAGATGGAGTAACTGTTGAGATTGAGTCCATCAGCACCTCAAAGCTTCAGTCCTATAGCTCGTCATGGGGCGACATTTCATTCAATAACACAGCCGTTTTGATTTAGATGCTGTTTATTTCTGATGGTCACATTATTTTTCATATGCATCTGCTTATATGAGATAGCTCGTTTCTGTTTCTTCTTCGCCTGTGTTTTGATCAGGAGATTCTGTACTCGTTCAGGGGATGCGTAATAGCGCCCCTAGCGTATAACAGTGAAAACAGGGAAATCAGGAAAATAAGCAGGGAAGCATTTTCTCCTTTTATACAGTCTATGGTTCTCATAAAAGACGAGATGACAAAAGACTTCACTCACTGCTCTTGACTGAATAACTTTAATAAGGGTTCATCTATATTTATACAGTGAAGACTATGCAGTGATATTTTACATTTGATTACTATTTCTGTACCTGAAAATCTAGTTTAGACCTATGAAACACCTGAAAATAATTTTTCTGTTGTATTTGTGCTGTTGCTCGTAATTCTATTATTTGTTCTTATTTCATTACAGACTGTCTTTAACAATATATACAAATAACAAAAATTACGAGTTAGGCTTTTTAGAGTCAACCTTATTTATTAAGTTTACATGGATCAAAAACAACAAAAACAATAACTAAACCTATTTTATTTATTACTTTTTTGTGGTGGGGCCAGTAAAAATTTTGACAGGGCAAGTCAAAATTTGAACCACTGGCTCAGTTGACCGACTGGGCCAGTAAAATCCTTAGCGTTGAGCCTTGATTCAAACTAATTTTTTGAATTATAATAAGGCCAAAACAAGATATCTTAAAAGGCAACATCATGCTGCCTACCTTTTGGATCCACTTTCAGAACATGATGCCTTAAAATACAGTCTAGGTAGGCAGCTCGGTATATTTTGGAACAAAGCTAATCTCGTTCTCCTCACCCTTGATTCCACATTAATCAACAAAATTATGTCCCCGCACACTCTACACTGATGTAGTGACCGTCCACTGTTTGGATCCTTGGAAGGACAGGAAATAGTGACAGTGAAGGCTGTTTTTCCCTAATGACCACTTTAACAGCCCAATAAAAATGGCTGGAGGCTAAAGGCTTGATGAGGAGGAGGATGAAGCGGGCTTTGGGATGAAAGAAAAGCAAAAGAAGAAAAGGAAAAGGTTTTTTTAAACAGAGACTGGATGATTCATTTCTTCACACCCACTTGCCGCCAATCAGAACGCCTTATGTGGTGGGTTCTGCTCAGGAGATTCATAGCATTGCCTGTCCTTATCTCGCTTACTTATTCTTTGCTTCGCACACACACACAGAGCTCTTCCTCTCATCGTCTAATTCTCTCCTTGTCCTTCCCTGAGGGACGAGTCCCTCATAAATTTTGACACCTCTGCCTAAGTCTGTAACCATTAAAAGCAAGAAAAAACGAGAGTGCAGCAGCCTCTGTCGTGAAGAGAGTGGAAACAAGGGCGTTAGGAATGACAGGCGGCTACCGGACAGTTATCCTCCAGGTGTGTGACACGCCGCCGTTTAATCCGCTGGGGGTGTGACGTTGGCAACATATTTTGCGTACTTGGCAGCTGAAACCGAAAACATGTTGTACGAAACAAAGAGCAGCTGTCAGACTTGTTGCGTATGCTGCCATCTCATATTTTCTGAAAAATTATACAGACGTTCAAACAAAATCAAGAGATGTATGGAAGATAACATTTTACTAATTAGTGGTGCTTTCAACAACAACCACTATTATTATTGCTCATAGCCACAGTTGAGGATTTGAACAAACCTTCAATCGTAAGAATTTAACTCATCTGGCTTCATTTGTGCTACGACATACTTCTAATGTGTTAGAGGAACTTTTAGTTGTTCTCCACAAGCAATATGATCTGCAGAAAGAGTGGTATGTACTTCAATGTTTCTGCTGACAGATTTATATGACATCGAACTCCTGTGAGTAACATCACACACCTTCAAAAGACAACAATCATCTGGACATAGTCCAAGATGACAGGAAGCGGCCAAGATCAGCCACACTGTAGATCGACAGGAGAGACAGGCGAGCAGTGCGGGTCGAAATAATGTTTAGCTAATTGAATTAAAAAGCACAGCAATCAAAACATCTCTGCACAGGCATCAATGCAAATTACTGGAGGTAGCCGCATGCCTCCTTTTCATTAGCAGAGATTCTCTAAATATTTAGTTGCAAATGCTTAAAAAAAAGCAAATGGAAAAGGATAAGCCAAGTTAAAATATAAGGCAAAGTATACAGTGGTGTGAAAAGTGAAAAAGTGTTTGCCCCCTTGTTAAATATGATCAAAGATGGCTATAAAATATAAATCTGCATTTTTATTTGCAAAAATCTAACCTTTCATTGAAGTAAAAGAATTGAAAGTGAAAAAAAAAAAAATCACATTGTGAAATAAATGTTTTTCTCCAAAACACGTTGGGAACAATTATTTGCCCCATTTTATTAAATACTTTTTGCAACCTCCTTTTCCCAAGATAACAGCTCTGAGTCTTCTTCTATAATGCCTGATGAGTTTGGAGAACACCTGACAAGAGATCAGAGACCATTCCTCCATACAGAATCTCTCCAGATCCTTCAGATTCACAGCTCCATGTTGGTGCTTCTTCTCTTCAGTTCACCCCACTCATCTTCTATAGTGTTCAGGTCAGGAGACTGGGATGTCCAATGCAGATGCTTGGTTTTTGTTTTGATCTTGATGTTTGTTTTTGGATCACTGTCCTGTTGGAAGATCCAAAGATTTCTAGCACAGGCTGTCAGGTTTTGATTTTTTATCTGTTGGTATTTGATCGAATCCATGATGCCATGTCTCTGATCAAGATGGCAGAACATTAGGCCCACAGAATTAAAGATACAGCAGAGCATTTCATTTTACACATGGGTACTTTTTTATCCCTGTGAGCACCAAACCCATCTTAAGTGTTTGCTGCCAAAAAGCTCTTTTTTGTTTGTTTCATCTGTCCATAGAACGTTTGAAAATAACTGACATTACTGGAACTTCAAACGAGTGGGTGGAGCTAAAGAGTCATGAGCGCGCACATACACACACACACACACACACACACACACACACACACAACATCATGGCATTATCCCTGGACAACTTTTGATTCACCATACGTTCGTGTTGTTTACATTATATGCACTTTCACTCACTGCCAGCCGGTTTCGACTCATGACCGGGAACAAAAACACACTTGCAGAACTCCGCTGCTTTCTTTAACGCAGGATTATTTGGGAAGCTGAACAAGGTTATCTTGCTCTCACCACCAAAAACACACTTTAGTGACGTTGATTTCGTGAATATAAAAATAACAGTGCTGTCGATGGCTTCCGGAACCCGAATGAAGCTCGTTGATGGGGGCGCTCTTGCTCGCGCTCTGGTTGATGTGTGTGCGTGTGCTCATTTGGGAGAAGTGTCCATACAAGGAATTCCACCCTTTATGACATCATACCGGGCCATACTCTGAAAAAAAACTTTCCGAAACTTGTTTCGAATCCTGAACGAGTGTTGACAGAACGTGCCATACGGGTCATACATACATATAATTTTTTGCATGAGAATCCAACTCTTTAACAGTGTAAATAAGTCAGAATGCATGAAATAGCATTAGACCCCCCACCCCACCACTTTAAAGGTTATTTAATTAGTCATGGTGCACATCCCTAGTCAAAACAAGGAATGAATGTGAAATAATTTAGGAAATTTAACATTGCATTAATATTTACAATGTTGCTTACATTTTATTATATATCAGCAACATCATCATCAATATTCAATATATTATCCAGCTCTATGTAAGACTTATTCTTGATAATATCATCAGTATAGACTGGAATGGGATCTGATTGTAAATCAAGTCAACCCTTCTGAAATTCCTTCAGAACAGACTCTGAGCTGAATGTAAAACAGTCCTGTGCTGCAGGCCGGGCTCCAGGAGATCAGATTACCCCATGTGTTTCTGGATGATCTTACATCTGGACATTGGGGAAAAAAAAGCCTACAGTATATGAATCTCTTCTCAGCTGTACACTGAGCGAGCCTATGCTAACATGATGGTATCTTAGGCAAACACATGTAAAAAAATGGCTTCATTTCACTCAGTAATAAGTTCTACATTACAATTCTTCGTTTTTCATGAGCGCACAGTGTAATTACATGTTACAGGTGGTGGAGCTTATGGCTCACAGAATACAGGAACCCATCCTTTTGCCTCTTCCACAACATAAACATTTTAATAATAGGTTTCGGTGGAAAGAATCTGCCTCTATAGAAATCGCAACCTCACAAGCAAAAATTCTCTTCTATTTATCTAAGAGGATTACAAGCTCGGAGAATATTTACAAGTCCTTCATGGGGCTTTTTAGTGCCTAGAAGAGCACAAGCAATGCTAGGGTCTAGTGTTATAGCATTACACCAAAGCTGACAGAGCTTTTGCATCGATTTGTATAACATAACCCATCTTTAGCGCTCTAAATTAAGGTTTTTCAACTGTGCAGTGCGAGGAATATGATGTCAGAGGGCTGTGTTCCAAAAAGACAGGATATTGTGATGTCATTGGTTTCCTGTTTGGTGTGAGGGAGTATTCCACAGGGATCTAATCAGGCAAAAGGCAGAGTCGTCAGATGTGCTGGATAATCTACCTGTGTTTGTGGGAGTGTGAAGGGCAAAATATACAGCAAATGCAGTGTCCTCAAAATGTTTTTGGAAACTTTAAGTGTTAGTTCACCCAAAAATAAAAATGTACGCACCCTCGAGCTTCTTTCAGCCAAACACAATCAGAGTTCTATAAAAAAATATTCTGGCTCTTCCAATCTTTATAAAGGGAGTGAATAGTAACCGAGATTTTGAAGCCCAAAAAATACGGCTCCGGGGGGGGTCGATAAAGACCTTCTGAAGCGAACTGATTTTTCTTTTGTAAGAAAAATATGCATATTCACAACTTAAACTATAATCACTGACATTTGTTTTAAAAGTAGAACATTTATGAGTAGAACACATTTGTGTTTAAACACAAACAATGTGTTTAAGTGACACATTAATATAATGTTTAGTTTTAAGAAGTAAAAAACTATTTTGGTAGGCCTGTGTGAACTTTAGGAACTGACCTCATACTAAAAATCATGCAATCCCACTGGTTAAACCTAACTGCAAAAATAGCTCAGGAAAGTTCAATTCTTTTTGGAATATTTTGTCATCTCGGTGAGTTTTAAATTTGATTTAATTAGGGAGGGATGCACAGATATTAAAACACTGGCCAATACTGTTAAGTCAATAATTATTCTCGACTTACATAATTAATTGTTATGGCCCATAACTGATAAATGGTCTATTAAAATGTATTAAAAATATTAAAAATGTAAGCATTAAAATACTATTTTATCTAATTAAATTCAAAATAAAATACAAAAGAATATCAGTCGATCAAAATGGAACAAATTAATTTTAAAAAAAAATCTGGAAGGCGGTCTGGCAGAAGCTAGATATTTTACTTGATAAACTTTTAAATCTAGATATTTTTCTTACTCAAACTCAATGCAGCCCCGTTATAAAGCTTGGAGGCGTCAAGATATTTATTAATATAACTCTGATTGTTTTTATCAGAAAGAAGAAAATCATATACACTTAGGATGGCTTGAGGGTGAGTAAATCATGGGGTCATTTTCATTTTAAAGTGAACTAATCCTTTAACAGTTATTAATCTTTAACAGTTTGTAATCTTTACAAACATTAATAACACTAAGTGAGAGTTAGATGATGGCAAGGGAAATCAAAATGTAAAAATAGATTAAATGAGCATATTATTATTTTTTTTTTTTTTTAAAGATAAAAGAAATAAATTTAAATTAATTATCGAAAATATATACCTATTTGTGCACCCTTAGTTAAAACTCAGAAGATTTGAAGTTGCAAAAGTGTCAAAAGCACATTTTTTCGGCACATCAAGCCCAAACTCCTTGACCTTCCTAAATGACATCACTCATATTTACACATCAACTGCATCGTTCACCCACACACATCCCATGATGCATTTCAAAAAGTAACAATGAGCTATGTATTTTAGCCCTGGACAGCTGAACACGGATCAAATTACTAAACAAAAGGTTGCGCCTGAAGGGCTAACTGCTATTTCTGACAGTTAAAACCGTTGTCTGATGTGGAAACAACGCAGTCAACATGTTTTTCTTTTGCCTGTATATCCCCATGGGAGGGGGTATATCAGAAAACTGCTGAGGCATGGTCTCTCCAGCGCTCTGGTAATGAACCTCCCCATCAAAGAGAGTTTTACTCAACTGACACAGACCTCTCAAATAAAACAAAAACGCATGAAAAATTCACTTGTGGGAATGAAGGCCAGTCGAATCTCTGAAATTCATGCAAGGCCACGTATTCGGGACATGTAAAAGCCTCATTGCTCGGTGGCAGAGAACGTACATTAGCGCTCAGCCTTGCCCTGGTAACTCGATGAATAAACCATACTTAAATTGAAATATGTCTTTCCCCAGAGGAAGTACTCTTCCCTTGACCCCTTTGTAGAAGCTCAGCGATAAGGCCGCAAGCAATGTACAAGCGAGAGAGAGGTGTCAATATCAACAAGCACTGCAAACACTAAAAAAAAAAAAGATAACAGCACATTGACAGGAAAGGCCGATGTGGATGGTTTCAGTTGCGATAGGCCTTATCTGATCAGATACATCAAAACTGTTTTCCACACACAATCATCTAGAGGATACAATAAATATCAGAACATAAAGGCTGAGAGACTGTCGGAAAGCAGGTTTTTTGATTGTATTAAGAGGAATTGGCTCATATAACTGTGTTCATTGAGGTATAATTTTCACAATGATAAACGGATCTCTCCTTAAGGTGATGGAACACGTAGTCATGGGAGATCAGGTAACTATGGTGACTGTAAGAGAAAGCGAGAGTCAGCAAACACCAGAGTGATAATTCTCCATTAGTCTTACAGAATATTGGATCCACTGAGGCCTTAGCGAAAAGCTCAAGCAAGACTTGTTTTCTGGAACACGTCTTCATTCATACATCTAAATGTTAACGGAGGAGATTGAACCAACACGTTTTCATGCAGCAGTTCAGTGGAGCAGTAACGTGATACTCTGATATTCATTATATAAAGAGAAACAGGTTGTCGTTTAACTTTATAATTTCCTTGTGCCGTGACAAGATAAAAAGTCAAATCTCATACTCTACACACTGTTCACACTAAGCAGTGATGGTGGTGTTCATTTGGGTGACAAACGTTTCAATCTTGCCTGTGTGCAAATCAGTGGAATAGAAAGTAGAAGTTATTATATTGTAAAGTAGAGATGCACTGAAATAAATGTTGGCCGATAGGGCTGCACGATATAAAGAAATATCGAGATATGCATATGGCAATGCTTACTATAACAGAACGATTTTAATACTTCAAAAGATTACGAAAACTCTAAGCTTTAGGTCGACACAGACAGCAGCAGAGAACAGACTAGACACGTGACTGTTACATACGTGTGACATGCTTAATATTATTAGGTTCTAAAGCGAAGTAGGACCTATTCACATGCACAGGAATCCGCCTCTCAGAGAGCCCGTAATCCTTATACAGCCAAACACACACAAAATTATGTCAAAATGCCTGTGTTGGTGAGAATTCATGTAAACACAGTCGGTTATGTCTATATTGGATACTTGCAGCTCTTAAAGTGACAGCAGCCTAATAAACCTGCTTAATGTTAAATAAGAATCAGTGTATTTTTAATTCATACAGTGAAGACTAAGCAGTTTTTTATTGTTGTTAAATAAACCTAATGTAGGCCTACCTGAAAAGCCCGTAAAAATTTTGGATGTAGTGTCTGTGACCCGTAGGTTTCTGAAGAGCATTTTTGAATGCTGAAGTCGTTGGCATCTTGGCAGCGTGTCACTCCCGGATAACTGAAAATGGGCAAAGAGGTAGGACGTGCGTGGAGCTGAGGTGCCTGGTTGCTGAAATCACACCCGCCTAGCTCGAACATAATGGCATTCCACCTGTCACTCAGGTGGCCACGCCCTTAATTATGCAGAACTTTAAGGCTCAATATAATTTAAACGGATGAGTTATAAAAAAAGAAAGTTCACCCCCCCTCACAGATGTCATGAAGTGCAGAATTAGCTATATAGACCAAAACCACCTTTTGAACCAGGCTGTAAAAAAAATGTTCTGCTGTAAAGTTGGGCATTTTAACATGGGAGAAATGCAGATTTGACTCCCTTCTGGAGCCTGTCTCCAGCGGCCAGTCGATGAATTGCAGTTTACGACACTTCCGTGTTGGCTTCAAGAGAGACCGCAGGAGGTTGCCGCTTGGTTTACACTGACATTAAAATGACACTTACTTTTTAAGTAACAGTAAAACACTGCTGTTCACTTAGAAGTTGTACGGATGATTTTATCTCTTAAAAAATAGAACATGAAACATAGTTATTTATACCATTTTCAGCTTTTAAATATATTTAAATATAATTTACATCTATTTTACACACTTAGAGTTAAATCGCATATCAAAATGTTCTTACATGCAGCCATATTGGCTGATACAGCTGACAACCAATAAATGGCTGATGCTAAAACGCTATACTATTTGTAATATTACACATTAAAAACAAAACAAAAAATATATTTTTTTGTCATACAGTACATTATAACACTTTATCACTATATAATTACTTTAATGTCCCATATATAAACAATGTTTTAACTTTGGAATAATGAATCAGACCAGAAGCCCACATTAAGAAAATTAAATAAGGTCAATTTCATGACTCAAAGTTCCCATGCATATGGAACAGGTACTATCAGCACATCGATGACCTAAAGAGAATTGCTAATCACTGAAAGTGAGTGCTGATGGAAACCCTTTTGTCCACTTGACTAATAAAGACATTGCTTGATTAGTCCTTCCGCTGGACAACCTGATGCTCTGTTGAGTGATTTGCTGGCTTTGGAACGGAGGCAGATGAAATAACAATCAGTCCCAGTGCACTGTTGGAGCTCTGAGCACAGATGTGGCAGGAAAAAAAAAAGACCAATAGACTTACCACATCCCACATGCCAGACCCTTTCAAATATGCTCCTAAAGGTACCGTATGTGAAAATTAGAAATTGAATAACAGATTAGTGGGAGTAAGTGGGTCCAATTCAATTAAAACCCTAAAATCCACTGCTTTTCAAAAACATCAAAAGCCATCATATTTAGGCTCTACAAAAGCTGGAGATTTGCATATTACACTTACGATACTTTAAAAAGAAGTGGTTTGGCTGGATCCGCAAGCCATTTGTGGGTCAATAAAGTGGTCTGGTTCTGTGTAAAGCTCTTTTAAATCTGGGTCCACTGAGTCAATCTACTACAGCATAAATCCACAGCCTAAATCTCTTACTCTGCATACTGTACCATTCAGCTCAGTATCAGAGCTTAACACTCAGCTCAGGGTCAAAGAGAAGAACTTAGCTTAGAATCAGACTCAAAGGTAGACTCTTATTTGAATACTCCAGCCTTACCCCGAGTTGATTATAAGCTAAGGATGACTTCTTTGACCCTGAGCTGCAATAATCAACCCAAGACCAAGATGGTATTCTGTACTAATTAACCCATGATTAGACTATTAATAATCGACTCAGATTGCACAAAATCAATTCAGAGTCAGGATGCACTGATATTAAATTGTGGACAATGCCAATAATAATTCGCATGTCATGGTCGATAACCGATAAAGGGTAGATATTAAAATGTAAATATACTACCATTTAAAAGTTTGGGGTCAGTATTTTAGAAATGAATACATTTATTAAGCAAGGATGCATTAAACTGATTAAAAGTGACAGTAAAGACATTTATAATGTTAAAAATATTTCTATATTAAATGAATGCAGTTCTTTTGAACTTTCTATTCATCATGGAATTCTGAAATAAATAAATAAATAAATAAATAAATAAATATATATATATATATAAATATAAATATATAACACCAAAAAAAAAAAAAACACCACACTTTTGAATATTAGTCCACATTTTAAATATTTTAAAACATATATTTAAATTTTTAATATCTACCATTTATATATTAAATACTATTTAGGCTATTTTGGTTAATTAATTTACAAATAAACATTTTTTAAATCAGTCATTTTAAATTTGGTATTTAGGCAACATTCACTAATAATGTAATAGCACTCTTAAATATTCAAATAATTTATTTATCTAATATCGGCACACAACCGTTATGGTACAGATATATTGTGCATCCATCAGCAATCAGAATGTAATCAAATAAGAATCATCGGACTACAATGATCAGCCAATGTTTGCAATGCATCTCTCGTCAGTGAAAAGCAGCAGAGCCATAATATTGCCACCTGTTTGTTTTGTTTTTTGCATCTGTCTGTGACAGCGTGGGAAGGAAGAAGAGGGACTGCCATCTCGATGTGCTTGACCTTGCAGGAGAACCTTCTCTCATCAAACAGACAGGACATGATCCCAGCTAGCCGTTTTCCGTATATTATAAGAGACCCCTGCGAACCCGGACACACACAAATGTGTAAAGAGAGTCGTAACAGAACCAAGAAGAGTGTTACACTAACTATCAACGGCCGTCAATCTCATTTGGTTTCGCATGTACTTTTGATTGATTGTGAATGAGTGAAGCGGGTATGAATATTAACATTTAAATACATGACACATGCAGAAAAACATGCCAGTTGCCACATTGATTTTATTTAACATTTGTCAGCAATTTTTTAAATGAGCCTTTCACCGGTGAGTGTGTATCTGTGCTTCCAGAACTGGTTCTAAAGAAAAAACTCTTCCTCTCGGTAAACATTTTACTTTTTTCCCTGAAGATGGGGGTCATGCCTGATGCTCATTTGCATTTAGATTAGCTGGTTAAAATGATAGACTCCCCACGGTGGGCCCTTCCAAAATCACTTTTACTCTGAGGAGGTTCCAGACCAACCATGTCAATGGCTGCCACATCGATAAGATGACAGGAATAATTCTGAAGTAAATCGATCCCAATCCTGTTCTGTGTGGTGAATTACACAAGCAGCTGTAGCCACAGAACAGATGAAAGCTCAGAGAAACTATAAACCCCTGCTATGATATCACGTTTGACAATATCAGCATTCAAAATGACTTTCCAAAGACAGTTCAGTTCAGCTGAATGAGGTCCATCGAATTTGTTACCAACTGCAACTGATTTCAAGATGAAGAGTGTAACTTCAGTGTCATCAAAAGGAATTGCAAAATAAAAACTTCTTTCTGAACAGTACTTTCTGACTGCCATTGGATATAGCTGAATGTAGTCTTTTCTAAAATACATTGGGACTGTAGTGATTATGCTTCAAAAATTATGCAAATGTATCATAAAAATATGAAAGTAACTTGTGTGATGTTTTAAAATATATAAAGCCATTTGATAGATTTGTGCAAGAAACATTTCAAGTCTTTATTCACTGAAAATGTTCTTGGCGTTTTCATGAGAGAAGTATAATGTCTGAATAGTGAACGAAACAGATATTTTCAATGAATCAGGTGATTCAGTTCAGTTTACAAAAAAATATTCACAAGATTTTTTCTTCTGCGACTAATTAAATATAATATAAAACATTTAGTCGACTTTTAGGGCCCTAAGCAATTCACAAGTTAACAGCTCTCTGGAAAGGAAAGATACATTTACGGAGCCTCACACATGATATGTGTAAGAAAAAAAATACTGTGCCCATGAATTATTAATTTTAACAACTTATTAATTCATTCATTGGCCATAATTTAACTAAATTAAAACAAGGGAACAAATTAGCACTATGTAGCCATGATTTAACTAAAACGAAGGCTACAAATCAATAAAACATGACCATGAATTAATAAGACATTGGAACAAATTCTTAATTCATGGCCACAATATCTATTTTTTCTTCCACATGTCATATGCAGTGTTCCGTAATTATCAGTGAATGATGATTCAAATTAAAGGTGCAGTAAGCAATTTTTCAAAAACGCTGTTGAAAAGTTGGTCAGACCAAGCACCACAACAAACGTTCAACCAATCAGCATTAGGGGGCATATGATGGTGGAAGAGAGAGAGTGAGAGATTTGAAGAAAGATTGGAGAAAGAGAGATGAGAGACAATACAAGAGTATGATCACAAAAGAGGAAAAAGAGAGTTATAATCAGGCAAGAGCTTTAGGACCTGCGTTAATATTAAGCCCCGTTTCCACCAAAATTATTATTATTAACACTTTTTTTCCTGAGCTTAAAGGAACACGCCGACTTTTTGGGGCTTTAGCTTATTCACCGTATCCCCCAGAGTTAGATAAGTCCATACATACCATTCTCATCTCAGTGCGTGCTATAATGAAAAGTGAAAATGAAAAGTTGCGATTTTCTAGACCGATATGGCTAGGGACTATACTCTCATTCCTGCTTAATAATCAAGGAACTTTGCTGCCGTAGCATGGATGCAGCGGCGCAATGATATCACGCAGCGCCAGAAAATAGTCCCCAGCACGCTCTCTGTGCATGCAGGTTGTCACGTTGGTTATGTCGATGGAAGTTAGCCTATTGTCAGGCGCTGTGTAATATCATTGCGCCTGCTGCATTGCACCTGTAGGCTAGATGGAGCCGTTTACCTCCAGTCTTTGTGCTAAGCTAGGCTAGCGGTAGATGTGTCAGACAGAGTTATGGAATGCACGGAGATAAAAATGGTATGCATGGACTTATCTAACTCTGGGGGATACGGTGAATAAGCTAAAGTCCCAAAAAGTTGGCGTGTTCCTTTAATAAAGCCTGAACCTCGTCGTCGGTCCATCTGTCGTATTTTTTTAACTCTGTTGTTGATTCAAATAGCCAACAACTCTTACTGCTCGGCAACAGACTTTTAAAAATGGTGGTCGAAATAAAATGCTGCATGGAGTCAACCAAGCAGCATGTTCAGTCCCACCCTTAAAGTTCCTGAAATGAAAAAATACTATTTATTGAAAAGAACCCACTCAAAAGAACAATTCTTCCCAAAATCAGACAGCAAGCAAGTAGATTTTCAGTGAATAATGACTTAAATTTCTCATCTGCTTTCTACACAAGCTATCATATGGCTCTATAATGGCCAAATGCCTACAAATGGTGGATACTAAAATTCTATACTCTTTCAAAATCATAAAAAGATAAAATTCATCAAATCAATTGTTTAAATGCTACAAGAGAACTTAGGCATCACAACACTATAATTTACAATTCATTGTAATTGCTTGGACAAGATCCACCTAGATTCTTGAAAACAACATGAGAGTAATAAAGGAGGAGGTAAGAGTTAGAGTATTAAGACTGAAAATTCACAGATTCGATTTTAAGTGAAAAATGCTGCCTATATAATGCACAAAGTTTTCATAGCAGCATATAGTGGAGACAGACTGTCTAGCGGCATGTGTTCATGTGCTCTTGTGCTGGAACCCTCAGTCAACAGCTTGCATGGATCTATCACAGCACCGAGGTAATCACACTGAGTGCATTCACAAATCACATCATGCCATTATTTGAGGTCTTAGTTTAGAATTCCATCTCTGTGTCTCTCTTTGCAAATGCTCCGACGTAAATCAGCAGGCGTACAAACAGAAGCTTTTAAGGAGGCGGTCCTATTCTGGAAGTATCGCCGTGACACATCATCAATTAGAAGAGAACTGCGAACACTTTGGGGATTCCATCCCACACATCCCTTCTCTTCGTCCTGGGTCAGTGAGTGGTCCATTGGCACGGAGAATCCATGTGCGTTTAGCCAGGCCTCTATAAAACCTGATTCCCTGAATGCCATAGTGCGCTGGATTCTATTCAATCAAATGAAAACGCATTACCGGGAAGATTAATTCACTCCAGCCTTTGCGTTCGTCAAACTCACAGGAACAACTTTAAAAGCTCAATCTTCTTTTCAGTCGAGGGAAATAAATAAATAAATGTTCGACTTAAGCAGTCTGTTAGGAGGACTATGCCTGACAGGGGCAACAATTGCAGTCACCATTAGGAGTCTAATAAAACCATTAATGTCAATTTTGCTGCCTTATAGATTAGCTGAGCATGTAGTGCATGCACACAGGAGCTAAAGATTGCAGGACAAGACCAAACAAGAGCACGACTGGTTATTGACAAGTTATTGACTGGTTATCTGTCATGATGCATTAGGCTTCTTTCAAACCTCATTACAAGGTGAAAATTATCATAAAAATGGGTTTTCAGCTTGAGAGCTTATTGTTGATCCAAAATGAACTTTCACACATTTTACACAATTAAAGCTATACAGATCAAGCTCAAATCAATAAGAAATTGCATTTTGGATAACATTTAAAGGGATAGTTTAGCATAAAACCATTTACTTGTGTCTTTATTCTGTGGAAAATGGGGTCCAATTTCATTTTACGGACAAAAACATTCTTAAAAATATCTCTTCAATATACTTCTTTTGGGTGAACTATCCCTTTAAGCCAAAGTTTGAAACAATGCATTTCTAATAAATCAAAACACAGCATGCAATTCCTTACAGAGAAAAATATGCAGACCTGAAAAGCAGGACAAAAGAGAAGTTAGCTTTGTTTTCTGATGACATGGCTTTAAAAAGATGGTCTAGTTATGTAACCTCAGAGACAGCAGGTGAATGTGTCTTATTGTTTTATGAATTAAAGATGTAACAATAAAATGGCTATTTACACTCAGCAGACTGAGTCATAATAGAGTCTGGCGCGCTAGACCCCCCTCCTGACAAACTAGTGAGTTCAAACCCCCATTTGGATAAAAGTCAACATTCATTTTATTCCCGCCAACGCTCTTTGTCACCAAACAAATGACTCCAGGAGTACAACAGAGCTCTAATGGGTGAGAAGGAACATTAGGCGAGGCACACATCAGTGTGAAGGGTCTGCGAGGTGAGAGCTAATCAAAGCAGAAAAATAATAATATGACAAGCTGGACCATTATGAGAGCCAGGGATGAGGAAAAGGTCAGGCATTCGCTCATGGCAGGAGGGCCTTGGAGGAAGGGAGAAGTGAGGAGTGGACGCAACTGACCCATTCTTCAACTATGGGCACTTTGGCCCTGCGGACTTTAAGAAATTAAACCCTAAAACACACTTTTCTTTCATTTAGGAACAAACAATGTCAGTAAATGTAGGGGTAAATGTAGTATACCACGGTTTTCCTGCAATGAAAATATTTTGGCAGCCGGCAAAATGATTCTTTGTCCGGACAAAGATTTATTTGTTAATTTAATGTTATGATACCCCTTACGTTCTGCAGTACCGTTATCTGATGATAGCCGGCTGCTTTAAAACGCTCCCGTATGTGTTTGTATAAGCGCTCTGTGAAGAGAGTCAAGGGTTTCTATTTTCCATGTGTTTTTGCAGCATTGAGCTTTGTAGTCAAATCACAGACATATCTGTTGAGTACGCGTGAACACGATAGCCAATCAGATGTTTTAATGAATCAGAATCCACTCAACACCACTCAAAGCCGCAGAGTTTTTGTTCAGCACAAGTTCCATAGCCAACAAAGTATAAACACAATGTTGATAACTTTTATGGTATAAAATTGCAATCTAAAGGTGAGTCAGTGAAATTTTGCGGCAAAAAAGGTCTACTGAGTTTTGTCAATAGTGTAGCATTGAATGAAGCACAGCTAACAAGGAAGCAGCTTTCAGTTGGTCAACGTGGCGAATTTGCTTGAAAAACTTCTCTGGGTGAGCAAATCTTTCACCCTCACTCGAAATTCCTGATCGCATGGATTCCAATTGTAATGACTTCGCCAATGACAGTTCACTAAACAATGGCAAATGTGACTGGACCTTAAAGGAGTAGTTCACTTTAAAATGAAAATTACGCCATGATTTACTCACCCTCAAGCTATTCTAGTTGTATATGACTTCTTTCAGACGAATACAATCAGAGTTACATTAAATAATATCCTGATGCTTCCAAGCTTTATAATGGCAGTGACGGGGTCCGTTGAGTTTGAAGCTCAAAAAAGTGCATCCATCCATCATAAACGTACTCCACACAGATCCGGGGGGTTATTTAAAATATCCATATTTAAAACTTTATAAGGTAAAATATCTAGCTCCCGGCAGACCGCCTTCCGTATTCAACTTACAAAAAAAGCATAAGCGTAACTGCGAGAGGCGTTACACTTTCTGCGCAAGTTGAATACAGAAGGCATTTTTTATGGGTCTAGTTGAAGGGTCAAATAATAATATAATACAGATAAAAGTATTTGAAAAGTAGAAAACGATATTATTGTCATTTTATGCCACTGAATATATAATCCTAATATAACAGCATAATAATGCAAGTAGACCTACACACTTTCAAATGACAACCTTTTAATTCTTTAGATCATGGAAATTAAGAGTAAAAAATATATTATCCTAAATAAAAAAATAAAAAATGAATAAATAGTAAATAAACATTTTCCCTTGTGAAACGGCTTTAACACTCGTCATTCTGCGTTTACATTTATATGTGCACCGGAACAGGGGGTTGCGGCTTTGAAATCGAGTCCATTTGGGCTTATTCTTCCAAACTGTCAGTAGTTGTCAGGAAAACACTATAACGCCTCAAACGGCGCCTTTTTTCACCTGTCGATAACCGCTCTGTGTATGAAGGAACTGCCCGAGAACCACTTTCACCTCCGTCACGGAAAACATTCAAGATGACAGCACAATCGAGTAAAATGTTGGTGGATATTCATTATCATGTAAACATAACGGGCGATATACTGCATCACAAAAAATTATTGAGGTCATGTACATATATTGTGCGATATATATCGATATATTGATTATTGCGACAGGCCTACATATGAAGGCATGACATGAGTGAGAGCGAGTAACAAAGAGGTTGGGAGAGGGGAAGTAAAGGAGAACAGCTGAGCAGGGTCACAACTAACTGCCTCTTTAATTCCTGAGATCCAAGTCTTTTCATGATGGAAGGCTGGCAACATCAATGTACTCTGCAAGTTGCCATGGAGATGCCTCTTGTCGTCTTGGATGGCTTCTATCACGGCTGGCTCTTATATATTCTGGATGAACAAGACGATCAGACGACGGTTCAAACAGTGAGACCGGCACTCACCCGTCTTCACTGCTGGAATCTGGGCGACAGCCTTCTACTCAAAAACACTTTGAAAACCACTGAGGATTCTGGTACTTACTATACTACGTTCAACAAACTAAACCTAAATGGGGACTTTGCACTGACTTCTATTGTTCTTCAAGGGATCATATAATCAAATTCAAGCTAAACTTTTTTAAATTAAAGAGTTTGATGTATTAAAAATATAAAAGTATACAAAACCCCCAAAAAAAAAAATTAAAATCAAGTTTAAGAATTTAGGCATCACAACATTATAAGGTACAGTATGAAAAATGGATAATCATTTAGTTATTTGCTAAAGGTTAAACTATTATAAAATTATTGTTTTATATAATTTTATGTTTAAAAAATTTTTTTAAATGGTAACTTTAAGTGAGCATTAGATGATGGACAAGGAAATCAAATGTAAAAAATAAAATAGGAATGAGAATGAAGAAATAAACACAATATAGACCAATACCGAAATGAAAGTCATGCTGTTTTTCAGAAACACACACACACACACACCTTATCTTGTCATATCAGAACTAGCTAATTAAGCTAACAGAGAATTTTCAGTCCTTAAATTACACTGCATATCAGCACGCCGCTGAAAGCTGTCAATCAACAGGTGTAAACAGCTTCAGTAAATCAAGAGGATTGCTCTTCAATTCACTTACTGACTGCAGCAAGGAGGACAGTCTCAGCCTGTCATACTGTTACAGGGTGACCTTGACAGGCTTTAGCTCAAGCCTGCAGGCCCCGCTGATCCTCTGAGCGGCTCACACACACAGCAAACGCTCAACATGAAAACACATAGTGAATATGAAAACACTCGGCTCTCTGAGGGTCTCAGTATCCATGGTGAATCAGAGCATTACCTAACTCCCTCTGAAGTAGGCTGACTGGGTCTGAGCTGCATCAACTGCCTGAAATCGGCATCTGCACAGCACATGGAATATTAATCGCCTCACCCTGCGTGACGTGACGGATGTGGATGCTGCATGTCAAAAATATGAGCACACAAAGAGCAAACCCTGCGCCATGCTAAGTGTCATACCTGGTAAAATGAGCAGTAAAGTTAGACACCAGCATTTGTTGTGTTTTGTATGCTAGTCTCCATCAGACTTCCTGAAAAACTTGTGGAATGTTTTGATAAACACAATATTATTTTACTGTGTCTGATATAGAAATTACATTATGCATAACATTAAGACCACCTTCCTAATATTGTGTTGGTCCCCCTTTTGCTGACCCGTCGAGGCATGGATTCCACTAGACCCCTGAAGGTGTGCTGTGGTATCTGGCACCAAGATGTTAGCAGCAGATCCTTTAAGTCCTGTAAGTTGTGAGGTGGGGCCTCCATGGATCGGACTTGTTTGTTCAGACACAGACGCTCGATTGAGATCTGGGGAATTTGGAACCCAAGTCAACACCTCAAACTCGTTGTTGTGCTCCTCAAACCAATCCTGAACCATTTTTGCATTGTGGCAGGGCGCATTATCCTGCTGAAAGAGGCCACAGCCACCAGAGAATACGGTTTCCATGAAAGAGTGTACATGGTCTGCAACAAAGCTTAGGTAGGTGGTACATGTCAAAGTAACATCCACATGGATGGCAGGACCCAAGGTTTCCCAGCAGAACATTTCCCAAAGCATCACACGGTCTCCGCCGGCTTTCCTTCTTCCCATAGTGCAAAACATGAATCATCAGACCAGGCCACCTTCTTCCATTGCTCTGTGGTCCAGTTCTGATGCTCACGTGTCCACTGTTGGAGCTTTCGGCGGTGGACAGGGGTCAGCATGAGCACCCTGACCAGTCTGCGGCTATGCAGCCCCATACACAACAAACTGTGATGCACTGTGTATTCTGACACCTTTCTATCAGAACCAGCATTAACTTGGTTAATGCCAGCATACAGACCACTTGTGAAAGCCACCGAACCAGTCCAGAAGCAGATTCAAGTCTGGCCTGAAGGGTCATCAGAGGCTCTTCAAGACTGCTTCGACACCACTGACTGGGACATGTTTAAACAGGCTGCAACCTACCACAACACCATAGACATCCAGGAGTATTCTGAGACTGTTACTTCTTATATCACCAAGTGTATGGAGGATGTAACAGTCACAAAGACCATCACCGTCTGGCCCAACCAAAAACCGTGGCTGACAGGAAATGTCTACAGACTCCTGAAGACGCGTAACGCTGCCTTCAGAGCTGGAGATGAGGTGGGCCTGAGGACAGCAAGGGCCAACCTGTCACGCGGCATCAGGAAGGCTAAGAGACAGTACTCCAGGAGGATAGCCCATCGTTTCAGCGACAGCAGAGACACAAGGAGCCTGTGGCAGGGTATTCAGACCATCACAGATTATAAGCCCCCTGCACGGACATGTGACAGCTCCACCCCCCTGCTGAATGAGCTTAACACTTTCTTTGCTCGCTTTGAAGCTCACAACAGCACCACTGCACAGAAGTCACCTCCTCCTCCCGATGACCTGATGTTGTCACTGCCCAGGGACAGCGTGAGAAGATCCCTCAGCAGGGTCAACGCACGCAAAGCTCCAGGTCCTGACAACATTCCTGGACGTGTATTGAGAGACTGTGCAGAGGAACTCACTGATGTCTTCACAGACATCTTCAACATCTCACTGAGTCAAGCTGTCGTCCCCACATGCTTCAAAGCAACCACCATAATTCCAGTCCCTAAGAAATCATCTCCATCCTGCTTCAACGACTACCGCCCAGTCGCACTTACCCCCATCCTTATGAAGTGCTTTGAGCGGCTAGTCATGCACCACATTAAGTCTGTCCTCCCCCTCCCTGGACCCCTACCAATTTGCATATCGGTCAAAAACGCTCGACCGATGACGCCATTGCCACCACCGTCCATTCAGCACTCACTCACCTGGAAAATAAAGACACTTATGTCAGAATGCTGTTCATAGACTTTAGTTCAGCATTCAATACAATCATCCTCTACAGCTCACTCAAAAACTGTCACAGCTGGGACTCAGCACATCGATGTGCAACTGGTTGCTGGACTTCCTGACGGAAGACCTCAGGCAGTTCGGTCGGCAGTAACTCATCCAACTCCATCATCATGAACACTGGAGCCCCTCAGGGATGTGTGTTGAGCCCCCTCCTTTTCACTCTGCTGACACATGACTGCACACCCATACACAACAGCAATCTCTTCATCAAGTTTATGGACGACACGACCGTAGTTGGTCTCATTAGCAACGATGATGAGACGAACTTCAGGAGCGAGGTGAGCCGCCTGGCCAGGTGGTGTGGCGACAACAATCTCTCTCTGAACGGAGAAGACGAAGGAGATTGTTGCTGACTTCAGGAGAATGCACACCCAGCACGCTCCTCTGACCATCAACGGTGTGACCGTGGAAAGGGTGAGGAGCACCAAATTCATGGGTGTGCATATCACAGAGGACCTCTCCTGGACCGCCAACTCCACAGCACTGACCAAGAAAGCACAGCAGCGACTCTACTTTCTCCGCAAGCTGAGAAGAGCCGGAGCCCCAGCCCCCATCATGCGCACCTTCTACAGAGGCACCATCGAGAGCATTCTGACCAGCTGCATCACTGTGTGGTACGGCGCCTGCAACGCATCCTGCCGTAAAGCACTTCAGCGCATAGTGAGAGCAGCTGAGAAGATCGTTGGTGTCTCTCTCCCACCCCTCCAGGACATTTATAACTCCCGCCTCTCCCGCAAAGCCCTCATCATTGCGAGAGACCCCACCCACCCATCGCACAGCCTCTTCAGTCTGCTGCCATCAGGGAGGAGGCTTCGCAGTCTCCAAGCAAGGACCAGCAGACTGAAGGACAGCTTCATTCCCCAAGCTGTCAGGGCATTGAACTCCCTCCCGACTCTGCCGACCCTCCCCTCTTCTGCCCCACGCATCTGATCTGGGAATCACCCCCCCTTGCTCAAATCCTTACGCTTGCCCATTTTTCCTGCTTCTAACACATCATCGTCGAGGACAAACTGTTCTCTTGCTGCCTAATATATCCCACCCACTAATAGGTGGCGTGATTAAGAGGTAATCAGTGTTATTTACTTCACCGGTCATAATGTTATGCCTGATCAGTGTACATACACACATACTGTGGTTCAAAAGTTTGGGGTCGATAAGATGTTGATAAGAATGCTAAAATTAATATTTGATGGAAAATTTTCAGCATCATTACTCCAGTCTTCAGTGTCAGATGAAACATTTCTTATTGTTTCAATGAAAGTCAATGGGATCCAATGTTGTAGACTTACTGTATAGACAAAAACAGTTGAAATAATCTTCAAAATATCTTTCATGTTCCACAGAAGAAGAAAAATCAATTTGGAACGACATGAGGGTGAATAAATAGACTATTTAAATTTTTTTGTGAACGTTCCCTTTAAAGTCTTAAAGTTAGTTTGCTCTACGGGCTGCCTTTATTACCTCAACCAGTAACTCACAGGTGTTCCTAACAGCCAAGACTAATGGAACCAATTAATATGGCAGACAGAGTCTGGATGAGAAGCACATAACTCTCCTCAGCATCAAACACTGCTCGAAAAAAAGAGAGAAAGAGGGAGTGATGAAGATATCATGATATCAGGACAAAAGCACTCAGACGTGAAGTCCAGGCCTCTCAGCGTAGTTCTGTGCTGTTTACTACCACAAAATGGCCATAATAAAAAACTCCCAGGAGGCTTTTCTTCCTTTTTCCATAGCAACATCTGATAACCTGCGCCAGGGTCCACTGGTTTACGCTCTGAGCCTGTAGCCTCGAATACGGCCCTGCTCTTATACAGCCACCACACGTCTCCCCACTGACAGCCGGGCATCTATAATTCAGCAGTTGAAATTTTTTGACCCGTTGGATTATTTAAGCATGGCACATTTCTCAGGCTGCAAACCCTGTGATCCCAAAATGTCACTTTGTCACATGCACGGTCCAGGGGATCTTAGGGGAACTGGGTTGGGATGGGGCGGTGGTCGCACATGTTAAGGTGAAATACAACTTCAACATACTGGATGGCACCCCAAAAACAGGATCAAAGGGTGTGGCACTGAAATAAAGCAATACAGGCATTTCTCTATCAGCAGATGAAAAACTATAATACATGTCAGCCCGTGCATATGTGTTGTGTTTTAGTACAGGAGATGGTACAGGCCATTTCATCTACGGTGCTATCAATCTTTTAACAGTTGTGTCTGCATTTGCGCAGAAGGTCTGAACCACAGCATTTGAGATCTGCTGATGCTTCAAATTTAGGTCAGGTTCACTATATATTGAGAAGCAACACGAGTAACTTAAACAAAAAGCTATGTTGCAGTAAGGGCACCAAGTTGCTATGTTTCTTGTCTGCAAGTAGGTTAGCTTCACACCCTTTTCTTGTGTCATGTGGCGGTTCGCTAGTAGTTATAATGAATTAGTTCAAATCAAAGATTGAGTGCTTCATTTATTCAAAAATGCGTATATGTAAATTGTATGTAATTTGTAAAAGTTTATATGCAATTATTAAAAAATAAATATGTAGAGGTAAATATTGATCGCAATTATTATGTTTATATAAATAACAAAATAGTAAGTTAATAAATTAAATCTGAATAACAATATATGTGACCCGTGCTGGCAAAATGAGCTACAAGCTAGAGGCAAAATAAGTGAAAAATGTGAATTTTGAGGTTCTCGCATGATGTGTTGGAATCAGAAAAAAAAAAAAAAAAAAAAATTTAATAGAGAATGTGATATACAATTGAATGTGAATACCGCTGTAAAATAGTTATAGTTTTAGTAGTTATAGTTTTAATAATTACATTTTTAAAATAGGTTTAGAGTTTAGCAGTCACAGCACAGAATACTGCTGTCACACACGCAGGGAATTTGAAGGTGTTAATGTATTTTGACACAATGTTTGACAGCAGTTAGACTCACATATGCTAACAACATCCACACAAGTAAGTAAAGATTCAACTTAAATTATGCTTACTTATGCTGAAAATCTCTCTTCCTATTTTTTTAAGTGTCATTCATGTAATAAGCATAAATAAGCATTTCTACATAAACTGACGGGGCAGAATAATAAAGTGTATATATATATATATATATATATATATATATATATATATATGGTAAACGTACCTATTAAGCACACTACTATCTTTGAGCTCAGATTATAAAAATCCTACATCCTACGTGATGTCTTAACCAATTGATGTGTTTGTTACTATATACCTCCTGTAATTTCACCATTGCACACTGAGATATGGGTATCCATGTGTTCACACTGTCTGACGCCATTTTGAAAGCTGTCTGAAAGCTTTCACCAAAAGAGGAGCCCCTTAAATGTGCATTTTTTAGATGTTTAGGCCTTTATTTTGGATAAGTATAACTTCTTACTGCAAAAATAAGAGATTAATATTTAGACTTTTGCATATTATAACCTGGAACCTGGATGTGGGAAATAATTACAGTTCGATCCAAAAGATAGTTTTAGCAACATAGCGCAGGTGCTACAGAACATTGTTAGCGTACTAGCTGTATAAGATTGTGTGCTACACTAATATATTACTTCACAGGCATTACCGGCTCATGCTTTTAAATCCATTATATTATAAAATGTACAGTTTATTGATGTTCTGTGGTTTTACACTGCTGTCATTTTTAAAGATTTCATATTATTGTAAGGTGAGCTTTAAGGGTGCACTACTATGAAAATCACAGCTTCAGTGCGACATCAATAAGAAAAAGTGTAATTTCATAGATATTTTCATAGCGGTCCATATTAAAATATGTATGAACTTAATACATGAGCTAGATTATTTATTTAGCTAAATTCTCCTTTTAAATTTTATTCAGTAATATTTATTAAAAAATGTTGCTGTTCCAATAAAGCTCAGTGTGCTCCCTTTAAGCTCATCCACACTGATCGTCTGTGTAAATACTTCATAAACAGACTTTAAACATTAACTGATGGTTGTCACTTCAAGTTAATCTTTGTAAAATTATTCTTTAAAAATAAACAATTAAAAAAAAAAAAAAACATTTTGTGAGCTTAATGGGAACAGGGTGTGCTTAAAGGAACAAACATGTACCCATTAAGCACAACTAGACTTTTTGCATTTAATGAAGTATATCTTAATTTAAACGCTTTTGTCATTTAAAATGAAATTAAATGTTACTGTGTAAGAGATTAATCTTTTATTTTAACATAACTTCTTGCACTCAAACCAATACCCTGTGCACTAAAATGTCTCAATGTAGACTTTGGTGAGCTTAATGGGTACGTTTACCCTAAATATAAATATATATAATTAGTAATTTAGTCATTATTGTTAAATGAGAAAAGCATCAAATAGACATTACAAAATGTATATATATATATATATATATATATATCCAGGTTATTTGATCCCTGTGCATTCGACTATTGTAAACACCAAACAAAGGAAAAAGTCATAAAAGTGTGCAGAACATGAGCCAAACTGTTATTCTGTCACATCTCTCTCCTGTAAAGTTGAAAGCGCAGCTCTCTTCCAGTCACAAAGGAAGTGATGTAATTGATCACACAGCCACAATACCCAGTAGATCTTTTTAGAACCTCTTTGAGCCCATCGCCAACTGAATTATGGGATCTGAATGTGCGCTTAGGAACCAGCGTAGCACAAACGTGTGGGCCTGAGAACAAAATAATCAGGGCAATAGTCGCCATAGCAACAGACAAAGTACCTTACTCCTGTGGGAATACTCATCGACGGCTGTACCACCACAGGTGTAGACTCTACGAGTGCTGTAGGACCATCGTTTGTCTTTGAAGCTTGGTATAATAGCTTTTTCAAAGTGCCATATTCACTTTGCAATACACTCTTGCTGGACTAGATGTAAATAACAATTCCTGAGCTTAAACACAAGATTTCAGAACTGGGACTATTTTTCTCCACCATAGCAAATTTATGCAACAGCCTGAATACGAGCCTGCACATATGTGCATGCGTGTATTATGCATGTACATATGCTCCTGCAATCCCATCCGCATGTAATGTGCTGCAAAAAAAATTATAAAAGACCCACCAGCCGGATCACTTTAATCCGGAATAGTCGGTCTGTGATGACCAAAGCCATGTATTAGGCTTCACCCTAGGTCATAAGGGCTTTTTATAACAGCATTGAAAAACCTCAGATAAGAGCTACAACCAAATGTTCACTTTTCAGGTCCATTAAGTGCATATTTAATTATGCTAAAGGGATAAATCATTTACCCACCCTTATGTCAAATCTGTATGACTCTCTTTCTTATGTGGAACATAAAATAGGACATTGAATTTCATTCTATTGTCAAAAATATCTTTCATATGTCTTCTATACGTCTTCTCAACACTGAACTGACTTTAGCTGAACAACATCCGAAATGCATAATTTTCCTGTTATCACTGTAAAGCTGCCTCTGCAGAAGAAAATCAACGTTTACTTCATCATTGCAACTTTGGCCCACCCACTGGCGTGTTAGTGAGATGACTAGCAGAGAAGAGCAATACTACAGGATCGCTAGACTAAAAATAATATTACCTTCCAAAGAATCCTAATTCTAGGTATGTGGTTATTTATTTTCAACAATGTCTCAGTTGCATTCGGTACATTTCACTGTGGATTCTTTGCTAAATCAGTCGCAATTGACTTATACTTTGCAAACAGACTTATACGATTTGGACTCGACAGTATTGCCACAACATGTAAGTAACCATGTTAATTCTAATGCCTGCTCTGTGACCAGTGATTTCTGATATGTAATGACTCATGATCTTTGTCTATGTCAGTAAATCAAACCAGTGACTAAATGGTCAGCTTCACATTTTGTCTCTTAGTAGGATGAAAATAATGTGTTATTTAAACTGTGATTAAATTATATAGGCCTACAGAAAGTGATCAAAGAACGCTCCCTTTACAATCACTGGAGCTGTCAATAAAACAGCGCAAGTTTATCAGTGACTGAGTTCTGGACTTTCGCCAAAACTCCCGTAATAATAAACAAATCTCGTTTACACTCATCTCCCATTCCCTTTAAAAGCCAGTATTCACAGGATTCACTTTGCGAGCGGAAAGAGTGAACACTTGTCCATTTTTAATATTTAAAAGTGTTTGTGTGCTGCTGCATGTGTAATAAGCAGAGTGTATGCACATTGTGCACCCGCCTATAGGTGCACATTACTAACGCGCCCTTTAAATAACACAAGAAATACTGTGGTTAATGGCACAGTCGATTTCAGTTGCCTCAAAATAGCAATGCGCCAACAATGCACCTGAACTGAACACACCTCGTTTTCAAACCAGCACGCCCATCGCCGAACAGATGGATGTGAGTGCACTGCATTCATGTGCTCAACAGGTCTGTGATCAGCTACATGTTTATCACTGGAACCTTTCATGCCATGATCTAAATATAATGCCATAAATGTAAACATAATGCTATAATAAACACTTTTCATGATTAGTTAACCTTGGGAGCTATAATAGTAAAATATGCTAAAAGTTTTCCAGAGAGTTCCACATGTAATAGGCCTACTTTGCTATTTTATATGTAAAGATGTCAGCCAATCACAGCAGTGGGCATTTACACTGAAATCTCACAGCAGACACGCCCCTTAAAACAGAGCGTTCAAATCAGAGGGCTAAAATCAGGGTAGGAAAATGTGCCTTTTATTTCTAAATGATGGCAATTCTTGATGTAAAAATCAGTAAACAATGCAGTTCATGACCCCTTTAACTAAATTGTGATATATCATTATTGTGAAATAAAATCAGATGAATCAGCAGATGAATCGTGCACAATAAAAGCAACTCAACCGTGCACAATAAGAGCAGTAAATAGGGTCTATTCGGATTCATTTATACTTTAAAGTTCTGCGCTAGCATTTTCCTGTTTTGACATATGCATTTTTTACTCTCCATAAGATTCACCTTTATTTGGCCATTCTGTTTTCTTTGCAAATCAACAAACACATCCTGAGCGGAGAGAGAGTGAGCCGAGTGCGGTGACCCGTCCAGCTGCTCAAAATATTTTCATCTATGCACGTAAACCCATGCCGTTTTTTTCCCTGCTGCGGAGAGTTGAAATCACCAATCTGGTAAGGAGCCAACGCACCGCTGCCCTCGTCTTGCTGGAAACGGCACTAAGCATCTTAGACAAATCTTTTTCCTCTTCTCCCCGACACCCTCATGAAGAGCGAGCCACATCCAGGTTCGCCTGAGGATCAGAGGTAGAGAGAGGAAATGGAGGAAATCAAGCATGGCCGCACTGTTTATTTCCCAGCAAACACTGAGGAGAGAGATGAACACATGCAGGGTGATCTGTGAGAGGATGGCTTTGGTACAGCAGTCATCCCTGTCGCCCTGTATCATACGAGGCGGAGCCGGAAACAACAGAGGCCAGACCGCTCTAAACGAGCACGGGAGGGCCGCTCACACAAAACGCTCCATGCGCAGGCTTCAAACACACCCTCATGCCAGCTCTAGCGTGTCAGAACTGCATGGCGAAACCTAGAGACAGACAGATTGGCTGGTAAACAAAAAGACACACACGCAAACACCTTCACCGCTCTAGCTAAAACAATTGTATCCAAATATTTATCAGCCTTTTGATGGACGTTTGATATATATCTCTGATATATGTATGCAGTTGCTCTGAAAATGCTTAAATGGGTGATTTTATTCAATCTGGGGAAAAAAACAACCAATTATATTTATTTTAACTACTACATTAGATAATGTAAAATATCTAGGCATCATTTCTATACTTTTTTACTAAATTAATAAGGATGAACATACAATATTTTATTTTCTATTTAATTAAAATATGTATCTTTTATTGTTTATATGCCCCAATACAACAAAAAACACAAAGGGTGAACATTTTGAGTGACGATGCCAAATGATCAGAATCATTTGAATCAGAATAACTTGAATCAGAATAACTTAAATCAGAATCACTTCAACCAGAGTCAGTCCAATCAGATTCAGTCCAATCAGAATGAGTCCAATCAGAATGAGTCCAATCAGAATGAGTCCAATCAGAATGAGTCCAATCAGAATGAGTCCAATCAGATTCAATCCAATCAGATTCAATCCAATCAGAGTCAGTCCAATCAGAGTCAGTCCAATCAGAATGAGTCCAATCAGATTCAGTCCAACCAGAGTCATACAAAAATATTGTATTCAAATATTTGGGCTCATAAAAGGAATATTCGTTTATTTAAATTAAGTTTAACGAGAAAGACATTTTTAATCATTACATATTTGTCACCATTTCTGAACAAGCTTATGAATAAGTTTATTAGGCAATATACACAACAAGCTTACATTATATTTTTAGTTGAAAACATTAAACAATATGTGCAAAAAAAAAAAAAGTACACATTGAGTGTGTGGATGTGAGTGAATGCAAACCTAGTTTTTAGGAAACTTGATTTATGGCTTTGCAGTTTGCACAATATTTAATATATTTTACATATTTAATACATTGCTTAGCCAGCTTTCATACAAATGCCCTAATACTTATGTTTTTATGTATGTACACAAAATATTATGTCATTTTACAAAAAAATATATATATATATTTTGTATATACAATGTATTAAATATGTAAAATATATTAAATATTGTGCAAACTGCAAAGCCATAAATCAAGTTTCCTAAAAATTCCTTATTTTATTTTTTTTTTTTTTTTTTTTTTTTTTTTTAAGGACACTCAGCTACGATTCGTCAAGAGAAAAGCCGTCAGCTATCACCTGTGACTAAGCAATCACTCACATCCAAACATGACAGCAATGTGGACGAAGAAGATGATGAGGAGAACAAAAGAGTTGGGCGTGGAAGAGTGTCATGCCAGTGTTCTTGCCACAGGTCAATATTCATAGCAACGAAAAACCCTTAACAAAACCGTTACCATGGGAACAGAAACAACGGAATCTAAAAAGGGAAACTGTACATATCCAGTGAACCGCCTCATCATTCATGCGACTACATTTTGGGGGTAAAATTAGCTCACAATACGTTCGCACTGTGTTTGTGCCTGGTCTGGCTGACTGCAGCCACAGAATGTTAATGCTTCTATAAGCAGATGATCAGTATGTCACATAATAAGGTATTTCCTCACATGTTGGTATTTTTAGCAGTCGATGAAATGAGCCTTTCAGGGTGAGATGGGTGTACGTTACTGAAAATGGCCAGCTGTCCCAGGAGACATCTCTATAAACACTATCCTGGCAAAGCCATGGGCTCTTGTTAAAGAACGCAAATAATATTAACACACTCCCTTCTTTCTTTGCCTTGTTGTAATTTTTGGTTGAAAAGCTTTAAAGACTGACTAAACAATCAAATCCCTATATGTTAACAGTGAGTAAACTTTAGCTTTCATGACAGACTTCATTTCTTTTTGAAACACAAGCACAAGAGCTGTCAAAAGAATGACTAAGACATGCTTTTCACACAATTATACAACACATCTATTAGATTATTTAAAGTTATTTACCTCAGAATTTCACAATATACGTTTTGATAAGAAGCTACGAACATTCACTGGGCTAGTTATTTTTCACTAAACTTTTAAGCCTAACTGATTAAACTATTAACAATTTACAGGAAAACAAAGCAAAATATATTACTAATTAAAATAAATAAGCCACAAAAGGCCTGATTAACTAATAAGAACCACTAAGTAACATAATTAAATGTAAAACTGTCCATTACGTGGCATTTAGCTTGCCGTTTAATTTAGCTCAGCCTTTCATTCTAATGTGAAGCTATTAGCATTAGCGCCAAACTAAATTTAATTTGACACAAAAACAAGGCTGTGAGGAATTGACGTACAACACGTCCAAATGTTTTGCCGGTATAATTTAACTGATGAAACACTGAAAAAAAAATTATAATTTAACTACCGTAACGAATGTCTATTGCACATACACAATAATTGTTAGATCAAACTGTCAATATTTTACAGACAAAAACAACTAAACTAATTCATTCTACCACATCTTTAAAACAATTTTACAATACTGGCCTTTAGCAGAAAACGTATACATTCAGCAATGGCGTTTAATTTACCTCAACGTTTTGCTGTAATATGAATTCTAACAGATCTTAGCATCAGTGTTATTTTAGTATTATTTATGTATTTATTTATAGTATTTACAATTTTTTTCATTAGTTGCTAAAGCAACATTTCTAAATAATATTAGAAAATATTTATTTCAGTTATTCATCTAATATTTATATTTTATTCAGCTTTATTTCAATTTTATTTAAAGGTGCCGTATGTAAGAATGACAGCTAGTGGTTGAAATGGGTACTGCAGTCCACATTCTAAATATTGTTTCCCCCACCCCCTCCTCTCCAGACTCGACACTCACTCGGGTTGCCAGTTTGAGGACACGCAACAGGAACGAGCCGAATTTGCAATGGAAGGCGAGGAAACTTACAGTAAGCTGATGAGTTGATTTATCCGTGTTTTAATGTGCTTCCGTTCATAGAGATTTTAGATAGATGCCGAGGCTTTTTAGGTCGGGTAGAATCTGTGATCTCTGACCCAGTTTGCTTGCTGGCTTCCATGGCTGCTGAAATATGCTGTGTTTTCCGCCAACGTGCAACCTGTGGTGTCAAAATACTATTGGGTAAATTGCCAATGTGCAATATCGCACAGACCAAAACAAAACCGATATTCCGTCACAGAACGCACATTAAAATAACTGGCTGTTTTCCACAGAAACAAGTATGTGAACTAAGGCTGGAACGATTTGACGTTAAAATCGCTTCAATGTTCAAACTGGCAAGCCTTTAAACAAATTTAATTGACAAACTTCATGAGGACGTAAGTGAAAGTGATCTGGCTTCGGGACTTGCGTGCGCCGTCTCTGTGTGCGTGTAGCAGCGCATATAAGAACGCCGATTAATTTACCTGTATAAACTGTGTAAAACATGCAATTACCATAGTAATTCTGAGCATCCAGATTGTATAAACAAAGATAACTGCTCCTGAATCTTTCCGTGTGCCTGCAAACTGCACTTGATGTGACCGACGGGGCGGAGTCACGTGACTAAAACCGAAATAACCGACATGGGAAAATTACGTCGGTTAGAAGTTCTGAATTTCAGTTTTGATTACTTTTCCCTAATGTGAACTCAGCATGTTTCCTAAATATCTGCAAACATATTATGGTATTTTTATGCTTTAGTACAGTCAAAAACTTACATACAGCACCTTTAACTTTATTTCCAACAATTAGGCTTAAAATGACAATTGCACCTGCATAATTAGCAGACTAAATGACTGAAGTTGTCATTGTTGTTCAGGCTAAAACAACAAGGCAAAACAAATATATTTGACTAATCTCAATCTTCAGAAAGATTAACATAAGACCCATCTGACTAATAAGAACAACAAAGACATTTCACACAATGAATGCCCATTAGGTGGAACTGCACATTACTTCGCATTACTTTGCCGTTTATTCACCTCAGCATTTCACTTTAATATGAACCTACTAGCATTAGCTGCGCTTCATGTTTTCTGGCACCGGAACAAGCCATTTTTCATTAAACGATTATCCCCTTTTTAAATGACAATTGGCCATTCTAAATGTCAATAACAACAACACTATGGAGGAGATGATTAGAAACACCCATTTATTTCATTTGCCTCCTTTTAACATCCATTCATGTGAATTATGTGACTGAATTCAGGTCAAAGCGGGAGGGGAGGGAGACAAACCTTTGTTTGCCTTGCCGATGGTCTATACTGCATTCATTCATTCATGCAACACAAAGGTTTGTTATTTTCTCACGGCTGCTGGATATGTATATCTGATTGTTCATCTCCGTACAATGCAACGACCACACGGACTAACCGAGGCAGATTTACAGAATAGGATTCCACCCTTTAAGTAAACAAATGTAATAGAGAAAACTATTATCACAGCTGATATTGCACCGCTAGTGTATTTCATAACACAGAGAACATCTGTTTTCAGATGCACATACACGGAACTGTGCCTCAATACCTAGCGTGCTGCATACCTAGACATCAACTGTTCACTATGCAGTCTATAGCCAGCTCCCACGGTTTTAAACACAGCCACTCCTCCAGACATAGTTTGTCATGTCAGTCCCATAGTTGAATCTGTCAGTAAAAATGATAATAAACCGCTCTAAGACATAAAATATTTATTAAACTACATGCAGAATGTCTTCAGAATTAAAAATACACATTCCTTGACTTCCTTACCAATCTCATACATGGAAAATTGACTTTGTCATGTCATTCAGACATAACTTTACACATTGACATAAAGCTGGCAGCTTGCTTTACACATCTCTCCGTGGCGATAAACTGGGCCAAGCTGACGGCACACAAGCACAATCCCCATCTGAATTCCCTCTGACATGCTCCGCAGGGAGAAACCATCTTCCACCCGCAAGAAAGTCCAACTCACGGGAAGAGAGAGAGAGTTGCCTAGCAACCGGGCTCTTGGAAAAAGGCAGCAGCAGCCATTTTTCATTTTCAGTTTCAGATTTGAAATCTAATAGCAATAATTGTGAGAGGGAGAGAGAGGAGGGAAACGAGAGTGACGCATGTGTGAGTGTGTGTGCGCGTGTACACACATAAATACGATTAACACAATTAATTTGACTAATCAGGCTCTTTCCTCCAAATTACATTCAGAAATGTTGCATCTATGTGCTAATGAATTGAGGATTTGAGGGTCTTGATACATATTGGATGCAAGGGGTTTTGTCTCTGATATTTCCATTAACAGAATAATCATACTAAATGATCAAATTATGAATTATTTACAAGCAAAAACCACACCACAAACACAAATATGATGCCATTTAAAACCTTAGGCTTTCATCTTCACCAGAAACATTTAATATGGCAAAAAAATAACATTTTTAAATACATTTTCATACATCATGCAAACAAACCAGCTTAAGGAAATACACTTTTCAAATGCACAATATTTAGTTTGAACTTACAAATGCTAAAATGTTACAAAATGTAGTTCAAGGGACAAAAAAATATAAATTTCTAAACTTACTATACAATTTGGGTGCCATTTTTTTATTTTATAAAATAAATGGCTTTTCTTAACACATGGAGAGAAAAAAATGCATTTGTAAAAAAATTTCAATTATATATTAGTAATATGTTTTTGGACATTATCTTTAAAAAATATATCTCTATTTTTGGCCATATGGAATCAAGTGGTTTGTATATGTTAAAAACATTTAGATAATTTCATTAAATTAGTGTTTTATTATATCATCAACTCTATAAAATGTCACAATTCATGTAGCTTGCTTCCATTACAAAACAAAGAAAACACTGTGGTACCATGTTGCTCTGATATAGTACCTTGGTGTCAATATCCATAACCATAATCACGTGCCATGGTAGTGATCGACCGATATATCAGGCCGTATAGTTTTTCCCGCCATTATTTACAGACAGGCGTCTCTGTGTTGCTGGAGAGGCTGCAGTTCATGCACTGCCCCTCCCCCACTAGCAGAGTGCTGGAATCTGCTCTTCAAGACAACAGTAAGTTTTAAACTTTCAAAGCATCTTTTAACTATTTGACTTAGCTGAAATATTGCCATACACTTTGAAAGTGGAAACTAGTGTTGTCAAAAATATCATATTTCGATATGTATCAATACTGAAATATCTCCTTTCTGTAGTACCAATGCTGCGCTTTCTTGCTCTCCTGTCCGACAGCGACACGCAACACCTCCTCTCATTTACCCCTGTTAGATAATGCTTATGTGGCCAGGTCTGAATTTCAGCACGGGATAGCGCATAATTCCAGTCATTCACACAGACTTCGCGCTCACATCCAACGCACGCACACACATAATAAAGCCGCAGCTGAAATACAAGCGTCAAATTTAGCTATTTTATGGTCAAATACACTCAAAAATAATGTCACATAGGCCTGTCACAATAACTACTTTTTGTTGAACCATTCAGGAAGAACGTGTAAAGCCTAATTTATACATCTGTGTTGAGTGTACGCCATAGGCTGTGTGTTTCACACGTAGCCTACGACATACCCTGATGTGCACCTCTCCAAAAATTTAACAACGCATCGATTCTACGTGGACCGCAAGCGCTGTGATTGGTCTGCCAGAACCCCTCCCTCAGGCATACACATGCTCCCTCTGCATGTGTAAAGCCCAATTTATACTTCTGCGTCGAGTGTACGCCATAGCTACGTCGTAGGCTGTGTGTTTCACACATAGCTTACGAAATACAAAGAGCACCAGTAAAGCCAGTACACTGTAAAAAAAATATTGTTGGTTTAACTTAAAGTAAGTAACCTGGTTGCCTTAAAATGTTGAGTTCATTACAAATTTGAGTTAATACAATGAAGGAAATGGGTTTCATAAATAGAAACTCAAAATATTATTGTATCTGAACCACATAAATAAAATTAAAAAAATGTCATGAAAATCATGAAAATAGCACAATTTGGCATGTTTCACTGCATTATAACAAATAAAACACAATTACGCAATATGCTTACAAAATCTTTTAATACTATTTGAATAAAGGGTGATGTCAATTTTCAAACTCTATGTATTAACTCAAATTTTTAATTTCAATGAACTAAGGCAACCAGGTAACTTACTTTTTAAATATTTTTTTACAGTGTAATAAGGGTAATTAGTAACCTTGACAAGCCCATTACAGCCTAATGAAGAGGTCAATAGTCCCAGTGAGGTCACTAAATAAGGTCACAGAAAGAAAAGCATGACTGTACATGACTGAGTCAGAAACAACTAAGGATGGGTCACAATGGACAACTACTAGTCGACACAACCATCTAGCTGATTAGTGAGACTTTGTTTTTTTTCAGGCGACCCACAGGCTAGTCCATTTAGAAAGCATTTCATTTTGCACATCCCAAGAAACAAGCAACACCAATGTTTACGTAAGTAAAACACCAAACCCTGGCAGAATGAACACAGGATGCTAAATGACCAGCGGGATCTGAGTTCCAGTTTAGAAAAACAAAACAAAAGCAAGGCACAAGGAAAGTATTGGTGTCAAGGCTAATGTATTTCATGTGCAAATGGGAAAACACCACCAGGAGACTCAATTAGGATTCAAAGTTTCCAAATACTGTTCGAACTGGGTAGGACAAGACACTGCACATGGGTAATAAAGAACACCCAGAGTGATTCTGTGGGGAAGTACATTTCTTCTCTCTTACAAGTCAATTCTGAAGACATATTGTAGATGAAAGCCCCACTGTGGGCAAACACAGCCAATAAGGGCAGGAATGTTCCCCCATGGAGCACATAACCCTAGACACAGAGACATCCATTGTAATCAACTACGTCCAATACAGTGGGAGAAGATGGGTCCTTGGGGAATCTTTTACTGTCTTATGATCAGCTGAAGATCACAAACACCACTAAGTAAATCCAAACAGACCTCATTTACTTTCTTAATGTATGTTCCTGGTCTTTTTGTGCACAATGTATCAAAATGTAACTAGCTCTGCCTGACCAGCTGACATCAGCTAGGCCCCGTGGGCGGGGAAAATAATATGCACTAATGATTAAATGAAATTGAATGAAGTTGAAAAATTTAAATATTTACTTGTAGGTATAGTGGATGTCATTTTACTTCCATAATGTGATGCCCTTAAAGTGATGGTAAAAATATCCATATTTAACACGTTATAAAGTAAAATATCTAGCTTCTGGTGGACCGCCTTCTGTATTCAACTTACGGAAAAAGCATAACTTGCACGACAATGATGTCAGACGGCATTTTGAGCTGTGAGGGGTGTTACACTTTCTTCGTAAGTTGAGTACAGAAGGTGGTTTGCCAGAAGCGAGGTATTTTACTTTATAACCTTTTAAATATAGATATTTCTCTTACACAAACCCATAGCCTTTGATATAAAAAAGTTCATCGATTCGTGATATAAGAATATCCTGTAAGTTTCGGAGCAGAAAACTTCCTTGTTAGTCAAAGAAAAGCTTTTATTGACACCAGGCCCAGAAAACGAGAGATCTCAGAATGTGCCTCCCAGTGACGCCATAACACAAGAAGTACTACCGAGCAATAAACATGCTGCATAAGCTTCATTCGGATTCCAATATTATGAATGCATGGATGAACTTTATTTTTAATGAATATCCAGCTCACGTGGGGAAGACATTGCGCGTTTGTTCCTTCATTTCTGATCACGGATTCGTTTGTAAACAAGAGACTGGATTTGCAGACAGGATGAGATTACATGAATGAATGAAGCAACACACTTAGGCGAGTAAAACATTTTTTTTATATGTGATAGTATTGCATTGTTACAGATCGCTTGATATCTACTAATTATGTGTACATGTCTAACTGAACATAACTTAGCACGATAAACAGGCTGGTGTTGTTGGTTCATTGTGCTACGATTCGTGATCAGACTCGGACATGTAACGCTATGGGCCAGGGCTCGCAAAACCCAACATCCCGGGGGCTATGTGTTTTTCAGACAACCTACCAAAACGCATCACTGGACTGCCCGACGGGCTATCTTAGATAGTGAAATAACATTCCTTTCTTGATGTGCATTGTTCACTCTCTTGACTTGATATTTGATATTTGAAGGAAAAATACAAATTGCGGAGGATTTGATCATGCTGATTTGTCTGACTCTGCAGTGAGGCTTGTGCGTGCGTGCGTGTTAGTGATTCAGGGTTCACGGTTATATCCACCGATCGGGCGGGCCAAGTAATAAAAAATAACATTCCAATTAATTGCAAGTGGATGAGATGAATCATTGTGTTTGTTTGATAAAAGACATTTTGCAAGCCCTATGGGCGGATCATCATTCCGGTTGCCGTTTTCCCATAAACTCATTGTAATATGCAAAGTCTTCAGTACAGCACGCCCATAAAAACCGAGCATTCCATGAAAGAGGCTCAAAACCAGGGTAGAAAATAGCCTATTACTTACTCATTATGATGTTTTTGAATGTAAAAACCACACGAACGTCAGACAACAGTATACAAAAATAAAAAGAGCCAGTTCATGACCCCTTTAATATAACTCTGATTGTATTCGTCTGAAAGAAGAATGTCATATACACTTAGGATGGCTTGAGGGTGAGTAAATTGTGGGATAATTTACATTTTTGGGTGAACTATCCCTAAAAGTGCCCTTAAGTCATGACGTACAAGTAAAAATTAAGTCTTTTTCTTGCAAAATATTTTGTTTCCCTGGGAAATTTGTCATGTTATGGAAGAAAAATGTAGGCATCATAAAACCATAAAAAAAAATATTAAAAAAACATTGTACGAGTCAAACTAAACTAAAAAACTAAATAAAAATAAAAAAAACTAACATTATGGACGTAAAATGTAGGAATAATATAAAAACATTTAAATAAAGTAAAATAATAAAAATGGGCTCCATTTTGACAGTCAAAAACAGCCATCTCAGTTTGGCTGGTCATCATAGTTCATTCTCTGGCTAAGGAACTGAGCAAAACTAAAAGAATGCACTGACTGGATTTTGTTCCACACAATCCAGTCCAGAAAGCAGAGCGAGTTCACCATTAACACACACAGGACATAAGATTCATCACTTCAAAAGTTCTGGTCATATCACTGCTGCAGAGAATGAAACCTGCAAAATGTCCCTCACAAGGACGCTTTAATCCCTGAGCATTTGGGCTGCTGGGAGAGGCTGGCGTTTGAGCTGAATTCAAGACGCGTTCTTCACAGTGGACATACAATCACACAAGCACATTCATACATACATACAGAGTGGGCCCGCTGAAAAGTAATATAACACCCAGAGAACAAGGTGCCACGCCTGACCGCGCTGAGTCGAGGGAGAAAAACAGACTGAGAGAGACGGACAGCGAAAGAGAAAGCGAGGAGCAGAGGAGGGTAGAAACATAATCCCACCTTCCTGCTTTGTGTGCACCAGAGAAAAGGCCTTTTAACACACATTACACAAGAGCAACAGGCTCGTTCGTGTTCATGAGACAAGCTGTATGTGTGTGTTTGTGTGGTATACGTGTGTAGTTACCATGGTCAAGTGAAATCAAGAAAAGTCTATTATGCTGCTATTAAGGCAAAACATTAAAAAACATACACATTTACATGTCTTAATATGTAGCCTATATGTGCATACAATACCATTCAAAAGTTTGGGTTCAGTAAGATTTTATTTTTAAGGAAATTATTGCATTAAAATGTATCAAAATTGACAGTAAAGACTTCTCATTGTTACAAAGACTTCCATTTCAAATAAATACTTTTTTTCCCCCCACAAAAATATTAAGCAGCAATCTTTTTCAATATTGATAATAATAAGAAATGTTTCTTGAGCACCAAATCAGCATATATGATTTCTGAAGGATCATGTGACACTGAAGACTGGAGCAATGATGCTGAAAATTCAGCTTTGCATTCACAGGAATAAAAAGACAATTTAACATACAGTATATTAAAAAGAAAAGTTATTTTAAATTGTAATAATAATAATAATTCACAATATTACTGTTTTTACAGTATTTTAATCAAATGTAGCTTTGGAGAGACTTCTTTCAAAAACATGTTTTAAAAAATATTACAAACCACTAAATTTTGAACAGTAAATGTACTAGGGCTGCATTATTATGACAAAATCATAATTTCGATTATTCCCTTGAAATTGTAATTGCGATTATTAAATATGATTATGATAATTTACATTGAATGATGTTTTGAATAGCTTTATACTAGGGGTGTAACAATACACTTGTATCACGATACGATATGGGGGGTTATTTTTTTAAACTTTTTATTATTATTAAAATATTATTACTTTGAACGATTACATAATTGTGGCATCCGTAATCGTAATTGCGAATAGGAAATTAAATTAATTGTGCAGCCCTAGTGTGTACCATACATTAAATAAATATAATACCTCTAGTATCAAGTAAAAATTAAAATTCTATATAACAAAATAATGATTTTTATAGGCATATATAAATCCAAAAAAGTATAAATCCAAAAATATATAAATATAACGCACTTCAAAGCACCAAAGGGAGGCAAAAAATATGGTATTACCAAGACAACAAAACCATGGCGATGTCATAGTACGTCTTTGTGAGGGACAGAATTAATGCTTCAAGTCAAGTAGGTGTAGGAATCATGATGTATTCAGCCCAAAGAAACAGAGGTTCCAATGTTACAAAACTGTCCTACAGCAAGAGTCACATTTGGTCATTGTTTTGAGGTAAGGGAATCCAATGGGGTCTTGACTAACCACAGAATAAAATGTCAACCCAACCCAAACTCAAGCCATCGCATTATCATCGGAAGCAATGCATTCCTTATTTAACAGAACAGACTTACTGTGAGGACGTATTTGACAGAACTTCAGAGAACTGTGCATGCATTCACCCCCACCCACCACCCACAATTCATAGCTTCTCTCCATTACATTCATATTTCCAAGGCTTTTATATGAGTCCTGCAGAAGAGCAGTGGCTATTGGCCATGACAAAGGATTAAAGAAGCTTAGTCTCTTTTGAGATTCCGGATTCTCAGTTGGTTTGAAAAAGGGGATTACTTCAACAAAAAAAAAGACCACACTTGTATCCCCCAAGTTCTTTCGGCTTTTTGTTTAAAGCCTGGTATCGATTTATTTCAAGAGGCCCATGTGGAAATGACTCTTGTTTCGAGAGTCTCTCAGACTGAGATCGGTTCTGGTATGCTTCCTGTCACATGGACGTGGCGAACAGTTTCAAAGTGCAGTTGTGGACTGAGAGGTGAGCAGCTGGATTCCTGCAAATTAAGTTAACTGAAGAGAGCGGACTGGAGTCTCTGAGGCACCGGCAGAGGGGTTGGGATTCGTGGACTCGCCCCGAGAAAACAGGCTGCTTGCGCGTGCCAGGTGCAAAATGCCAGCGTCTGTCGACCGTACCTTGCCAAAACGCCATCTATCAATGATATTCAGATGCACTGCTTTTGGGACCCACAAAAAAGCAGACTGAACAAAATTCTTCAACACTTCATTGGCGTTCCATCACATTTAACTTCCATTATACTGTGTAGGAATCAAGAATAGGTTAAGAAGTGAGCAAAGCATATTACAGGAGACAAAACATCACAGATGACCTTTTAAAGGTGGTGTTAGGTGAAGTGGAAGCAATTCAGCATTTTAAAGGGAAAATCCACAACATTTCTCAAATCTTTGCACATGAAGACATGTTGCACCAAGCTTGATGCCAACAACATTACTGATTGGCAGGCCATGTTTAAATATCTTTGAAGTGTAAGGGTGGATGGATATGTGGATGGATGTGTATAAATGTGGGTGGATGTGTGGATGGGTGAATGTGTGGTGTTTAAATATGGATGGATGGATAGATGTTTGTGTAAAGATGGATGGATGGATGGATGGATGGATGGATGGATGGATGGATGGATGGATGGATGGATGGATGGATGGATGGATGGATGGATGGATGGATGGATGGATGGATGGATGGATGGATGGATGGATGGATGGATGGATGGATGGATGGATGGATGGATGGATGGATGGATGGATGGATGGATGGATGGATGGATGTTTGTAAATATGGATGATGGATAGATGTTTGTAAATATGGATGATTGATAGATGTTTGTAAATATGGATGGATGATAGATGTTTGTAAATATGGATGGATGAATAGATGTTTGTAAATATGGATGGATGAATAGATGTTTGTAAATATGGATGGATGAATAGATGTTTGTAAGTATGGATGATGGATAGATGTTTGTAAATATGGATGGATGAATAGATGTTTGTAAGTATGGATGATGGATAGATGTTTGTAAATATGGATGATGGATAGATGTTTGTAAATATGGATGATGGATAGATGTTTGTAAATATGGATGATGGATAGATGTTTGTAAATATGGATGGATGGATAGATGTTTATAAATATGGATGATGGATAGATGTTTGTAAATATGGATGATGGATAGATGTTTGTAAATATGGATGGATGGATAGATGTTTGTAAATATGGATGATGGATAGATGTGTGTAAATATGGATGATGGATAGATGTGTGTAAATATGGATGGATGGATGGATGTTTGTGTAAATATGGATGGATGGATGGACAGACGTTTGTGTAAATATGGATGGATGGATAGATGTTTGTAGATGGATGGATAGATGTGTGTAAATATGGATGGATGGATGAGTGTAAATATGGATGGATGATAGATGGATAGATGTGTGTAAATATGGATGGATGGATGGATGTTTGTGTAAATATGGATGATGGATGGACAGACGTTTGTGTAAATATGGATGGATGGATAGATGTTTGTAGATGGATGGATGGATGGATAGATGTGTGTAAATATGGATGGATGGATGAGTGTAAATATGGATGGATGATAGATGGATAGATGTGTGTAAATATGGATGGATGGACTTTTTTAAAAATTGCAATTCAGTGAATTCCGATCTCATCCTGATGTCTTTTCGTTTTTCTTGTCATTTGTATTCAAATTGCGAAGCCAATATAATTCAAATTCCACTCATGAAAAGAAAGACAGCCAATTCTTAAATTGATTCATTTTTGGTCCGTTCACAAAAATCTAACATATGGGCTTCAGTAGGCTTGGAATGCAATTCATACAATCTACTATGGCACTTTTTGGAGCTTAACAGTGCCTGATGACTGTAAGCTTTCATTGTATGGAAAAGTGCAGCTCAGGCATTTTGTTTGTGTTTTACAATAGAAAAAGTCATGCAGTTTTTTCTTAACTAAATTAAGGAGAAAATTAATTTTCAATTTTAGGTTAACTACACCTTTAAGCCTGTGAGCACCTCTGACACTGTGCAGAAAAACAGGGGAAAAGAATGTGATTCCTTCTGAAATTCTTTCCTTGCGATAAGGCAAGGATCAGATCCATCAGTAAGGGGGTCTATGATACCGGACTGATATCAACGTTGGAGTCTTATCGCTAGGCACATGTTTCTCTCTCAAAGTGCCTGGAGTGCATTACAGCACAGATGAAAGAACCTGCATTTTATGCCACAATGAAATAAACACTTTAATTGCCTACAGAAGGCGTGTGCTCTGGATGACGCCAGCAAGGTTAAAACAGCAACGATGGCCGAGATTAACTTTCGAGAACACAGCGAGATGGTCTAGACACATTTGTCCAGGTGGCATTTCTAAAAAAACTTTGTCACACAAAATCATGTAATATTCATCACATGGCAGACCTCAGAGGAGAAGAACAACACATCAAAATCTGCTCGCAAAATCTGCCTCAACCGCTTGACGTATCGACAATGACGGAAAGAGGTTTCAACCTGGTGCACGGCACAACAGTGACATCCAAAACACACTGTAGATACGTACTAGCTCAAAGGTGTTTTTAATGTGAATTTAGGTCATGGTGAGTCACAGATGTAGCTCGAATAAGCATAAAAAAAACCTCATGACTCGTAGCAAGCCTGGCTGATGGCAAAAATGCACAGCCAGAAAGAGAGCAGCTCTACACATCCCCACACTCCCATGAGACAAAGCCCAGCGCATTCTCATACCACAGCCTTCACATGCTCCTGAGCTCTAAAAAAGGCCTGCTCAGAGACGGCCTATGAATAGAGCGCATTGTCATCCACAGGCCTTAATGTGTCCACGGTTTCATAGAGGCAGGGCCTCTGGGCTGCTGGAGCTGAATAATTAAAGAAGAGTTCTGCATTGAAAGAGTCAGGGTGCAGAGCGGCAGGCGGTCTGCTATGGCTCATGAGCCTCAATCTTTCTTTCTATCGTTCTCCATTCCAGAAGCACTAACCGCCCATGATATTGTGTTTGCCTTGGTAAAATGAGATTGCTCGTCGAGCTGATGATTTGGATAACAAGCCAAGTGATCTGTCAGCATCTGTTGGAAAACATTGGAGAGGATACAAAATTTCTACCCAACCACAATAGTTCTGTACTACATTCAAGTAAGCTGCCTACCTAGATGGCATGTGCGAAGATAGGCAGTAAACTGACTACCACACTTGAGGCAAATTCCATTGTATAGATAGAAATTCTAGGACTGCCGTATCTATTAACTAAAATATTCTAGAATTTCAACAAGCTTAGTAGAAAATGTAGTGAGATGTAGTGAGAAAAGTTGAAGGTAAATATACCTACATATTCAATATCCAAAAGCATCTACACTATACTGCCAAAAGTATTGGTACATCCCTCCAAATCACTGAATTCAAGTGTTCCAATCACTTCCATGGGCACAGGTGTATAAAATCAAACACCCAGGCATGCAGACACTTCTACAAAACATTTGTGAAAGAATGGGTCACTCTCAGGAGCTCAGTGAATTCAAGCGTGGTACCGTGATAGGTTGCCACCTGTGCAATAAGTCCATTCGTGAAATTTTTCACTACTAAATATTCCATGGTCAACTGTTAGCAGTATTATAGCAAAGTGGAAGCAATTGGGAACAACAGCAACTCCAGCCACAAAGTGGAAGGCCATGTAAAAAATAAAAATAAATAAAAATAAAAAAATCACAGAGCAGGGTCAGCGCATGCTGAGGCGCACAGTGCGCAGAAGAAGTCGCCAACTTTCTACAGAGTCAATAGCTACAGACCTCCAAACTTTGTGTGACCTTCACATTAGCTCAAGAACAGTGCGTAGAGAGCTTCATGGAATTGGTTTCCATGGCCGAGCAGCTGCATCCAAGCCTTACATCACCAAGTGCAATGCAAAGCGTTGAATGCAGGGGTGTAAAGCACGCCACCACTGGACTCTAGAGCAGCGGAGACGTGTTCTCTGGAGTGACCAATCACGCTTCTCTGTCTGGCAATCCGATGGACGGATTTGGGTTTGGCAGTTTCCAGGAGAACGGTACTTGCCTGACTGTATTGTGCCAAGTGTAAAGTTTGGTGGAGGGTTGTTTTTTAGAGGTTGGGCTTGGCTCCAGTGAAAGGAACTCTTGATGCTTCAGCATACCAAGACATTTTGGACAATTTCATGCTCCCAACTTCCTGTTCCACCAGTGCACAAAGCAGGGTCCATAAAGACAGGGATGAGCGAGTTTGGTGTGGAGGAACTTGACTGGCCTGCAGAGTCCTGACCTCAACCCAATAGAACACCTTTGGGACGAATTAGAGTGGAGACTGTGAGCCAGGCCTTCTCATCCAACATCAGTGCCCGACCTCACAAATGCGCTCTTAGAAGAATGGTCAAAAACTCCTATAAACACACAACTAAACCTTGTAGAAAGCCTTCTCGGAAGAGTTAAAGCTGTTATAGCTGCAAAGTGTGGGCCAACTCCATATTAAACCCTACGGATTAAGAATGAGATGTCATTAAAGTTCATGTGCATGTAAAGGCAGACATCCCAAAACTTTTAGCAATATAGTGTATAAGCTAAACAATTTGAAAAATTTTAATACATTTAATTAATCATATAAATAATAACAAATAATATACAATATTTAATAAAAATGTTTTATAATATTAAATAATATTAAATAAAATTATTAAATGTTAATGCGAATGAGAGTACTGTGCATTAAATCCAGTGGACTATAAATATATTACATTCAATACCAAAAAGCATCTATAAGCTAAATATTTTTAAAATAAAAACAATTCTTGTTCTTCTTTATCATTATTAATTAATTAATGAATGAATGAATGATAATGATGGTTATGAGAATATGGTCTTATTAGCTTAGCAACATGTCATACTATTGGAACTCAAAGGGAGTCAAAAGTGAACGGACCAACACAATAGGATTTCACGATGGGCGGAGTCAAGCGACTGACAAAATGTACTTTCACTCGTCACTTACAGGAATCAGGACACAAACTATGATTTCTCTGGAAGAGATATTAAAGAGATTGGTTAGCTGTCTATGTAGACAACAACATAGTTCACTATTTCCCGTTTTACTCTCCTTTAGAAGTCATGGCATCTCTCTCCATTTTCATTTCTTTCTGTTTGACGCCCAACGCCTCATTTTTATCAACTGTCCAACTTCTAGAAATGTGCCCCAGAACAAAATGTAAAAATCCGTAGCTGCTAAAACTTTAACAACCCATGCTTCAGTTTCCAAAAACACAAAAGAACATTCTTTCCCAAGCTGGGAATGTGAAATTGAAAACAGTGACTGTTAGCCAACAGTTAGCCTTTTTTTTTTTTTTTTTTTTTTTTTTTTGGTCCGTGTGGAGAGATCCTAAGCAGAGTCTCTTTTAAATATGGACTTAAAGCATCCCACTGCTGATATTCCAGAATTTGTCATTGATATATTAACTTGTACAAAGTCACATATTTGGCAGCTTGCCCCTGGCTGGATTCATGAGCTGCGGGTAGCGTTTGGGAAGGGCCGGTGAACACACGCAAATACCGACTACACTGAATAGTGCCGTTCTAAATGGTCTAAATAACAGAAATGCCTTTTATTCTGATTGGTTGGACAGGCATTTCAAATTACAGTTGGCTTAATATCTATGCACACTCTCCATTCCAAATGGATCAAACATGCACCCCATTTGTCCTGTATTGAAGCCTACTGGCTTTAATCAATTAGAAATCATACTTTAGGACATTTGTTAATATTAAGGTTAAGTCTATAATAACAATAAAAAAAAACATGATTTCATCATTACTAAACTGATTTGTAAGTGAAATCCCAGCTTTGTTGTCACAATTGATGTTTATTTGTCTTGTGTAATGAGCAAACATTATGGTCATTATATGAGAAAGAGCTGAGGAGGGTAAAAAATGGATAGGCTATTGATTCTGGATATGCAAAACTACATAGGCTATACGATTTTTACAGGGGGAAGGGGTTTTACATGACACGAGGCTTAGAGTAAACTAAAACTAAACCCATAAAAAAGATTATTATATGAAAAAAATAATGTTAACTGAAATAAAATATTTAAAAAACTTGATGTACTAAAATAACTGAACGTACATAATTTATAAAAACTATAGACATATTTAAAAATAATAATAAAAATGACAAAAAGTAAAATAAAATAAAAATTCAAAAGTATTAATAAAACAATAATTGTATCTCACTAATAACACTACTGTGTCTTAAAAACATTAGTAAAATAATGACCAAAAATATTCATCTGCATATGTATATCGGTTTGTTCCTCACTTTATCTCACCAATTTCCATATTATTTTAGCTTTGTCTCACATTCACTGTGAGCGAAATATTTAAAACGAGAGATACCGATCAAAATGCTGCGGACAGATAAGAGAAAAGCAACGGGTCTCTAAAGACTTGGAAACACAAGCACATTGTTCCTGAGCAGCACTGTGATGTAAACAGAGGACTTGATTGAGACCACATGACTGCATTCCTATAGCAGCTTCAGAGACACACACAGGAGATGGACAGCAAAACTGCCACGGCTGCTGCTGTCCAGCTGTGTAACCGCTGTCTGTCTGTCAGTCCTGCTGCCTGTCTGTCTGTCGCAGGATCACATGACTACGGCATTCTCAAAGCATGTCAGTTATTTGAAATGTCAGGACAGAAAATGTGAGTGTCCTTGCCCATGAAAAACTTCCTGCCATGATGCTGGGGTGTTGTAGGAGGTTGACTGGGCTTAGTTATGCGGTTGATACTTGCTAGTAAGGTTTCCTAGGTGGTTGTTGGTTGGTCGCTTGGGTCCTTCCTTCAATGCAAGTGTATGGGATTTTTTTTTCACCCATTTTATCATCTCCAAACCAAAATCATAAGTTAAGGGGTTTTCACAGCAGGTAGTAGTTATAGAAACTCAGTTATAGGAACTAGCCACCAGGGCAGTCCCCCGAGAACAAAATTGTCCCCTATGGCCATTTTCCTGGTTGCATTCGCACCGCCAGTAGGAAGTCTGAAGCCAACCGACAGCAATGTCATTTAAGCACGGCATTCATAACATCAACAACTCCATAGCCTAAAGATTGAGAAGTGCCTGGCCCTCAGCATCGGTCCATCTATTTCCATGTTTGTGGCGTTAGCTCGTGGAGTAAACTGTGTTTGTAAACAGGTTTATAAAAATGGAGGGTGCCTGTGTTTCTTATGGCATGTGTACATTCAATCAAATGTACACTTACATAACTGGTAGTTCCTACTGTGCTGGGTTAGAGCCTACTCTGAAGTAGGAGCTAATTTAGTCCCCCCAAAAGGTGTTTCTATAACTAAAACCGTTCCCAGTTCCTGCGGTGCGAACATGCCAAAAAGCGGGTACTTTCCACCAATAGTTCTAGCCTAGGAACTATGAAAACGTTCCTGCTAAGCCCCCCAAAATAAAACACATTTCAACATGCAATATGAGCGTGAGAAATAGCAAAAGTGATGCTTGCTTGTGTGCTAACAATAGCACACACTACCGGGGTCAGTGAGCTTTTTTTTGTACAGAAATTAATACTTTTATTCAGTTAAGATGCATTGAACTGATCAAAAGTGACAGTAAAAATATATGTATATATATATATAAAATGTTACAATTTCATTCTATTTCAAATAAATGCTGTTCATTTGAACTTTCTATTCATCAAAGACCATTGAAGAAGAAAAAATAAAATAAAATCAGAGTTTCTACAGAAATATCACAGCAGAACGGTTTTCAACACTGATAAGAAGAAATGCTTCTTAAACCAAATCAAATCATCATATTATAATGATTTCTGAAGTAATGATGCTGAAAATTCACCTTTGATATCATAGGAATAAATTCAATTTTTAAGTATATAGTTATTAAAACAGCATGTTTAACCAAATAATGCAGCCTAGGTGAGCAAAAGAGAATTCTTTAAAAAAAATTCACACTAAAATTTAAATTGTGTCACATTATATTTACTCGCTCTCATGTTGTCCCAGACCTATATGACTTTTTTTCTCTATGAAATATTTCATTTAATCCATCCACATAATTGAATCTTCTTAAAATATCTTCCTTTGTGTTCTGCAGAAGAAGGCCATTCAGGTGTGTAAATTCTGAAGCACTAGTGTTGCCAAACAAACTTCTCATTGGACAGCAAACTCACACCATTGGTTGAGTCAATGTTGCTGTAGTCTGGACATTCAAACAAATGTCATGCTTACAGCGGTCTCTGTATATAAAGCTTGGATAGGAACAAGTACACATAATGAAAGAATTAAACACTTCAGCTTTAAGACCTGAATGTTACAGATTTCTTCAGAAGGGTTCAAGATTTCCATCTGAAACAAATCGAGCCTCTTCTCTACATGTAGTTATCAAGGTTCACTAAGGGCAACACAGACATCTGTTACGTTTTAACACCAAACTGAACACATGTGCAATCTAATGTGGTAAAATATTTCACGTATTAAACTCATTCAACGCCACTTTCACCTCCAATTACGAGTGTATCAAGGCTTAACGGCTGAATTAGAGCCCTTAGTCCGAGTAGTTACCCTAAAACGCACACAAAATAAGTTTGAAAAAGGCATTAGAAGATCCTGGCAAAAAATGCTTCAAGCCAGCCAGCAGTTTTCTTCATCTACCTCAAAAACCTCCTCAAAACCGGGACTCGCTTTTAGCTGCTAAGGAAGCAAATGATGTTTTTTTTTTCAGGAGCGCATTATTTACAGCATTATGAAACACCAGGTGTCTTTCTGTCTATTTACTTGGCACATTTTTCTGTAATCATGACCGACATGAGGTTTGGAGGAAATAAGCTTACACCTTTCGTGACAGGGTTAAAGGTTAATGTGAGCCGGATGTGGTTGCGGAGTGGTCAACGGGCTGAGTAGGCACTCTTCTGTGTCCTCGAATGAGGGTTTGGTTACAAATGCAGAATTAAGTTACAGCCTGATAACACGGTCATATGGCAAAAAATATGCACTCAGTTCCCTGTATAAGAAATGGCTTCCAACATGGCAGGAGATTTAGCTTCACTGAAGCTGTGGAGCAAGTCAGCAAGGTGTGAAATTGTTTACTGCCTTTCATAGAGCTATAAGTGGCTTCTGCACTAATAAATGGTGCTAGTTTGAACGTTTATTAAGTGTGGGTTTATGAATAAAATCTAGCTTGGATTAGTATGAAATGTAATGGTTGTCCGTACATCTCCCTCCTCTTCGATGGCTCCAGTTATGCTACGTCAGACTGATTATATCAAAGGCATTCTGACATTTTTTTCAAAGTCACAACAACGACAACAAAAATAATGACAATCCATGCATAACATGTGGGAAAACTGGATGTGTACAGGCATGTACAGAACTTGTGTAACATTAGTCTCAGTATCATATCATTAAGAAAGGTTATTCGGAGTTACTAACATATGCTAACAAGTCTCTCGTGCGAACGTAATTTGTTGTACATGCTTGTGAAATACAATATGTTTGTTTAGGCAAAGAAAAACAACTTTGTCAGACCAATCCTCTCTATTAGATCTTAACATCTGCTTTGAGTGGGAGGTTACAGGGTCAACGGGCAACAGTGATTGGATGAAAGCAGCGGATAAGCAGTTTGGAGGTCAGTAGGATGACATAATCCTACAAGGCTAACTGCAGTCAAAGGAGATTTGTGGTAATAGATCTCCTTTATTACACTTCATGAAGACAGAAGTGCAAGTTCGCTTCCTTAGTGTATCTCATGAAACCTGTCAAGAACGTGTCTAGTTTACGGTTCACCCCAAAATCAGTAAATGAACAAAATGAAGCCTAATAGCATTGTGACCTAATTTGGAAGCTAATTTTCGCCTACAAATTATTATTGTAATTTTTTTTAATGGTGGTTATCATTATACAATTATATAAACTAAATGTTTAATATGATATGATTTCTTTGTGTTATGTTAATGAGAAATGGGGAATGAGATGAGGGAATGTGCCTAATTACAATTACCAAAAAAGGTCCTAAAATCATTTTCATTATACAAAATATAATTTCTTAATGATTTGGGGTGAAATGTGATCTTGAAGCTTCCTGGCACTCATCCATGCTGGAACACCTCAGTATAAGGCAAGGTAAAAAGGCGAAAACAGCATGTTTCAGTTCATTAACCTACATTTGCATCATGAGGAAGTGAGACGTACAAGGAAGAGAAAAAAAACCTGCTGGTGTGATGCCGTGAACAGGGAAGTGCTGTTTAATATTCATTTTTCTATGGAATACTGGGAGAGGGGGGAAACGGGACTTGTGGTATTTGCTCCCACAGAGATTAAAGAGATGGCGAGAGGAAATGATGTCAGTCAGACCAGATGCTACAGCATCTGTTAATAACTTATAGGTAAACAAACCATACATTTCCTCCTAAATCTTTACAAAAAATCTACTAATAGCTAGCAAACATCAAATATAACATTAAAACTGCTGGCAAGGCAGCGAGATGCCGTCTGTCTGGCACAGCTTACAAATAATTTATGGCATTTAGCAAATGTCATGATCTCCCCATGTCCACGCACAGGTGACTGGCAGTGACACAACCTCAGCAGCGCTATCTTGCACCACACGTGGTGCCACGACCCCACTGCACAGCCCCTGTCAGCTCTCATCAGAGCCCCTAACATACCTCACAACATTCCATCACTTCCTCTATCATCTTCTTTACTCGCCATACTTTATACGAAAAATACAGCATCCTTCATTACACCTTTCTTAGCACTACAAATCTACCAGAGAAAAAAACTGAAGGTCATAAAAAATATTATATATATATATAATTAACTGCACTTAACGCACCCGCCCCGCCCCAGACCTACGTAATTCATTTTACATTTCATACATTTGATTGGTGACGAACATGATGCAGGGCAATAACTCACTGTGTGATGTAGCCTATAGAATGCAGTTAGAATGCAGGGCTAAAATGCCCCTGTATGAGTTTTTAGAGAGCAGGCGGCTCTGTATGCTTTCGAATGGGGAATTTGTGGCCTGGTTAGAGAGTCTGACTTGTAATCCGAAAGTTGCCGGTTCGATCCTCAATACTGACAGGAAACGCTCACTGCTCTGGGTGTGTCCACGGTTTGCAGTGACCACCATTCACTGCTCCTCCTAAAGTGTGTGCACTAACTTGGATGGGTTAAAATGACAACAAATTGGATTGCCATACTCCATCTCACTTCACTTCAAATTATAAACTTTCACTCTATAGGCTTTCCACACTTGAAACAGTTAACCCTGGGTCATTCTAAAGCCGGGTAAATGGGTTATCTTTATTCACATTTCACACTGCTTATACTATACCAGAGGTTAACAGTTAATCCTGGGTATTCATAAACTGTGGTTTCACACTGCACATTAAACCCTGGGTTAAAGTCCTTATTTGCATATTCACGGTGAGAGTGTTACTGACTGGACAAACGCAGCACATGACCTGTTCACATAAATGCTCTAGCATTGCGCGTCCTTATATTACACATTGTTGACTGTAATATCAAGATTTTTTCTGAGTGACCTTTTCGAACTATAAAAGCTAAGAATGAAACGGTCTCGTCTTCATTCCAATTGTCGGGTTTGACATTTGTCCTATCATACGCAGAAACGATTGTTTATATAAATCGCGCAGTGTTTATGTGACTGCCCAAAGCGTGTGAATATAAGGTACGTGACTGGTTGCTGGTTGCTAAGCATTTAGTTAACATTAACATAACATTCTAACACTTCATCGCTTTACACTGTACAAGTTTAGGTGCTAACCCTGCCCCAAAGCAGGGTTTCATAACCCCGGGTAAAAAGCGGCGCTAACCCCGCATCTAAATTACAAGTGTGAATCGCTCCTTTACCCAGGGTTAAAAGCGGTGTTTAGAATGACGATAAATCGAGGTTAAGTGCAGTGTGAAAAGCCCTTATGCATGCATTTTATGGAGAATACTCTTGGCTTTCATGATAAAAAAATAGCGATCGCATGTTATATGTGTTATGGGTAGTCAGCACACACAAAGACGAAGAAAATACAAATAGACAGCCTTTATTGACAATGTAAAAAATACTCAGGATCACAGGAACAACATAGGAGAAACGTTAACTACATAAATCATAAACAAGAACCGACAAGGGAATAAACATAACCGGGAGTATAAATACAAGACGGACATCATGAAAGACAGCTGCAAATCATAAACCAATGAGGACATAATCAGTAACCCAGGACACCGAAACTGAACAGAGCAGGGAAACAGGAACTAAAGGAAACAAAACAGAATATCAAAATAAGAGTCCATAACCATGACAATATAAATCTGATTAATAAAATGATTTAAACACATCAATAGAACATCTTTACATACATTTTTAGTCCTTTGGGCTGACATTCTCAACAGACAAGGCCTTAAATTGGGGTCAAATAGGGGTCCTTTTCTTCCACAGCCAGCATTACCCCTGTTTAACAACTTAACCTTTTCACTTACTAACAGCGTTACCCTAAGGGTGAAATAAGATCCATTCATCCTTTATTTGGCATGAACGAGACTAATACGGAGGTTGAAGAATCAGTATCTATTAAGAGTCTGCCAGCATAGACAGAAGACCACTGAAAGAAACTCTCAGCAATATGGAGATTACCAAGCCATATAAAAAAATAACAAATAAATAAATAAACCTTTCTATCGTGAACAAGCAAAAATATAAAAAGATGCATAGTATAAATAAAACCTTTATTAAAACTAAACCATGTTTGACTTATAAATGGAGGCAGTGAAAGACACAGTATGTTATATTGTATGCAAACTTTAGAAAACACAATATTGCCCTTAAGGACATCATAGGTCAGTAAACAGACGCAAATCTTTCTTCTCAAACTGATGAGCAGACGTTCGGTAATTTCCAGGCCTTTCATCCTGTGCCAACACACTGAGATAATCACCTCTCCATGAGTGCAGTGCTAAACAGCACCACAAGCTAAGCTGGAATGGCAAGGGAGCATCTTATTTCTACAAAGGCAAACACAAACACAAGCAGGGGTTCAGAAGAATCATACAGCCCTGCAGAAAGGGGAACCGAGCCAGAATATTCCCTCCACCGCAGTCATAAAGTGAGGCAAAACGTTTAAATGCAAAACGAGCTGATTAAGGCTAACGAAGCTTGAAGGGCAGCTAAAAATACTCGTGTCCACTTGCAGACAGAGCAGCCTGTGATCATCTTTAACTGAAGTTTTGCTGAAATTACGTTTGGCTTTGAATAAGTTGCAAAAAGAGGTGTTTGCCATTTAAACATTTAAAATAGCACACATTGCCATTCCAGAGCCATTAAAGGGATAGTTCATGCAAAAATGAAATTATCCCATAATTTACTCACCCTCAAGCCATTCTAGGTGTATGACATTCTTCTTTCAGACGAATAAAATCAGTTATATATATGGCAGTCCAAAAGAGTGCATCCATCCATTATAAAAGTAACCCATATGGCTCCGGGGAGTTAATACGTTAAATACAGAAGGCAGTCCGCCGGAAGCTATATATCTTACTTTATGACGTGTTAATTATGGATATTTTTCTTACAAAACCCCTTTGATTCACTTCAGAAGGCCTTTATTAACCCCCCAGAGCTGTGTGGATCACTTTTATAATTGATGGACGCACTTTTTTGGGCTTCAAATTTTGGTAACTACAATAATAGCAACACCACATTAATACATTCTTGATACTTTCTGGGATTTTGTAGATTACAATACTTAGACAATACTAGAGCTGCAGCTGGATGATTCTGGATGAATTAAGAATCACGTTTTTTTGGTTTCAAACAATTCTGAACAGACTACTAAACAAAATAACATGTAATTTACAAGAGGTTCTGATCAATATTAATTTCTGCAGTCTATTTAAAATGTTTAATTTTTTTTTATGGTTTGAAGGAATGATTCAATGACTTGTAATTACTTCATTGTTTCATTACTGGATGAATCAGTGTTTTTTTGCACATAACTCTTGAATGAATGATTCAATGGCATTTTTTAATGGTCACTTGATGTAATCGATACAATCATTATTTGAAGCACCTTTCAAAATTTGATTCGCTATTTCGATAGCTTCCTTAGACGTCAGTGTTTATCTGATCTATACACTTTTATCACAGTTCTTCTATGATAACATGAATATTTATAATACAGAAATAACAATACTGTGTGGTTGAAAAGACTGTTTGTGAAGCCGTTTCATACCTATACATGACAACTGCTCTCTCTGGATAAGCGGCAGTGCCAATGCAGATTTGAATGTTCCGATGTGATTTTGTCAAAGGTATAATAGACAGACGAATCGTTGTCATTTAGGAATGAGATCGTGTGGGGGTTTGAATCGAGATTGTGGTCTTTTAACTGTTTGGTTAATCGTTAATGGACTCCACTGACTTCCATAGTATGAAAGAAAAATGGGGATGGGGGCCATTAACTGTAACTATAACTTGGTTACCGGCATTCTTCAAAATATACATTCAATAGAAGAAAGAAATTCATACAGGTTTGGAACAACTGAGGGTGAATAAATGAGCTACAGGGAACTCTTTGGAACTATTTTCATTGCTGAAACATTAAAAACAGACAATTGACAACATAGAGTCTAAAATGTAACACAATATTAACTTTTTGTTTATTGAACTGTTGAATACAGTCAATATCGCAATAATCGTCAAATCATGCTGATATTCAGGAAAAAACCAAGGCATTTTTTTGCGAAGTAAGTGACAAAATCAACGTCAGCTTCCACACCGCTAAAACAGCAATTACCATATAACTGTAGACGATAAACACCACACACCCATCCATAAATAAAAGCCATGATTGCTTGATAAAAGGTGTGGGCCTACATGCTTAGTTTACATACTCTTCTTAGAGATACATATTCAAGAAGTGAGCGAATTATTCAATGACTTTTGCACATCTTAACCATCTTAAAGACATCTTAAACAAAAGTTTTTGACATATTTGTTATGTAAATCTACATTAAAGTGACAAATAATGCAACCCTCTACAATGCGAGTAAATCTTCACTCTGGGCGACTAAACGATATCTATCATTAGCCATTGGCTAATAAATGCTTAGATTTGACTCGCCAGTGTGTGTTAGAGGCTAAGAATACGTTTAGCATAGATATATTTTTACTCACTGAACACAGTTTTGCGTACGTCAAGCGATCGGCCTATATCAGTTCAGCTCAACGGATGCGTGCACACCTGTATTTGATGTACCGTAAACTCTAGTGTGAAGACGCACACCTCACCGTCGCTTTGAGAGTGGGCTGTGTCTCTCACACACACAAAGAGAGAGAGTCTTACATACCACACAGAATTGACGCGCTACATGTAAACCATATTCTTTGTTGTGTTTTCCTGTCAAAACAGCGGAGTTCATTTGGAATTATTCAGCTTTTAATAACAAGCAGAAGATATGCGGTTTCTCCGGTAGTGGGTGGGACTAATGCGCAAACGGCAATCTCATTGGCTGGCGCTCATCTATTACATCTATTGTTTTAATTTCAGTAAATCAGTTTGAGCGAATGCAGACAACACGATTAATATTCATGAACCAAGAAGCTCATCAGTCTTTAGTATGTTGTATATTGTTATTAATAGCAGAATTAGTAGTAGTAGTATTACCTTACTAATAATTAATATGATCTATTACTATTATACTTTTTTAAAGAAAGACTGAATGACCAACAATATCTTAAGCACCACCACCAATCCTAAGTTCAGTTAAAATATCAAACATGCATTCATTGTATATATATTAGGGCTGTATGTGTGTTTACTGTGTATAATTATTATGTAAATATAAATACACACACTAATGTGTACATTAAGAAATATTTGCATGTATATACTGTATATATATATATTTTATTTATAGTATATGAAAATATAAATATTTTATATATAAATATAAAAACATTTCTTAAATATATACGCGTGTGTATATTTATATACACATAATAATTATACACAGTACACACACATACATTATGTAAACACAAACGTTTATTTTGGATGCGGTTAATCGCGATTACTCGATTTGACAGCCCTAATATAAAACAGTATATATCAGTCTGGCGAGTAAACTAAAAAATGTACTAGGCAATGGCGATTATACTGCCAAGGTGTGTGTAGAGGGTTGTAATGACGCTTATTTTATCGAAGTTCCATCCCATATTAAGCAACTGTTACTATGGTTACCTCCTCAGGCAAACGTGACTACTTTTCACGAATCGCCTGTTTGCCGCTTTCTCACTAACATCCCTCCCGATTAAACCATCCTAAAATGATCTGCTATTCTAATCTAGTTGCAGCTGACTTAAGCTGGTCTTCCAACCTAGCATGCTAGTCTTCAGCTGATCTAGCTGGTCTCTGAGCTTGAAAAAAAAACAATAGCCAATAACTCAACCCAACCAGACTGGGAGACCCCATTAAGCTGGTTTAAGATGTTTTTATCAGGATTGTTCAAACCCTGAATTTAAGATCATCAGTGTCTAAATCTTAACACTTAACGGTGGGTTTAGTACCCAAACGGCTTTCTGGAAGACACTAAAACACAAAGAATATCTGAGATGTATCTGCTGATACACCCGTTAAACACAATGACTGTGGTTTGGTATAAAATGATACTGCTTTTCCCTACACAGGTTTGCGCAGTGTTCTTAGGATCGTTTGGAGATACAGGCCTGGAACTTTGAGGCAGGGTTAACAAACGCACAAGCACTTATGGCCTTAAATGGTTCAGATCTACACACAGCAGACAATCGCACATGCCACACACACACACACACACACACACACACACACACACACACACACACACACACACACACACACACACACACACAAGGACCAGGCACTAGAAATAAAACGGAAAAAGGAGAATTAGCAAACAGTTCACTCAATTCAGTTTGCTTATGTCAGATGCCAAGATTCTCAACATGACGAATGATTTAAATACTACATGTGTTTCTGTCCGACTACAAATTCTGTGCAAAAAACACAATGCTGCATACAAAAATACACCAGCTCTGAGACACCAATAATTGGTTTGGCGATACTGATTTTCAAGTTTTTTCCCCTAACCAATTATTATTTATTGGTAGACCCAATATTAAAGATCCAATAACCAATTAAATTAAAAACACATATATATATATACACACACACACAAATACTAATGAATATGCACAATTTCAAATGCAAATTAGCAGTGTGACATTATTTAATATATACATATACACACACACATATATATATATATATATATGTGTGTGTGTGTGTGTGTGTGTGTGTGTGTGTGTCTGTCTGTGTGTATATATATATATATATATATATATATATATATATATATTGTATAATAATTATTTATATAATGCTATCAGTCCAATAATTATTTAGATAATGTTAGTCATCATAAAACAGTTTCCTATATATTTAGCTTTTTAATGTTTGAAATGTAAATCAAGCATTTCTGGTTCTGTTCAAAGGATGCAGCATCAGAACAGCTTTCAACTTTTAAACAGCTTTGTTGCTGTCATGACAAGAGCATACGTTTCCTAATGAAGGATTCATATTTTTTATGAATCCATAATTTAAATGTCTCTACATTTATAATTTCATAAAACGCTCATTTGAATAATAATCCTGTGTAGAAGGCAGCATTAGACCGTCAATGTCTTTTTGTGGTATAAATGCAGCTTCAGATGCAGCTTTTGCAGTGTAAAGATGGCATATATGGCGATGCAACTGCTTGTTTACCTAAATGCTGGTGTACTGGAGACGGTATACTGGCATGAATAACAACACAGCCACAGAAATTCAAAAATATCAACGGGTACGTGAAGATTCCAAGGCAGTATTTTCACCGTTGGTCTCTAGGGAACGCATTTTCAAAATCTAACGGAAAAATCAATTCTGAAGTCTTTGAATGGTTTCCTCAAGGTCAAATAGATACACTGTAACAAAGAAAATGCGGCGGGGAGTTACAGCAAACGAACGCCTTTACGAACACAACCTCAGTGCTGCTGCTGCTGCTGCGGGGATAATAATTGGCTCCAACATCTGGTGTTGGTTGTGTTGGTATGGTGGTGGAGGTAGTGGTGGGCTTTTGGGTGGGAGGAGGAGGAGGAGAGGGGGCCGTTAAAGTATCCTCCGCAACAACCATATTATCGAACGAAATAAGTCATTTAAAATGTCAATCATACCTTCGGATAACTCCAGCTCCAGCTCAGCCAATCTGGCCCGCACTTCCAATGGAAGGGGCAGCGCATCGCGGTCCGCCATTGTCCGTTCAAGGGGGTAAAAAATCACTCTCGTCCTCTTTCTTCGACTCTTTCAGCGCTGCTGCCGTTTCTCCGCGTCGCAGCGGTGCATAAGGAGGGCTGGGGGAGACGCGTGTCCAAAAACAAACTGTTCTGTGAACGGTAGTGCTCGGAGATTTTCTGTCCCTCTCAACGAAGCCCCGCCATATCTGAAGGGCTCCGCCGTTAGAGTCAGCAGTGTAAGATGTGGACTGTCAGTGCGGTGAAGCTCGCGGATCGGAGCGGTGCGTGTGCGCGTCTCTCCAGCTTCTCTCCCTCTCTTTCTCTGTCACTCTCTCATGACGCAAGGCGAGTGTGATTCTCACAGCCGCAAGGGGGCGACAGAACTCTGTTCATGTTTCCAGAAATAGTTCTTTATAACTAAGAATACCAGGTTATATTTATATAATATATATTTATATTATTATTATTATTATAAATAAACAAACAGACATGAAATTACGAAATAAAATGTTAAATATTAAAAATGCCGGTAAAGTGACAGTAAAATAAACGCTGTTCTTTTAGAATACTGAACAAAATGTATCTGGACAAAATATTAAGCAGCACAACAGTTTGTAACATTTTTAATTTAAAAAAAAATGTATTTGAGCAGCACACCATCATATTAGAATGATTTCTGAAGGATCACGTGACACTGAAGACTGGATGCTGAAAATTCAGCTTTGCCATCTCAGGAATCAAGTACATTTTTTTTTTTTTAAATTAAAAGAAAACAGGTGCTGTAATAATAATATTGTACAATATTGCTGTTTTTCAATAAATACAGCCTTGGTGAGCATAACTTTTTAAACATTTAATAAATGTGCCAACCCCAGACTTTTCAACAGTGTGTGTATCAACATAAAGAAGAAATAGTCCTAAAGTTTGAGATCACATTACAAATCTGGGATTTTTAATCTACATCTTGAAATAAAGTTAAGAACTTTAATACAAAGTAACATTATGATGTAAAATGAAGAAATATTTAATAATAATCTGCACTATTTATTTTTATGTGACCAATCAAATACATTTTACATCGATCATTTGACTTGTACAGACTTGTGTTCTTCCTTTACGCAAACATGGGAGCTCATTGTCAAATATGTAAATATGTAAAAACTTTTACTTGGTGATATGTTCGTTACTATCGTTATACGTTAGTGAGGGAATAAATAGATCTGAATAATTACGTCGTTTACTCTTTCTTGTTTATGTTACGTGACCTCTCTTTCCTTTGAGTCACTATTTTTATGAGAGGTTGTAACTGTATATAATTCATGTACATTTTTAGTGTAACATTTCACACACACACACATACACTGATCGGGCATAACATTATGACCACTAACAGGTGAAGTGAATAACACTGATTATGTCTTCATCACGGCACCTGTTAGTGTGTGGGATATATTTGGCAGCAAGATAACGTTTGTCCTCAAAGTTGATGTGTTAGAAGCAGGAAAAATGGGCAAGAGTAAGGATTTGAGTGAGTTTGACAAGGGCCAAATTGTGATGGCTAGAACGTCTTGATCAGAGCATCTCCAAAACTGCAGCTCTTGTGGGGTGTTCCCAGTCTGCAGTGGTCAGTATCTATTAAAAGTGCTCCAAGGAAGGAACAGTGGTGAACCGGCGACAGGGTCATGGGCGGCCAAGGCTCATTGATGCACGTGGGGAGCGAAGGCTGGCCCGTGTGGTCCGATCAAACAGACAAGCTACTGTAGCTCAAATTGCTCAAGAAGTTAATGCTGGTTCTGATAGAGAGGTGTCAGAATACACAGTGCATCGCAGTTTGTTGCGCATGGGGCTGCATAGCCACAGACCAGTCAGGGTGCCCATGCTGACCCCTGTCCACTGCCGAAAGCACCAACAGTGGGCATGTGAGCATCAGAACTGGAGCACGGAGCAATGGAAGAAGGTGGCCTGGTCTGATGAATCACATCTTATTTTACATCACGTGGATGGCCGGGTGCGTGTGCATCTCTTATCTGGGGAACACATGGCACCAGGATGCACTATGGGAAGAAGGCAAGCCGGCGGAGGCAGTGTGATGCTTTGGACAATGTTCTGCTGGGAAACCTTAGGTCCTGTCATCCATGTGGATGTTACTTTGACACGTACCACCTACCTAAGCATTGTTGCAGACCATGTACACCCTTTCATGGAAACGGTATTCCCTGGTGGCTGTGGCCTCTTTCAGGAGGATAATGCGCCCTGCCACAAAGCAAAAATGGTTCAGGAATGGTTTGAGGAGCACAACAACGAGTTTGAGGTGTTGACTTGGCCTCCAAATTCCCCAGATCTCAATCGAGCGTCTGTGGGGTGTGCTGAACAAACAAGTCTGATCCATGCAGGCCCCACCTCGCAGCTTACAGGACTTAAAGGATCTGCTGCTAATATTTTGGTGCCAGATACCACAGCACACCTTCAGGGGTCTAGCGGAGTCTATGCCTTGACGGATCAGCAAAAGGGGGACCAACACAATATTAGGCCTGGTCGGTGTGTGTGTGTGTGTGTGTGTATGTATATATATATATATATATATATATATATATATATATATATATATATATATATATATATATATATATATAAATAAATGTATAAGCATACACCTGTTATATACAGGATGTCAATCGATAGATATGCTACATTGAAGTATTAACTATTGTTCTCAGACTCTTTGATAATTCTGTTGGTTGCATTAATACTAAATTTTAACTGCATACTGAAATAAAAGACCTGGAGATCTCTTTTATTCGTGTGGTGGTGGTAAACCTATTGTATTTGAAGTCTTAAACAAGGTTGATCTCCATTATTACCGATTATATCATGCCACCTTGTGGTCATAATTATGAGCAAACGTTGAGAATGAAGACTCTTTAAGGGATAGTTCACCCAAAAATGGAAATCCTGTAATTTACTCACCTTTAAGTTGTTCCAAACCAGTATGAATTTCCCTCTTGTGCTGAATACAAAATAATATATTTTACAGAAAAATAAGGTTTGGAACAACTTGAGGCTGAGTAAACGACAGAATTTTTATTTCTGGGGGAACTATCCCTTTAAGTAAAACAAAACAGGCCTACTTAATAGACAGACAATTTTTCATTAACATTTATTTATTATTTTTTCCCATACAGTTTCTCATAACCAATTTTAGGGTACCTTTTTAACATTTTCCAATTATTTACATCTGTACAGAGAAAGCACACACACATACAAGTATATGTGCATGTATACATGTACTACAGTTTAGACTACAAGCATTTACACAGAGGAGAACAAAACAAAAATCCCATCTCAATCCCAAAAGTATTGTGCTACACAAATGTAGTGAGGAAGGCTTCGGACGCCTCTACCACATCATCCTTTTTCTACACTTTGGGAATTGAAAAAGAAACTAAACAAAAAAAAACTCTCCAAACTGTCATCTAAAAAGTTAAGGCAGAGACATTTTTTCAAGTTTAAATAAAATTCAAGTTTTCAAACACTGTTAATTTATATGTGATGTTTCTTTTTAGTTGGTTTCTTTTTTGAACATCTTGATGGTTTATGTAATGAAACCTTCATTACTTCAACCATGGTATGCTTCATTTATTGATGGAAAAATGATCAGTTGCATTCAGAGTCAGAAAAATCAACAAAAACATTTCTTTTTTTTCTTTTTTTTTGATTAACCGAGAAAAAAGAAGTACTCACAGGGAAGATACAAGAGAATATAAACAACAGACGCCATGACAAACATCTCAAAGCATTCTGCACGTGCTCCACGCTGCAGGAAGACAATCGAAACAAAATAAACGGTCTGTCTCGCTCGGCCCAAGACGGTTTCAAACTCGGATGAGAACCAATGAACTGAACTAATGAACAGCATGAACGAGTGACAGTGAAACGCAAAGTCTGCATAAAGGAGAACCCCTACAAAACAACACTGGTCCATGTGTGCTGAAGGCTCAGATCTTTTTGCTCTTGATGTATACGTCACTATATAAAATGTACACGATCCCACTCATATAGTCGTGGTGATATGAAAGCGAATCTGTGAAGGTCAAACGACAGACGTTGGTGCGTGTTGGTGACTTTCCCTCCGTTAATATAGATAAAAGCACCAAAGAAACCATGTGACTAACCATAGCACCACACCAGGATAACAAACGAGGCTAAGAAGCAAATTATATATCCATCTATCATTTCGATCACAGCAGGCTAGGCACATGAACACTTCACCCTCGCAACCTGAGGACTTTGCAGTGTGAAGATCTTCCAGAATCGAATGAAGAGGCATCAGAGTGGATTCTTCCCAAACAATTGGCGAATAGGGAAAAAAAAAGGAAAAGAAATGATTCAGCAAACCAATGTGTGCCATTAAAAGGTTAAAAAGAAAAAAAAAAAGTAAAAGAAAGCATGCACACAAGAACAGGTATACATACACCTGCTACAATATCACATCAGTACAATTTGATAGAGGATTAGCATGTAAAAAAATAATTCAGAGCTCAAAAAAAAAAAAAAAAAAAAACATCACTCCAGTGCTGGAACATCTAAACATAAGAACAGAACACAAAACAGATTTACACGAAAGTCTCACTCATGCAGTTGTAATGGCTGGGACCGCTGAGATTCACGTACGGAATCGCACCAGTACCAAGACACTCAAGGTTAGCAAAATTATATACATATCAGTTTAAAAAAAAAAAAAAAAAAAAAAAAAAAAAAGTTAAGTGTTTCAGGAACAGCACTATTCAAAAATCAGTATTTCCTCCCAACAGCACTATTTGAAGTTTTAACCCCAAAATAAAGTTGAGCTCTGACAATTTTTTTTAAATAGTTAATTTCCAACTGGTGCTGGATCATTAATCCCATTTTCCTTGGAAAACAACAAAAGATCTTGAAATTGAAAAACAAAACGACAGAAAGGACAACAAAAATATTCAGAGAACCCTTATGCACAAGTGCTTTTGTCTGTAGGCCCTGATTCCAGTGACAAGCTGTCTGTGTGTGCACTCACAGAGACCGTGAGATAAGAGGGACTTTTTTTTTCCTTTTTTTTTTTTTTTTTTTGAGCAGCCCTGACAAAGTTTTCGCTCCCATTCGTTCCTGGAAACAAAGCGGAGGCTCTCAGGATTGGTTGAAGGAAGCTGTCAGTCCGCCGCTCGCTCGTTCCCCGGCGCTCTGATGAGATTTCACTGTCTCTCTGGGACAAGCCGTCGCCGTGGATTTGGCAGGTGCGGGTGCTGATTCTCTGCATCTGCGTTCTGCTGAGTCAGGAGTCTTGATGTCTTCGGCGGTGGAGCTGGGAGGTCGGGGATCCGCTGACGGCTGCTGTGTTGGTGCCTCTCTTATCCTCTGACAGATCTCCGCGTAGCTCGGCTTCCGGGGCTCCTGGCCAAACGTAGTATATGAATGAAATTAATCAATTTAGGCAATCAATCTTGCATAGCTGCATTATGAAATGTAAATCATAATCTTTGTAACAGAAATATAGTATGAAAAGGCGCTTCAAACTAACTGTACATCAAGTACATGCTGAACAGGATTTTTCTTAGGCTCACTAAAACTGCATTTATTGTCAAAATATAGTGTATATTGTGAAATTATGATGATTTAAATGAAGGTTTTTTCATTGAATAGATTTCAAAAAGTAATTTATTCCTGTGATTCAAAGCTACATTTTCAGCCTCATCACTCCAGTCTTCTGCCACATGATCCTTTCCGAAATCTTCCTAATACGCTGATTTCAAGAAATATTTCTAATCAATGTTCAAAACAGTTGTGCCGTTTAATATTTTAGTGGAATCTGTCATACTTTGTTTTTTTCAGGCTTGTTTGATTAACAGAAATTCTATTTGAATTTTTTTGTAACATTAGAAAAGTATTTTAAGTTATATTTTTGGTCTTTTTTGCCTTTATTTAGATAGGAGAGTAGTAGGAAATCATGGGAGAGGAGAAAGGAGCTTGAGCTGGGACTTGAACGTTGGTCGCCCAAAGTGGCACCCCATGTCAGAGCAATTGCCCATGTGGCTTTACTGTCACTTTTGATCAATTGAATGAGTGTCCTTGCTGAATAAATGTATTAATTTATAGAATAAAAATCTTTGTGATTAATTCAAAGAACCGAAGGAACTGATGCAAGAGCATGCAACAGTTCCATATGACATAGCCACAAGTCAGGTGAGTTTAATAGTGTAACTGCTGAATTCCTGAACACTATCAGCATTTTGCACAACAGAGCAAAGATATTAATAAAATAAATAGTGCTTTTTAGGTTTTTCAGGTAGGTCTAACAGAAATTGAATAAAGTAATCAAATATAAAATAACATGCACTCACCTAAAGGATTATTAGCAACACCTGCTCAATTTCTCATTAATGCAATTATCTAAATCAACCAATCACATGGCAGTTGCTTCAATGCATTTAGGGGTGTGGTCCTGGTCAAGACAATCTCCTGAACTCCAAACTGAATGTCAGAATGGGAAAGAAAGGTGATTTAAGCAATTTTGAGCGTGGCATGGTTGTTGGTGCCAGACGGGCCGGTCTGAGTATTTCACAATCTGCTCAGTTACTGGGATTTTCACGCACAACCATTTCTAGGGTTTACAAAGAATGGTGTGAAAAGGGAAAAACATCCAGTATACGGCAGTCCTGTGGGCGAAAATGCCTTGTTGATGCTAGAGGTCAGAGGAGAATGGGCAGACTGATTCAAGCTGATAGAAGAGCAACTTTGACTGAAATAACCACTCGTTACAACCGAGGTATGCAGCAAAGCATTTGTGAAGCCACAACACGCACAACCTTGAGGCAGCTGGGCTACAACAGCAGAAGACCCCACCGGGTAGCCCTCATCTCCACTACAAATAGGAAAAAGAGGCTACAATTTGCATGAGCTCACCAAAATTGGACAGTTGAAGACTGGAAAAATGTTGCCTGGTCTGATGAGTCTCGATTTCTGTTGAGACATTCAGATGGTAGAGTCAGAATTTGACGCAAACAGAATGAGAACATGGATCCATCATGCCTTGTTACCACTGTGCAGGCTGGTGGTGGTAGTGTAATGGTGTGGGGGATGTTTTCTTGGCACAGTTTAGGCCCCTTAGTGCCAATTGGGCATTGTTTAAATGCCACGCCCTACCTACCTGAGCATTGTTTCTGACCACGTCCATCCCTTTATGACCACCATGTACCCATTCTCTGATGGCTACTTCCAGCAGGATAATGCACCATGTCACAAAGCTCGAATCATTTCAGATTGGTTTCTTGAACATGACAATGAGTTCACTGTACTAAAATGGCCCCCACAGTCACCAGATCTCAACCCAATAGAGCATCTTTGGGATTGTGGTGGAACGGAAGCTTCGTGGATCCCTGGATGTGCATCCCACAAATCTCCATCAACTGCAAGATGCTATCCTATCAATTTGGGCCAACATTTCTAAAGAATGCTTTCAGCACCTTGTTGAATCAATGCCACGTAGAATTAAGGCAGTTCTGAAGGCGAAAGGGGGTCAAACACAGTATTAGTATGGTGTTCCTAATAATCCTTTAGGTGTGTGTGTGTATATGTGTGTGCGTGTGTGTGTGTGTGTGTGTGTATGTATGTGTGTATGTATGTGTGTATGTATGTATGTATGTGTGTGTGTGTATGCGTGTATGCATGTATGTATGTATGTGTATATGTATGTATATATATATATATATATATATATATATATATATAAAAAAAGTGTCAATAAATTATATTTGACTATAAATTAAAGATTAAACCTTATTGAACTTACAAAAGCTATTCAATCAAGAGCAGTTAGTGATTTCCTTGTCTTTTGTTGTTTGACATTAAACACAGACAGCAGTAAAGGCTGCTGTCCCTTTAAGACATAATGCACAGATCCAAAATACTGGGCCTGTACACATGCGTCATCTTTCACGACAGTACAAATTCACTTAAAGCATAACAGACTAGAGCACGGTTTCACAGACAGGGCTTAGATTAAACCAGGATTAGGTTTTAGTTCAATTAGGGTGTTTAAGTAGCTTTTATAAACATGCCTTAGAAAAAAAGTAGTGCTGGGTAATCGATTAATCACATCCAAAATAAAAGTTTGTGTTTACATAATATATGTGTGTTTACTGTGTATAATTATTATGTATATATATAAAATACACACTCCATATATATATATATATATATATATATATATATATATATATATATATATATATATATATATATATATATATATATATATATATATATATATATATATATATATATAAATAGATTTCTTAAATATGTATACACAAATGTGTGTGTGTGTGCTGCTGCAGCATTTATATATTTATATACACACACACACACATAATAATTATACACAGCACGCACACTTTTATTTTGGATGCGATTAATCGATTGCCCAGTACTTAAATAAAAAAAAAAAAAAAAGCATTACTGGTGTGAATCTTGAGACAAAACAACGGCACTGACATATTTTAAGATTTGCCAGTGCAAGTGACTTTCAGTTAAAACAGCTCAAACATGCATTTTAGTCCTGGACTAGCTTGCGTCGTGTCTGTGAAACCGAGGGCTTGTCTGTTAGGATATTTATGTGAATTAGTCCATTCAAGTGCAAGACTTGAAAGAAAACTCAATATTTGCATGCTGTCTGAGACATGTGCGTGTTTTGGAGGAGCACAAACAAATATATTCTCACAGCACGCGCAAGTTCTCATTTGAATCTTCCAACTTTTGAATGTTTAAATAGGCAATGCTAAAAAGAGTTTAGTTTAGAACACGGATAGTAACGTATGCCGTTCAGGTCTCACCTGTGATTACGGCGAAAATGACTGATCATATTAGAGCATACGGCACTCGCATTGAACAAAGTTTACAAAGAGTGATCGTTTTGTCCACTTTGATTATCACTGTTGTAATGTAGTATTAGGGAGCTAGCATGCATATCCATCGACAGAAACATACATTAGAGGAACTGTCTATTTTACATGTTGTTATTTTCAACAAACCATATTATAGATGTGTCGTCTGAGTACAAGTGCTTGCCGAACTGTGGGTGTAGAAAGGTACAGTTCGATTTTTTTTAACCGAGAACCGTTACACCCCTATTTTGATTCAATCAATAACTAACACTTACAGTCATTGGATTGCTCAGCGGTGCGGTTTTAGCAGCTTGTGTATCTGAGCATTTCTCAGCAGGTGTCTGCGTCTCTTTAGGTTTTTCTACAGTTGTCAGGCTGTAAAAAAAAAAAAAAAAAAAAAAAAAAAAAAATAGGTCCATACATTAGAAAACACAATTTTCTACATTTTCCCTCCCATGCACACTTATATTAGTCAATGTTATTTGCAGCAATTTAATAAATTATGTGATTATTTTACCAAACAACTAAAGTGGTTTTGCTACTGTACTTATACAACTTATATAAATGTTCTGTTATGATTAGCCAAACTCATATGTAATAGTAAAAGTTGAATATTAAGTGTTGACAAGTAAAATAGGTGTTTCTCAATTAAATCTTGAAACCTTGAAAGTGCTGCAAGCTAGTTCATTTGGAATGCCACACATGAATATATCCCCACATTCTGGACCGAATCCTGAGAAAATCGCACCTGTCAATGTGACAGCTGCAAATTTGTTTTATAAGAAAAACAAAATCAAGTAGTAAGGAGGCCTTTCTCCTGGCTTTTAAGCCAATAAGAAAGACTGTAAAATGCACACGTCTGTGAATCGTTTTGAGTCTTCTGAAAGTACAGTTTTTAAGAGACAGTGTGGTTAAAATAAGCAAAATAGCTGATCGTTAGTTAACATGACATCATCTGCAACATCTAAGCGAAAACTGATTTGTCACATTTATTAATTCATAAATATCCATACGAAAACCCACTTTGAAAGGGCTGGAGACGGTGAGTGTTGGTGGTCCACTGGGGTCTGAGCAGCAGGAGCAGGAGCAGAAGCAGGAGCAGGAGCAGGAGCAGAAGCAGGAACAGGAGCAGGAACAGGAACAGGAGCAGAAGCAGGAGCAGAAGCAGCCTGCACAGATTCTTTGGAGGTCCCTGAGATCACACGGCTGGTGACCACATCCTTATTTAGAGGCTGTGGAGAGACAAAGAGGCCTTTGTGAAACTCCTAAGGCAAGGACAGCATGAACAAACATAACAGCTGGACAGCAGGAACTCACACACACACTTAGTCGCTCTAACGCACTCAAAACACCGAAGGACTTGTGCTTATGATTGACAGAAAGGTCTGCTGTGAACACGGCATTCCATGCTTAGTGCAAGTTAATGTTTAAAAACCAGGAGCATCTGTCAACTTCTCTAGAATTCAAATAATTTAAGCCTGAGATGTATTATAATTTAATTAATATTAAATTTCAAAATATTAAAAAGAATTGAATGCTGCAGCACTTAAACACAAAAGACACACATTAAGGGCTGAATGAAAGGCAACCTTGTCTTTAACCGCTCCGGCGACAACATCAGACAGTCGGTTGTCAAGGCTGTTTTCAGTTTTTACTTCAGGCTTTAGGTTTCCTGCAGCTCCAGGCAGAGGAGGGAAGCTGGACAGGCCCAGCTCAAAGCTAGGGGACGGGGTGCGCTCCTGAACAGGAGGGGGCGACTGTGTTGCTGCTCTCTGTTAAACACACAGATGAAGAAAAGAAAAACATGTACAAAATAATCGAGCCTGTAAACAAGAGGCCCGTTACATGAAGCTGGTTTCAGTTGCTACCCAATTTAAGTTTGAGACCCTGGTTTTTCAGGCTCAAAAAGGTGGATTTGTTTTTAGCTGTGTTCACTGCTATGCTAACTTATACCAAATGGCTAACCTGAGGTGCGTTTCCCAAAAGCCAACACTACAAGAGTACTGAATTCTGATTGGTCAATTGCAGCATTCTGTGTTCAAACACCCTCGCAACCTTTTTGTTTTTTTTACATGGATGTGCCAGTTTTTTTTTTTTGTCTTTTGTGTCATTATGGGGTCTCTTTTACTGAATTTTTCATTAAAATTCAAAATTTCATTCAATTTATTTGTTTACTTGGCTGTGTAATAAGTAAAATGTACATTCAGACTGTAGATTACATTTCACTGGAAGTATATCAAGTTTTATATCATAACAAAAGCAAAGCTAAACACAAAACACTTGTCTATGCAGTGTTAGTTGTAACAAAGCAAATTACATACTGGAAACTTGTTGTCATCTCTCCTTTTCCTGTATCCATAGCCGCCCCTTCTTCAAAAGAAACAAATAAATCAAGATTAAGCAATACGGATATAATGACCACAATTTCTTTTGGAAGAAGCTCTACAAGCTTGCCCCCCTCCACCCATCTTGGCTATTTTATTACAACAATATGTATGAAATTAATAAACAGCTGGTACAGATGTGCAGCGTTACCTTCCACGGCCCGCGTTCAGAGAGTAATCAGCCCCGTTCACTTCCATCCTTCCACTTCCCACCTGGTCCCTGCGTGGATACCCTGGACCGCTCGGTGGTCGAGGTCGGCTTCCCAAGTGATGAACCTGTGGAGGCCGCGTCCCATTGGGGACTCTCTCCGAAGGGAAAGTAGAGAAAGCAGCAGGGTTTTCGAGCAGGGTGGTTCCACATTCTGTTGTGAGTCGAATGTGTGTTTTGTTATGGTTCCTGTTCGGATGAAAAGATTGTTATACTTAACTTTGTCTCAGTTGAAGCTCTTCAAAAGATCAAACGTCACTACACTGACACAAATCAGTTATATTATGGGCTATATACGACCGTTCAAAAGTTTGGTGTTGGTAACTAAAAAAAAAAAAACAACCTCTTATGCTCACCAAGGCTGCATTTATTTAATTAAAAATAAATTAAAAGCTGTAATGTAAAATATTGTTAGAATTGTTCTATTTTAATATATAGTTTCAAATGCAATTTATTCCTGAGATGGCAAAGCTGAACTTTCAGCAACTATTAACTCTAGTCTTCAGTGTCACATGATCCTTCATAAATCAGTTTAATGGCTCGTTTCCACCGAGCGGTGCGGTGTGGTTCAGTACGATTCGGGACTGTAAACCCTGATCCGGTTTGCGTTTCCACCGCCAACAGTACCCTTATGATAGGCATGGTGTATCTCTCGTGAAGAAAAAAGCGACACAGTAAACATACAGTAGATCTTGTTCTTGCTTTTCGGGCATGTGGCTGTTGTCATAAGAAGACACTTATTTTTGAGCCAAAGCTGCAGGCTGCAAGGAAAAACACACAAGCCAAAAAAGCACACGCAAGTGGCGATTCTCTGTCAACCAATCAATGTTCTGCAGTAAGTCTAGCTCCACCCTTTAGTACCAGACTACTGTGCTAGGTACCCCAATGGAAGGGTGCCAAAAAAGTGGTACAGTTCAGAATTAGGGTACCATTCACAACTTCTGACAATGGAAACGGCAAAAATGTTGTACCGTACCAAACTATACTGAACCGTACCGCTCAGTGGAAATGAGCCATAATATGCTGACGTTAAAACAGTGGTGCTGCTTAAATATTTTTGTGAAAACAGACCACTTGGTCACATTATAAAACGTTTTTACTGTCATTTATCAAATGTATGTGCCCTTGCAGGATAAATTAATTTTATTATTAATTTTACTATAAAGTAAAACCTCACAGCAAACTTTTGAATGGTAGTCTAAATGTATAACAGATGTTTTCACTGTAACACTGTACCTGTTTCGAGGTGCATATTGTCTGACAGTTAGTGGAGACGTTGCGGATTTAAATGTCGGAGAACCAGCGAAGCCATTAATAAACGCAGGGCTGGGAAATGGAGTAACCTGTTGAAAGACAAAACCTGATTAGTACCTCTAGTACTCCATTCAGATATTTCTCAGAGCCAAACAGACCACATGGCACTTACCAGAGTTGGGTCCAAGTAGCTCTGGGTAGCTGACCAGCCCTGAGGTGTCACCAGTCTGTAAAGAGGAAACTGTTGCTGTGCTCCATACACAGGTGGGATGTAGTAAGGGGTGTAGCGCTGCTGGACATTTGAGGACACATCCACGGGCCGATACCCATTCTTTGGCACAAAGGTATTGACGGCAATGGCCTTGGCCTTTATTCTAGCCTAGGATAAAACATTAAATGGACAAAAAAAGAATTTAAAATTTAATTCAGTTAATTTAAAACTGCTTGTCATGATTCATAAAAAAAAATAAAATAAATAAAAAACACACAAAAAAAAACTGCTGTCACATATACAGCAGTGCACTCTACCTTTATCGGCTTCCCTTGAAAAGTTTTCACCTCTTCTCTGAGATACTGGTATGCCTGAAAATGTGATGCATGTTAACATTTAGCAATAGGAAGCAAGTTTAATAAAAATCCTGAGGCTGTAATCTGAAATGATTGAATCACGGACAATAAAAACACTTACCAGCTGAGCATCTGCCTCAGATTCAAATGTGATAAACCAGTTGTCATTGTAGGCAAACTCACAATTGATGAATTTGGGCAAGTTATCGCTCTTAAAGAGCGCTTCAACTTCCTGTAAAAATGAAAGCCAAATGTCATATAAATCAAAAATAAGGTCAGAGCATTAAAGATCTTATTGAACAAGAGAGATGGCATGATGTGTACCTCCACAGGAGTGGCCTCAGGAACCTCTCTGAGAATTACAATGCAGCGGTTTTGATTGGGCCGCACTTTCTCTCCACATTTGTCCACTTGAACGAGAGGCAGCGCTGGTGAATCAAAAATGCATCATTAATGTCAGACCAAACTGCTGCGTGTAACCAGCTCCATTTTGACAGCCTAAAACAAAAAGCCACACTGCGACCCATAAAAGTGACATGGTGATTAGTTTAAACTCACTTTTTAAGATGTCTGCAATGAGATCAACATCAGCAGTGAGTTTCTTGATTTGATCAAGGTTTGCCAAAGTCACTATTGGCACATACTGGTCACTGTCCATTTGCGAGATGAGGTACATGTCGTTGGCTAGATTCTCCCTGGAAGTCAACAAAAGTCCGGTTACAATCAATCCTACACTGGATTTCACTACTGTTGAAAAGTCGGTAAGGGTTGGTAAGATTTTTAATTAACACTTTTATTCAGGAAGGACACATTTGATCAAAAGTGACCGTAAAGACATTTTACAAAAGATTTATTTTGCAAATAAATGCTGTTCTTTTGAACTTTGTATTCATTCAAGAATTCTGAAAACAATGCATCAAGGATTCCACAAAAAATTTAGCAGCACAATGGTTTTCAACATTGATAAGAAATATTTCTTGAGCAGCAAATCAACATATCAGAATATATTATATATTTTGATCAAATATATGCAACTTTTATGAGCATAAGAGACTTCTTTAAAAAAAAATAAATAAATAAATAAATAATAATAATTGACCCCAAACTTTTGGACAGTAGTGCATTTCGTAGCCCACATTGAGGTAACTGAGGTTCTTGTAAGCGTACCACAAAATTCAAATGCTAAACACAGTTTACTAAGTGAAGTTCATAGCATCTGAATTAAATTTTAATAGTTGAAGCTGAATGAAGCCATTGGGTGTCATTCATTAACCGGTTTTGTGTGTGAAATCGTATGCACATTTGAACAAACAATTCATGATTTATCAATAACTTTTGTTCTAAATTTTATTCTATCACATTCTGAGCGGTCCTATAAATCTGTTAAAATGAAATTTTATACATCTAGATTTCATTCTAAATTATCAAACACCCATTGACTGTATATATACACAGTAAAAAAGCAAGCATGTTACAGCTCAAGCTGCGGGTTTATGCAAAAAGATGCAGACTTGTGATATGTACAACTGGCTAATTAGAGTTCTGTAATCTGGGTCCGTATTAAAAGTGTTTTTTGTGTTTGAACTTGTTTTGAGGATGGCACTCGTGGCATTGCTCAAGGATCTTGCTGCGCATGCTCTGAGCGTGTCTTTAGGGAGCGTCATGATTGCTGAGAACGACGAGAGAAGTGTGGAAAGCCCTTATATGGACATGGTTTGGTCATGTTTTATGCAAATTACGAACACTCATTTAGAATACTCTGTTCTTGATTTAAGGTACCATGTCGGGACTATGTTAAGTTTCAAAGGCTTGCAAATTTTTTGCGTACCATGTAATCTAGCTTTGAACTCCAGGCCAGTACACCTGACAGGACCAGTTAAAAAAAAAAATCCAGAGGTCAGCTTAAATGTGATCATTTGTGAACCGGGCCTAAAACTAACTTTGCCAATGGTCGGTGACTGAAAAATTGCAGGCCATAAATAATTTTTACCAGCCATGAAACATAGATTAATCCTTATTAAAGTTACAAAAGTCAATTCAGTCAAGAGCAATGAGTGATTGGTCTTTGTCATTTGTTGTCAACGCTTGATTAACATTAAAAACACAGACAGCAGCAGGAATATTAGGCTGCTGTCACTTTAAGAGCTACACCGAGTCATTATACTGTTACACATGCGTTTTATTACTCAACTGTTTACGTTCAGTTTAGACATAGCTGACTAAGAATACTTGCCAAGAAAGGCATTTAAACAATTTTGATTGAATAAGTCTGTTCAAGTGCAAGACATGAAAGAGAGCTCAATTCAGTATTCGCTCGCTGTCTTGAGACACGGATTTCTTGGAGCACAGAAAACTTCCCACACCGTGCACAAGTAACGAATTGAGTTCCCGTTGGTGTCTTCTTGAGCTTGAATATTTAAATTGGCAAGGCATAAACATTTGTGGCGATGCAACATTACCCCATCAACTGTCCTGAGCGCCATTCACGTTTGTTTTCTCACAATTTTGCATTGTTAGAATTCACAGAAATGTTACAGACAGTTTTATATACTCGCCAATACGTCGCTTAGCGAGGGTTAATTTTAGGTCCTGGTTGTGAAGATGCATGTAATTACCTAGAGAGGCAGAACTCCAGTGTTGCCTTCAGTTGTTCCCGAAGGTCTTCTAGCTGTCTGGAGGAGTCTGAATCGTTCACTCCTGCACAAAAGAAACCAAATGATCAATTATTTAAGAATGCTATAGTCGAAATTAATTCTTAATAATCGTGACGTCTTTTGTCATAGTAAACATGCATAACTGTTAACAACTGAAATACGAGTATGTTGACAACAGTGAACAAAAGACCAAAAGGATATTACCTTTCATACTGGTGTTCTGGTTTGACACAATGCCCTTCTCATTGGCTGAGCTTCCCATGTACACTGATTCTGGCTGCGCTGCAAAGGGCAGTTCTACAGAGGTAGATACCTGCTGTTCCTCATTCCAGTTCCCTTTGTCTTCACTGCTGTTATAACCTAGCATGGACATAAACCGATCAAAACCTCTTCAGACTGATACGGTCAGTATACTGAATTAACAACTGAAGTGAAATCATTTTTGGAGGTTTACCTCCTGAGATGCAGTTTGGTGGGTCATCGGCCGCAACTACCCATGACTGCTGAGAATCTGGGCAGGTTGTAGCAGAGGCCTCTGGTTTAGGCATGTAATTTGCCCATGCCTTTGCATTGGGATTGAGGTCTGAGATCTTGGGCGATTCCTGTTAAAAAAAAAAAAAAAAAAAAAAAGGGTTATCAATTGGTCTCAATATCTTTACAACCTAATCACGGTTACAAAAACATCAGCCACTTAATCCACCCTTAAATATGAATTTGACTGCATTGCATAAAATATAAAAACTAAGTAGCATCTGCAAACAAAAAAAAATAATTTTTATTATGACTTTGATTTTTGTTTTTATATAAATAAAATAAAATTTTAAATAAATGTAATTTTTCTATGGAATGCACTGATATTCACACTTTTTTTTTTTAAATGTGGCAAAAGTATCCAAATAATTATAGGGTGAACTGTATAACCAAGCCAAACCAGCTGGTTAAAGAGTACTCACACATCCACTACAAGCATTCTGCCAGTCCCATACACAAGATCCTTCAGTCGCTAACAGGTTATAAGGGTAGGGTGCCATGAAACCCATAGAGGTCTGGAAATCCTCTGGGCCAACAACAAGGTTAGATTCTGTATCCTGTTCAACATTTTGCATGGCAAGGCTTGCCTCAGAGACAGCGTGGTCCCATGCTGACACCAACGCACATGCCTCTATTTGGTTATCAGAAAACAGGACATGTGGCTCTTTAGCCCACGCTGGAAGGCAGTGACTAGAGTCCACCTCATCGCTCAACTCGGATTTCCCAAGAAGGTCTGACACCATATTCAGCATGCCTTGCTCTCCCTCCATTTCATCTGAGAAGCCTGAGCCTTGAGGGTTTTCCACCTGCACAGGAACTGTGAATAGGTCTTTATTGAGAAAATGTATCTCGTAAGATGGCGTGGTGGCGTAAATATCAACCTGGTCAGGCTCTACTGGTAACGGAATTGCTGTATTTACATAAGTGGCTTTATCACTTATATCATCAACAATGACTTTCAAATCAGACTGATCAAAGTCAAGAACTCCAAGACTGCTTGTTATAAGTTGGGAAACATGAGGCGCGGTAGTTGTCAAACTCTCAACGGACACATAATTGACGCCATGGCCTTGTATGGCACATGACTGTGCCTCTCCAGTTTCAAGTGATAGTCCTGCAGTACTCATGAGAGGAATGCTGCAGTCAATAAGAGCTCCTTCTATTTCCCCCATATCTTGAAGGTCTCCATGCTTCTGAGTAGATGTAACTGAAGATCTCTGAGTGTCATTGGCTGGCTGTTCTGAAGAAGAGTCCAGGTAATGGCAAGCGCTTTCCCTCTTGTAGTTTGACAATGAAGTGCAATCAAAGGTCTCCAATACTTCAGATTCACATGGCTGCTCAGACAATGTATGCACATCACTGCTAGCAGAACAAAAAGATTTCAAACAGTCATTGTTGTTATTCCCATTATTAAGGCAATTAAGCAGCTCTAAAGTTGGTACGAGTCCCTGCGGTTCAAGTTCTGACATTTTGGTTTTGCCATTATCTGCACACAAACAAATCTCACCCAGTACCTTTTGTTCATCCTTACTGAAGCATGCGCTGACAATATGCATCTTCTCACAGTGTTGTAAACAAGTCTCTCCTATTTCACTGTCCATGACTTGCTCTTGTGCTTCTTCAGGCAATTCGCTTCCGAATCCCACTTGTATTGCATAACTCAATGCAACGCTTTCTGGATGTTCTTTATTACAGGCATCATTGTTCAATGTTTTTACAAACCAGGTAGTATTACTCTGGGAGAGATCTTCCTCAAGAGAACAATCAGAATCGGGTACGGGCAGAATGTTTGTGCCAACTTCAACAACAGAAGAACTTGAAGAACGTACATTGTGATAATCAGCTTCACATTTATGATCGACTTCCAGCAACTGCTCAAAGTTCATAAGAGCATTCGTAGGAAGCTGACATGGACTCACATCACATGGTTCAGCATCTGTAAAATTTGCATTTGGTTCAACATTCTGTTCCCTGTTTGGAATGTCACAAGATTCTGACACAATCTTTGTCTGGTCAGTGGGAAAAACACCACAAGTGTAGAAATGTGTGCTCAAAGTCATGTCCAACTTGTCTTCTTCAGCATTACAAGTAAGATCTACACAAATACTTTCTGCATGAGATGGACTGCTCAAACACTGAGGCACACCAGCAACCTTGAACATGTCAGATTCATTTGTCAGCCCTTCAATCTGCAATACACTGCACTGGCAAGGATTCAGAATGACCTCCTCCTGCATTGCTATTTGTCTTGGTTCAAATTCAACTCTATGACAGGAAGGTGATTTTGACAGGTTGTCTTCTTTATCAGAAGCCAGAGAAGTTTCAGAGCAAAAATGTATATTTTCAATGTCTTCAGAGCCATCATTACAGGGAAAGCCTTGGTCCTCTGTCTCATCTAACTTTTCTGAAGCAGTGCTGAAAGCTGAGAGAGCTTGGGGCATTTCTTTGTGAACTTTCTCAGTAGGGGTTTTCTTGGAAGCACATTGATCGGATTCCTCAATAACGACTTTAAAGTTTAGAAATCTATCTGCCGTGTTGCTAAGAGAACAAATGGAGTAATCAACTTTATCTGACACAATCAGTTTCTTCTCCTTTGGGTCCATGGTTTCTCTAAAATCACCATTTCTGTAATGATTTTCCAGTTCCACTTCATCCAGAGGACCATTTAGATTTTGCTGAGGCGGTCTCAACATTGATTCATCAAAAACTGTGTTGTGCATGTTGAGTTCAGAACCACTCTCCAGATCTGTGGCCTTGTAACCAGAGGTAACATAAAGATCATGGTTGTTAAGCATGTCACCAAGTTCTCCCTGTGGCGATGCAACATGTGTACTTGACTTCAACCCTGACATCTGTACATTTTGCACCAGCAGATCTGGGGAGAGTTGCTCAATGTCGTCCTCTAAAGCAGTATAGGGAGAATGTGTGTTTTTTGTATCTTTACCTGATGTGGAAATGTCATTTTCAGATAAAGGCTTCTCGTTTTCTTGGGCAGGAAATGGTTTTAAAAGATCTGGGAGTGTTGCGTGTTCCTCATTTGGAAGTGCTACATTTACAGGTAGATTTTTAGTACACCCTAGAGTCTTCTCTGTGGGAACTTTTTCTGCTTGTTGTGCGGCTGTAAATTCATGTGAAGGCCCTGAAACCGATATTGTGTGGTCCTTCGGGAGCGATGAATTGTCAAACAAAGCCTTTTCAGAGACAGCTGGTGCGCTTGCGTACCTGACTGCATCAGATTCAGTCACGGATTGTTGCCCACCCTCGCTCCCGAGATCCTCTAAATCAATCAAGCAGATGCTGTAGAAACTCTGTTCTTTTTTAAAACCACGGTCAGTGATCAACAGTCCAGAATTTCCCTCTTCCGAGTCATCCAGATTCATTGAACCCCCACAGCATTGCTGTGGAGTGGACGCAGGTTTTGACTGTGCATGCCTCAGTGTCTTAACTTGTTCCTCTTTTGCAATAACTGAGAGACCAGAGTGTTGATCCTTTGAAATGCACAACGGACTGATGTCCAGGGTATTTCGTCTGAGAATGGTGTTCTTGCTCTTGCCAACTCCAGTTAAATCTGTGAAACGAGACTGTTGACCATCACAGAACCATTTTGCTCTCATTATGGCATTTTCAGCTATTCTCTGTTTCACAAAATCCAAAATTTCTGTTTCCTTAATTTGGCAATTGTCTCTACCATCTCTCCCCATTTCACTAGCATTTCCTTTCTGGACCGAAGCCTCATGGATATGTGGATCGCCGACAGGTGGGTCCCAAAATTCCTTCCCTTTCTGTACGCTGCTACGACCTTCTTTAATGAGGTTGAGACCTGCTGACAAGTTTGTGGAGGAAGCATTACAGCTGGTATCTAAAGCAGCGTTCATGTTCCCATTTTGAGAAGGTTTATTGTCGGCCAGATCTGCGACAGACCAAGCACAATCTCTGATGTCTTTCAATGTGGAGCCCTCAGGAATGGCCGCCTGAAGAAGACTTGTTCTCTCGCTGACGAGGTTAGGATTCAATTCTTTGCTGAAACAACACCCCATATTTTAATTTATGAAAGGACGTCTATGCAAACCGGTGAACAAAAACTTGTGTAGCTCCTCTCACAAGCTCCTCAGAGAGGGAAAGAGAGACAGAGGCGCACGCTATGGCTGCTTACCCCCTCCCCAAACCAAAAATAGCACATTTAAAATTACACAGCTGACTCACATGGGCCCATCACTCAAATGCAAAATCTCCAATGATTGGTGCTTCACTGGATGCTGTACTTGCATTATATGAATGGGATCAGCAACTTGGCAAGGACCCAAAACACAAGGGTGGTTCACACAAGAAAAGCCCTTTCACAACACCCAAAGCTGGGCGGGATGTCTTTGCTGTTTCGTTAGTAGGTTTTTAATTCCCTAATCACAATTACTTAACACACTTCAAAAGACTAACTGTCAATATATAGCTTATAATTTACCAAAATATAGCTTATAATTTACCAAAAGGGGAATCTCTTTCTCCTTTGCTTCCTGTGACTGCTGCACCTGTGGCTCCACGATAGTTTTTCCTTCCTGGTCTGAAGTCATGAGCTGTCCAGGTTCTAGCTCCGAACGCAGAGCTCTCCAGACCACCAGGGAACTGTGGATGATGAATCAAACAACATATCAATTACAAATAAAAAAATAAAAAAAATCAATTCAATTGACAATATGCAAAGCAACTTACAAATGGGGAGCATCACAAGCAATTTGTTATAAGAATCAACGACATTCACTGATTAATATTCAATACATTAAAATAACACCAAGCAAGAAAGTTGACTAACCAGTTACACGTCATAATTATTTACAATAATTCCTATACAACTTTTTTTAAATAATTTCTATACCATTCAAATTCCTATACCATTGGGGTAAATAAGATTTTTTTTCAAATTAACATTCAGCAAGGATGCATTAAATTGATCAAAAGGAGGAAAGATGTTAATAATGTTACAAAATATTTCCATTTCAAAGAAATGCTGTTGGTTTGAATGTTCTATTTAAAGTATGCTGAAAAAGCATCAAAAATAAGCAGCACAACTGTTAATCCATCACATTAATAATATGAAATGATTATTGAGCTCTCCAGACCACCAGCGAACTATGGATGACGAAACAAAACATAAATCAATTACAAAAATCAATTCAATTGACAATATGCAAAGCAACTTACAAATGGGGAGCATCACAAGCAATTTGTTATAAGAATCACCGATATTCATGGATTAATATTCAATACATTAAAATAACACCAAGCAAGAAAGTTGACACTGCTATTGCTAACCATTTACACTTTATAATTATTTATAATAATTCCTATACCATTCAAAGTTATTTTTAATACTTACTATACCATTGGAATTTTTCAGATTTTTTCCTATGCCAGATTTTATTTTTTCATTATTATTATTATTATTAATATTCAGCACTTTAAATGCATTAAATTGATCAAACAGTGACAGACAGTAAAGAGGTTCATAATGTTACAGAATATTTATATTTCAAATAAATGCTGTTGGTTTGAATGTTTTGTTTAAAGCATGCTGAAAAAAGCATCACAGTTTCCACAAAATAATAAGCAGCGCAACTGTTAATCCATCACATTAATAATATGAAAATGTTTGATCTCCATAACAGCATATTAAGAGTGATTTCTGGATGATCATCATGTGACACTTAAGACTGGAGTCATGATGCTGAAAATTCAGCTGTCGTCACAGGAATAAATTACATTTTTAAAATATATTCACATATTACTATTTACTATTTTTGAGATTATCCATCTATCTATATCGATCTATATCTATCTATATATCTATCTATATATCTATCTATATATATATATATATATATATATCTATCTATATATATATATATATATATATATATATATATATATATATATATATATATATATATATATATATATATATATATATATATATATATATATATATATATATATATACACACACACACACACACACACACACACAAAAAAAAATCTTACCAGCCCCAAATGGTATATATAAATGTTATTCACCATTTTTGAAATACTATATTATGTTATGTTATTAAACCACTCCACAAACATCAAGAGCAAAACCTCTGGTTTTCTACTTCTAGATGACAAAATGTACAAAGGCTGCTTGAAATTAAACCATCTGATTTTTTCCCCCTCGCTCTCTATTCAATCTGTACAGTAGAGCTGACTGGTCAGTATAACTACTGTGGAAAGCATCTCTGAAATAGCCAACATCATCAAAACCTACAAAGTGTTAATATGCTGAAAAAGGAACTCCACCGAAAACTGTTTGAAATTCAAGACATCTCAAATTGATTACTGGCAAGAAAGCAAATATATGAGAAAAAAAGCATCTATATTGTAATGAAAACAACTCCTTTAAATATTACATAGGCATTTTAGGTATACACAAAGCAATGCATTTATCCAAACTAAGACCATATGCTTCAACAATAAATATGTAATGCACTTTAAATCTGAATTAATGATGCATGCATGCATGGGTCAATTATTATTTAGCATTTGCTTGATCATGCCAATATATAATTTTTTTTTTAAATACATTTTTGATCTGTCAAACGCAAAAGCTGACTCAAGACAGTCCATTCAAATGACACACGGGGAATGTTTACATTATGACAGTACGTAAACATGAGCGCAATGCATTACCATCTAAAACGGCAATATTAAATGCAGTGGTACAAAACGACATGCAATAACCACATGAGAATAAATGACGACAGAAATAGCATAAATGCACTGAAGATGTCAAATCAAATCTATCCATATGTCAAAGCACATAAATGCTGCAGGCCAAACACAAACACAACAGACATCTGCTAGCTGAATCAGTCGAACTCCCCTTAACTATAAAGTTAACTGCGCAAGAACATATCAACAACAAACTTTTCAATTCGTAAATTCAACTACTAACCAGAAAGTGTTAAATATCCGTCATAGAGCCAATTCAAATAGAAAAACAATAAGTGTGCGTTAGCCTACATGCTAAAGACTGGCAGATATTGAGAACTAATATAGCTAGCCTGAACAGTTAGCGCAAGTTGCTAACTTCAAAAGGTGAATAAACACTGTAGCTATTCACATCTGGATCAAATGGTTGTCTGAAACTATACATGGATGAAATATGCGATTAAATAAAGAGCAATAGTCGTTCGTATGAGTTTCTACTCACCTGTGTCTGCTCTCCGCGCACGGGAGACTGTTTGCGGGCCCGAGCGTCTGACTTCTACGGGGGGGGAAAAAAAAACTTAGAAAAACAAATCCACGAATCCGTGCAGGAAACTTTTACACCACCACAGCACGTTCAACAGCCTCCAAATACCACCAGCTCCTCGGTAGCAGGCCTGATAGTGAACTTTAAAGGTCTGTTTGGTGATGTTTAAGTGACTGGCTAACGTTTGTTGCCGAGATGTTAACAACGCGAGAGTGAAGGTGTGTTATTATTCAAAACGGCTTTAATCGCAGTGCGAGAAATGCGACTAAGTATAACTGTACGTGCTAGTTAAAATGGGATATGATAAAGAACGGAACCGCACGCCTCTTCCCTCCCCGTGTATTTGTGTCCGGAGTTGAGCTTCACTCTCTCGGCCAAACCGCACCGCGAACTCCCGCCCAGAGCAGCTTTATTGACTAGCCCGCCCACTCTCCACTGCGGCCCTTTCGGTAGCTCAACGGCTGCGTGTTCTACCTGCGTTTGGCTGCAGTTCAACGAGCGTTGTCGATAGAGGGCGGCATAACGCAACGAATTGTGCGTGCTCTGGCGTCCATATGAATGTGGATAAAATTAAAACGTTACAGTTTTCGCTTTTGTGCAGTTATGGTGTTGCATGAACGCACAAGTGTGCTTAAATTTAAAGCTATGTAAATCACTAGTTCCCATCTGTTTGATTGCATCTTGTATAAAAAAGCAACAAATGCATGCATGTTAAAGTGGCTTCATTAACACGTTGTTCAAGTTTTATGTATATTTATTTATTTTTATTAAAAAAAAAAAAAAAACGATTTGATATATTATATATGCATTTATTAGATGATGTTGGTGTTTTTGTAAAGACGGCAGCACTGGTACCACTAACATCTATGAAAAGGAATGTAACCAATCAGGATCTTCACTGAGCAGCACGTGACTCATGTGTGTCTGAGTGGACGGTCTGGCCTGTATTGAAAGATTCTCTGCTTCCGTTTCATCTGCAAGATTTTTCGGTTGGTTGAGATAGACTACGGATACTGATATTGGCCAAAAAGGAATTCTGATCTCTTAAAGGTGTTGTTCTCAAACCTTCTAATTTTAAGTGTTTTATGCAAGAACAGTCATTAAAATTACACGTTTTTACAACCTAACCACCATCCCAGATATGTTTGACAGACTGTAATAGTGAGAGATGAGATGTGAACCAGGGTCAGAAATTAACCAGGAAAAAATGTCACTGAAATATATAGTGAATTCCTGTTTTATTGTTTTTAATTTTTAATGTCATAGAACAGTTTTTATTATTTTTTATTATTATTATTATTATTATTATTATTATTATTATTATTATTATTATTATTATTATTATTATCTGTGTTAAGTATGAGTTTATTGTATGTGCAGTTTGAGGGTCAAATGTTGTTTAATGCTTAGCTAATATGTGGTTGTTTATTTAAATAAATGAATTCAATAGAAGTATTTGACATAAATAGAAGAAAAACATGTTTTTCTGTGCCCTCAATAAGGGAAAAGTACTTAAGAGGAAAAAATTAACAATATGGAAATGGTTACTATATATATATATATATATATATATATATATATATATATATATATATATATATATATATATATATATATATATATATATATATATATATATATATATATATATTATAAAATGTTTTCATTTTTTTAAAAGACAATTTTAAAGTGTGTTTATGATTCTAAAAATTCTACAAGAAAAGTAAATGTAAATGTAAAACATAGAGAGATGAAATATGCTAGCTTTCATTTCCATATTTATTTATTTTTAAAATGCACATAATAGAAAATAACTCAAGAAAAGGGTACAGGCTAAAGAGGAGAAAATGGGGGGAATAAATGTAAAGTTACTGTATTTTTATTGATGTGATTAGACAAATGCCTGTAGTAACACATATGGTCATGAGGGATACAAACAGGCAACCTTTGCGTGAAATGGGCCATCTACGATCTCAGCACAGTAAACTTTATTTCTTTATCTCTTCCAAACACGGCTTTTATTTTTGCTTTGTGTAAAAATATCCTGTGTCCACCAGGAGGCGACCTCAGATCAGACTCCCATCGCGCCATTTCGTTGCGGTAAAAGCCGCCAGATGGCAGTTTAGGATTGCTTCTCTCAGGAAAGGCGCGGTTCTGCTTCAGGTCTAATTTACAATATAAAAACATAAACTATTTGGTGAATTAATCGCGCCAATTATTACTGACGCGTGTCCCGGAGGACCCCTTATAGCGGTTGAGGTGAGTTTGTACTAGTTTTGCAACAACTGAATCTGAATCTTTCCGTGGGGTGCGCGCTCACTGCGTAAATCGAGCTTGCATTAAAGATGGAGGACATGCAAGAGGGAGTGTGTGTGTGCGTGCGTGCGTGTGTGCGTATATGTGTGTGCGTGTAGGGGGATGGGATCAATTCTCGAAGGACAGTGTGTGTGCGTGTGCGTGCATGCCCCCTGTCCTTGGTGGCACTGTCTTCCCCTTCACTCATGGCTATATTATCTTAATAAGCAGAAGCGCGTGTGATTTGGTGTGTTGTTGTAGGGACGAGTGTGACATTATGTCTTCCTGCCGCCATGAGCGCGGACAGGCAGGCAGGCAGACAGTCAGGCGCGCGAGACTCAGCTGCTGTTGTTCTCCGATGCGCTCGTGCAGGTCGCTGCTAGTTTGAATGTAACGTCTGATTTGTGTACTTGCTGCCAAGTTTGTCCAGTTCCCTACACTTCCTTGAGTTGTCACGAATAATATGCTTTATTTACGGACTTGAGGGATGACGATTGGTGTTGGTTAAGTAATTTGGGCCAGTAAAGATAAACACCACAACTTTTTGACTGAAACTAGTTCGTTAAGTAATGTAAAACATCTGAGAGGAGACATTGTTACTTGCGTCTGTGAAATAACTCAAGGCTTAGTTATTATTTCTTCTTCGCCTTTTCTCTTAAAAACACTGATTTAGCCGGTAGTTAGTTCATGAAGGTTTTTAGATGTATAAACAGAGGAGTTTAGACACTACTTCCATAGTTTAAGCTCTATAGCTGGTGTTTGGTTACTAATCTGAGCAATGAAATACTTCCAGGCACAATATTTTATTTACATTTATTCTGATAAAAGAGAGAGAGAGAGGGGAACTATGGTTGTTTAACTTCTTGAACAGCATAACATGCCCACTGACCACTTTGGAAATTGAATTTCCTTCCTCGTGTTTATAATATTTGATGTAACTTTTAAAAACAACTGTGCTAGCTAGGTTGTCACCGATGGTAATTTCCTCTATTCAGACCGAATGAACACTGATTGATATCATGTGAGATATCATCTTGTTTACCCATCATTTATATCCCCATGCACCAATGTGAACACAGTTAGTTTTTTTGATTGTTCTGCTTTTTAAGGTGAGATGTTGGCAGGTGTCTGTAAATTCACACTGTGCCACTGAGTAAGCACTGAACAAGCATTATCCAAATGTTGTTTGTGCAGTTTCTGATTCAGCACCGAACCATGGTAGTTAGTGCTACACTTCTTTGCTTTTTGAGGAAATGTGGTAGCATGAAATACCATTAAGAGATAAGATGACATTGTTTGCATCATTTGACTGATGTAGAGTTTTTGGTTAACGCATGTATGTATATTTATGTGTGTGTGTGTGTGTGTGTGTATTCGGGTTAACATGCAATATTCCACACACAAACTATATTTGTTCCCATTGTCATGGAAAACCTGGAAATATAAAGGACTTTTTAATTACATTATGAGATTTAATAAAATCTTAAATGTTTATTCTGCTACAGTGGGTAATATTTGCTGATTTGCGACAGATTTATAATTTTAAATGAATTTGCTCCTGATTCACAAATCAGTCTGAATGATTGATCGGATTTTGAATGAGTCCGTATGCAGTAATTTCCAGGAGCTTTCCAAGTTTCTGGTAATATATTGGTCAAAGTGTAAGAAGTCTATCATTAGTCATCATCAGCCTTATTTGGTTTGTACATACAAGTTTCTGTTTACTTGTAATAAATGTTGGCAGGCGTGAGGAATAGTACAACATTCGAATTTCTGCAAGTTTTCAAAGTTAGCCAGAAAGCTACAAGCCCTTTGATCTGAGACTGTTGTGGTGAGGTTTTCATACGACTGAAGATTGAAGAAACCCACATTAGTATAAAAGACTCTGGACACTTTAGTGTTCGATGTAGTCCATCTACATACCTAACACGCTCTTGGTAAAAGCGTAATGTCGTTGCACTACAGGTGTGTAATCGTCGTGCTAAATGCTGATTGTTTTTCATTATCTAAAAGTCCAAGAAACCTCATAGGGTTAGCTTCTTATTTGTTAAGATATTATTGGATTTAGAAGTACATTAGTCTTATTGCGTGTAAGTGTTTCTGTTTGCACTGTTGCCAGGAACCTGATGGCTTTTTAAATGCATCAAATGAAGGCTGTGGTTTATAATTCTATCTATACATCTTGGCGAAGACAAGGGAGACTTTGTGTAAAGTGAAAAATGGTTGATTTCCCAATAGGCTAGGATTTATCCCTGGAGGACTTATTATAGACTTCAAAACAACCTAAATCCCAGCTTCAAGCATATACCATAGCTAACTTAAATTTGGGATTTCTTTAAAGGCTATTTTCTTTGATGGAGTTTCTTTCAAACCCATTTCTTGGCAGGCTTCAGCTCAAGTGTGCTGATTTCATTATCTCTCACTTTTATAGTCTGTAAGGCAGAAATCCCATATTAAGGACCGTAGCAATTGGTGTCCTTGGCTTTGTCCCTCTGGAGAACCACATACAGAGAGAAAAGCTCTCCTAGTACACTATACAAGCATAGATATCACCTTTCTGCTTTGGTCATTCATCTACTTGCATTATTTAGTGTTTGTGTATATATAGGTGTCTATGTAAAATGAGCATTTACTGTTTTTACATGGTTATTATACCAGTGAATGTTTTTATGATTGTCATCAGCTTTGTTTCAGACGTGAACTATCTTGAAACAGTTGGTGCCTGATAGTTAATATTAAAATAGTGTGACTTCACCTTTCTGTTGTAGTATTATGCCCTCTCCTGTGCGGGTGTTTTTGGCGAGCAATTTAGATGCGTGACATGTATTCCAGGAGGCCGTTGTTGCCATGGAAACACCCTCACTGTCGGTCATATGCTCTTATCTTGGAATTTTATTGGCTGTGTTATGAAGATCAATGAATGTTGCTTTAAAAGATGAGAAAAATCACATCACCTGTGGGATGAATGAATATATTTAATTACAGAAGTGAATGCAGATTCACCACGTGTATGGGCTTTTAACGTTTGGACGGTTATCCCTATGTGAAGGATTTCTCATCTATGGGGTTGAAAGAGTATTTTCTTTAATACTCGTGTGCATGTATATTCATGACAAGTTTATATGCTTAATAATATTTAAATAGTAGACTTGCTTACACTATAAACCTGTATGCTATGGTGCAATCTCATTAAAAAGCAAACATTGGTTTGGCTATATTTATTTAGTATTTTAGTAATGAGTTTGCAGTGCACTTTAGAATTGACTGCATATCCTACAAAGGAGAAATGCATTTAAAGGGTAGTTCACCAAAAAATTTATCATTTATTGACTTTTACGTTGTTCCAAACCTGCATGTCTGTCTTTCTTCTGTGGAACACAAAAGAAAAGATTAGTCATGCTGGTTTGGAACAACATGAGGGTGAGTAAAATATCACAATTTTCATTTTTTGAACTAAACCCTTTAACCCTGAAAGTGGATGATATAGCCTATTCATAATCCGTTTTCTCTGAATCTGAGTTTAGTCAAGCCAAAGCTATCACATACAAATCATAGTCTAAAATGCCAGATTTCACCCACAACTTGTAACGTAATAGCATAATTATTACACTGCATTTATATACACTATTTCCTCTTTTTTGTATATTTACTTGCAATGTGTAGCACTGTAATTTGTTTAGTTGAATCATTTCCCAACACTTTCTAATTGGCTAGTACTTTTTCCACATTTTCTATGCTGATTTTGGGGTGAAATAAACCTGAGGAATGGTTTAAAATATAGTAGAAAGAGTTAAATGAAACTACCATGCTCATATTGGTATCCAAAATATGTAATAAATAAACATTCCAGGGGCAGGAAATGTTTAAAACTTTGAGTAACAGCTGTTCAAATTCTGTGGAGTTCTGCGGGCAGTGAGATTGTATGTCTTCCATGTAGACCTGGTTAATTTAAGATATTTCACAGTGTAAAAATGTGCAATTTCAGTAGCTAGAGTGTTGGAGGTTAAACAAGCAATATTATACTTATCTACAAGATCTTTTATGTCATCTAGCTAAAGGCAGAATTTCACATTGACAAGCCACATGTAATTACATCATTTAGAAAGTCGGTGTTGGTAATGCCTTTCGTTGCTGCCCACTCGCTTGAAAAGACCTTATTACGCTGATGTCTTAAGACAGATTTAGATCTATAAAACATTGAGTTTTCTTTCAAACCTGAGATGGGAACGAGCGTGTGCAAGACAAAGACGAGAGCGAACGCCGCTTTTCTCACAGGCTCTCAGGGCAATTGTCAAGCTATTTTGAGTGTTTCACAGATCATTAGAGACTGCTGTCTGTCCTTAGCACAAGTGTTTATGAGATGAACAGATGAAGGGAGATATAAATCCACTCTCATTTACTCTGGATAAACAATCTTCACTTCTAAACCAGTGCTCGTATAGGCGAATATATCTTTATGTATAGATGTATACATAAAGATGTGATCTCTAAATACAATAGATACAGAATAATAAAAGGCAGAGTTTGGCAGGTCACAATGTTTTTTGACAGCAGAATAAATCATTGCTTAGGAAAGAGGGAAATGTGCACATAAGGTTTTCTATTAGAAATGTGCCTTGTTTTATGAGTAATAGTGTTTACATTCATGAATTTGGCATTCAAATTACAATTTAGCAGCGGGAATCAAACCTACAACCTTTACGTTAATTGTTAGCGCTATGATGTAGTTGAGCTACAGAAACAAATGTTATTCACTAATTTAACAACTGATGTAAAGTGTAACTATTTTGTTACATTTTTGTAATTTGTAACCGTTACATACCTCTGCATCCAACCTTGTTCTGATGAGAATTTGACTTGCACCCAAATATATCTTGCATCCAATAATATCTTTATTGATGATAATGTTTTTCTATTTTCTCAGCCTTGTTTAATCTATGCAAGAAATTATTGCATCTTGTCATTGGTAATTGTTTTCTGTGGAGGGACTTTGTATCATTCAGCTGTCTTTTCTAATAATGTTTGTATGCTTGAAGAGGTAAAGATATGTATGTTTTAGCAGTGAGAAGTCTATGTAACATGCATGAAAAGGCACTCTTCATCGAACAAAACCATCAAAGCTAGACATCAGATGTAGGTTTCAGAGAGAGAATGGGCAGTTTGGGTCTGATGTAAACCAAACTGAAGCATACTGAGATTGAGTGTCTTTTCCACATTTAACTCCATTAATGATTCAACTAAGAGCCCAGAGTGATTCGAAAGAAATGCACAAACATGAAAATAGCCAGTTGCCATCATCGGATGCGGAGAAAAAGACATAATTGGTCTGATTTAAATGCATCTCATACGGCCAGTGCCAAGAATAGCCTCATTTCACTGTCATCATACAGTGCAAACCATTTAATAGTGTGTCCCCAGACTCTAATGAATCTGTGCTGCTTGCTCTACCAGCTCGATGAGAAGCTGCAGGCCCATTAGCACATTCACTGAGCCATTGAGTTCTGTGCAGTGCCATTACTTGTCACATCTACACTTCTTTTCCAATTTGACCTCACCATGAATACCATTTACTCTTGTCGTGACCCCTCTGTAATCTCTTCAGTTTGTTTTGAACGGTAATCCGATGCATATTTCTTTCAGGTAAATCTTAAAAGTAATTTTCCCCCTCAGAAATGAACAGTATGTTTGACAAACACAGTGATCTGCATTCACTGGAGATGAAGTAGCCTAATACTGTTTTATTTAACATGCAGTGAGTCGCTTCATGAGAGCAGTCATTTTAAGGTCATGTGACTAGCTAAACACCTATTTAAACCCCTGCTGTTGGGCACTTTTGCTGGTGGAATAAATTAAACATTTCTGACTTGAATAGTGCCATTATCGTCAGAGTGAGACATTATATGGCTAGGATACGATAATGATAATATAAATCAATGAGATTTAAAAGCAGTTTCTGTCTTTATTGAAGTAGACAGGAACTACTTGTATGACTGGAAATAGCTACCTGGGGGTGTTACCAAGATGGCTGCCGAGTGACTGGCTTGCCTTAAAAGGACATTTGGTTGCGCGAGTTTAGGGTGGGGCTTCCTGTTTGGAAATGGGATTGGCATGTTTAGAAAAACCTCCTTTTTCTGCAACTCTGTTTAGTTCTTCTATTCTTATGCTTTTAAAAATTCCACACTGCACCTTTAAATACCAGGAGATTAGTTGCAGATTGGCTGCACATAGTGAAAGTATGTAAGTAATGTCAAAATAAATGATCTTCTACTACCATGAGCCATTGAAGGTATACTTCTGAATGTTCCTCCATTGTATATTGCTGACATTGACATTCATATTGCAGAATTCCCAAAAGGATTCAGCTCTCTTCACTGTCACAAGCCTCCACCGCTGAGGTGTAAATTACATTTTCTTTCCTGTGCTGTACCCTCAGTACATACTAGGTAACACTTACTGATCAGAGAGAAACAGCTTGTATACACTTCTGATGAACTAGAGATATTTGTGGCTGATAAACGTAGTATTTGTTTGTCTTATGTGTCTGCTGCCCATCTCATTTAGGTAACGGTCAGCTGTTGAGTTTGACAAAACTGCGTAGGTTTTTTTTTTTTTTTTTTTTTTTTTTTGGAGCAGAAGCCCAGTTTCGGCCTGGGCCATATTTACTGAGATATCCAAATCTGTATGGGGGAGGGGAGCGTTACAGATGCAAAGTAAGGGGTTTTATTTTCTCCTTATGTCCACTTAGAATTCCATCTGACGGCAGTTCGGTCTTGAAAACCCTGTATCTTGTGATGAAGGGAATTCCAGTGTGCATTCCTGTTGAACTTCATCCATATGTCTGTTTCACGGTTGCATACAGTGATTCAAGCAGTTTGAGTCCTCAGTATCCACAGAAACATCTATTACTACGGTGTGGAAAGTCTCCTCTGGGGGTGGGGAGCCATCTTGTGTTGGTTAAGATCAAATCATTTGTGAAGATGCATCCAAGTGCATTGTCTAAATCAGTCAGGGATGGAAATTTTTGCTTTTTCATATTATCTAATAGTGCAGATAAAGTCTGATCTAATTTAGATCCGTGTACATCCCATCTCCATTTCACATAAATATGTTTAGCCTTCCTGTCTGCCTCAGTTTCTGCTGTTTCCACAGCAACAGGGAAAAGCCATGCTTGGGATGCCCCCTAATGGCAGTGTTTCTTTTGTCTAATGTAATGTAATGCAATGAAATATTTTAGCCTCCGGTGTAAGAGATTATGACGAATGTCATTTTGCTGTAATAAGTGGGTATTATGATTACATTTTTGAGTTGTTGCATATATTTGTAATCCTGGAGTTTAGTTTTATTGAAAAATCATGGGTGGTGCTGTCCCTAGTGGCTGTATGATGTTACTAATTTGTTATTTAATTTGAAATGTTTTCAAATTGCAATTAATTTAGTTTTTTATATATATATATATATATATATATATATATATATATATATATATATATATATATATATATATATATATATATATATATATATATATATATATATATATATATATATATATATATATATATTTAGCTTTTTTAAAACTTATTTAAAAATTTAAAAATTGTGTACATGTATTTTAATATTCAGTCTATTAATAGTGTTTGTCTAAATATTTACTGAGGCATAATCTATTAAATGTCCAAATAATAAGTTGCTTATGTCAAATTATGCACATTTTACAGCTCAGTCAGTTTTTTGTACTTTTTGCATTGATCTGCACATAATTATGCTTCATATGATCCTGGATTCTGTTTGCTCTTAATTCTCAGGTTATGTGTTCTGAAGCGTTCTGGGTCTGAACTGAAGAATTGAGAACACATTCACGGCATCACTGGGTGATTGCTCTCTAGATTCCCCTAGTTTTGTCAGAAGACCCAACATGATCAACTCTGAATTTCCTGTGTTACAGTAAGTAAAACACTTGATGTTGTTCACGACTTGAACAACTGATGGGAACTAATATGCATTTGCATACAAGTGTTAATAAACATTTGCTTTACTCTGTGCAGGGACTCGTCAAATGACGGGCAAGGCGACACCATGAGTCTGAGTATGAGCGTCAGTGAGCTGGATGACTCTGGGGAGGGAAAAGGCAAGAAAAAGAGAGGCAGGCCTGGAAAACAAGGCGTAAGACCACCACTGCAGAGCAGATGATCTGATTACATTCATTTGAACTCTAAATGCATGCTGTGAACCACTCTTTCTGATCTGTCTTTTTTTTTGCCAGGTGGCCAGTAAGAAGGCCCGAAGATCTCCGGTTGATAAAGGAGGGAGGAGGCCGAATGGAGTGGCCCATCAGAATGGAGAGGGAGCGGACCCCAGCACTCTGTTTGAGGTGGTCAAACAAGGCAAAAGTGCCATGCAGGTAAAACACAACATGTCAAGTGTCTTTCTATCTGTTTTTGTCTATTTGAGGTGTATTTTGTACTAAATGACACGTTTTGCAATTCCAGTCTGTCATTGATGACTGGATTGAATCTTACAAGCAAGACAGAGACCTCGCACTTCTAGATCTAATCAACTTCTTCATTCAATGTTCTGGCTGTAAAGGTAATTTTTGCTCAGTACAGTTCCAAATGAATACCACTTTTACCCCCACTATGATTGTCAAATATTATTGCAATATAAAATATAATTTATCCCTGTTATGGCAAAGCTGAATTTTCAGCATCATTACACCAGTGTCACATGATCCTTAGTAAGTCGTTCTATTATGCTGATTTGGTGCTCAAAAAACATTTAACATTATTATTATTATTATTATTATCGATGTTGATAACTTATGTACATGCTTAATATTTTTTTCAGTCACTTTTGATCAAATTAATGCATCTTTCTGAATAAAAAAAAAAAAAGTATTAATTTATTCTTTTTTTTTTTATGAACGTTTGGGTATATTCAGTTCAGTTCAGTTATTTGTGTTGTACTTTAAACTGTATACATTATCGTTTCAAAGCAGCTTTACAGGAAATGCATGTGTCTACATTATAATTTAGAGTCTTTTGTTATTAGAGGTGACTGTGTCCAAGTAATCTCCATATGTCAGAAATGTACAGTTCTAAGATAATTCAAATCATGCAGTTAGCTAATATCACGTATTCATTTAGGCAGAAACAGCACTTATTACAAGTTGTGATCATATTGATTACAGTATATAGAAATTTTGACAGTGGTGCATGTTTGACAATGTGATTTAGAGTTGTATATCTTTTGTCTGATATATTTCACAAATAACAAACTGTACTGGTGTGATGTATTCATTTGAATCACAGGCACTGTAAGGATCGAGATGTTCAGGAACATGCAGAATGCTGAAATTATCAGGAAGATGACAGAGGAGTTTGATGAGGTTTGATGTTACTTCTGACTTTTTTTTCTTCCTCACCTGAATTCTTAAATATTCTGTTAATAAACGTCATTGTCAAATCCAGGACAGCGGCGACTACCCTCTCACAATGGCAGGACCGCAGTGGAAGAAATTCCGATATAACTTTTGCGAGTTCATCATGGTTCTGATCCGTCAGTGCCAGTACAGCATCATCTACGATGAATACATGATGGACACGGTAATTTCTCTGCTCACTGGACTCTCAGACTCACAGGTCCGAGCCTTCAGACACACCAGCACGCTGGCAGGTCAGTCCCTCACCGTTGACCTTTAAGTTATACCTCATACTGCAGTTGAGTGAAGTTTTGTTATGTGTCTTGTTTCTACAGCAATGAAACTGATGACAGCTCTGGTAAATGTCGCTCTGAACCTGAGCATCAATCAGGATAACACACAGAGGCAGTATGAGGCTGAACGGAATAAGGTTGCAGGGAAACGAGCCAACGAGAAGCTGGAACTGCTGTTGGAGAAGAGAAAAGAGGTGGGATTTTTGTTTCCTTTTCTTTTCCTAATTTTGTTCTACTGTCTCCATGAATTTGAGTTTCAATGTGTTTTCTTGTTTAATTCCTCTTGTAGCTCCAAGAGAATCAAGATGAGATTGAGAACATGATGAACTCAATCTTCAAGGGTATTTTTGTACACCGTTACAGGTGAGAAGCTGTTAGAAACCATTTTCACAAATCATATTCTGAATGATATATTAGTGAATCAGTCGGAATCAAATACTTATCCAGTCATTGTGACTGGAAATTCATTAGACATGTTTGTTTCATGTTGTTATCTTGCTTTCTCAGGGATGCCATTGCAGAGATTAGAGCCATTTGCATAGAGGAGATTGGAGTTTGGATGAAGTTATACAGTGATGCTTTTCTCAATGACAGTTACTTGAAGTATGTGGGCTGGACGCTACATGACAGAGTAAGTGTGTATATTTTCCTATGTGTGTGTTTTACTTGTTTCCATCATAATCTTCACATGTAGCAAAAATATATTGGTGTCAATCTAGATTTAAATAATTGTGTAAAATGTAATCCTTTACAGCAAGGTGAGGTTCGACTCAAATGTCTAAAGGCCCTTCAGACCCTCTACACCAACAGAGAGCTTTTCCCCAAGCTTGAGCTCTTCACCAATCGATTTAAGGTAACACATGTGTGAATACTCTATGGCAGACCTCATTATATCTTTCCATTCCTCTATTAAAATGTTCAAAATGTGCCCAAGTGCTGTAGGCATCAGTTTGGAAACACTTCCTTTCTCTTTTAGGACCGTATTGTGTCTATGACGCTGGATAAAGAGTATGACGTGGCAGTAGAGGCCATACGACTTGTCACTTTGATTCTGCAGTAAGTATAATCTCTATTTTTCAAGATTCTTTGACTTCATGGCTGTGTTAAATATATTATATTATAATTGATTATAACATTTAACATAATTTGACAGCATTATTAAACATTTCAGACAATAGAATGCTACATTGTGGTGTTGGGTACTGAAAAAGTTGCCAAATATAGTTATTTGCATAAGGAAAATATAATACTTTTATATTGTAGAAGTAGTAAGAAAAGTTCCTAACATAATCTTTTCAGTGTTTATCATAAGACCTATCTTCTACGACTCTTTCTTCCGTCTCTCATGTCCTTTTCTACATCCTTAAGTCTCTCTTTTGTCTTTTTTTTCTCCTGTAGCGGTAGTGAAGACGCGCTGTCTAATGAAGACTGTGAGAACGTCTACCATCTAGTGTATTCGGCTCATCGGCCTGTTGCCGTGGCAGCTGGAGAGTTCCTCCACAGAAAGTGAGATGAATGAACATGGCTGTTTCAAACATGATCGCAGCATGCCAAATGTTCTGATCATTTGGTTGTTGTCTGGCTGCAGGTTGTTCAGCAGGCATGACCCTCAAGCTGAGGAGGCTTTGGCGAAGAGACGAGGTCGAAACAGCGCCAATGGGAACCTTATAAGAATGCTGGTGCTTTTCTTCCTAGAGAGTGAAGTGAGAAATTAATTAATTTGTGTATGGTTTTATATGCAGATCTCAGCCTGTATTCACACCTATATATTAATTTAGTAGCTCATCTCTTCACAGAATTGAATTTCCTTAAGGCCAATTCCCACTGAACTAACAGATGGCAATAGACCCTCTGTCAAGTTTGTCGGATCAGTGTGTTACCCTTTTTGGCCTCTGTTGGTGTTGGTCAGCTTGTTTTCGCCTATTTAACATGTTAAATCAGCTTTTGTCGGGTCGTGGAACATCTGAGAAGTGACATACTGTGATCTGGTGGATGTCTGCATGTGTCGGTGTAGTGTGAATTGGCCTTTAGTTAAAAAAGGGTGCAAACAAGGATGCATAATTGGAATTTAAGAAAGTAGAATGAAATCCAAATAAATTCAAACTGCTGTTATGACTTGCCAATAAACATTTTATCATTCAATTAACATAAGGTGTGTTTTTCTTAGCATTAAATTATATTATATTCATGTTTGATATGCCTATTTTAATTAATGTAATACGTTTTAGAAAGAAGCCTTTAAAATTAGCACTTTTTTATGGACCATGGTGAAAGAACATTTTATAACAGCCGATTTGTTTGTTAATATTTATTATTCATTTGATTAATTTTATGTTTATATTTAGTTTTAAGGTATGATAGCAATGTGATGGACATTTTTTTTTTAACTATCCCTTTAAGCAAGATTCTGAACTGATTACAAATATTTTCTTATGTATCCTACATAACTGAATGTATGTATTTTAATAATGAAAAACTGTTAACTTGTATAACTGTGAATTTCTCTGAATAGCAGTTCTGTAAATCCTATCATTCCTATTAAAATTAAAATTCAACTTTCTGTGGGATGTGGCCAGTTCAATTAAAAATTCCAACTGTATAGAAGGAAGCCAATTCTTAGTTGCTGACATTAGCAATGACCAGTGTTGGGAAATTTATATAACCATCCTCTTGTCTTGCATGACAGCTTCACGAGCATGCGGCATACCTGGTGGACAGTCTGTGGGACAGCTCACAGGATCTGCTGAAAGACTGGGACTGCATGGTAGAGCTCCTGCTGGAGGACCCTGTACCAGGGGAAGAGGGTACAGCAACTCGCATTTATTTCAGATTTTTCTGGATGAAACTAGCCTGTATCTCTGCGTTGCCCATTAGTCCTTTCTGATTGTGGGTTTTGTTGTAGTGTTGGGAGACCGGCATGAGAGCGCATTGATCGAGCTCATGGTCTGCACCATCAGGCAGGCAGCCGAAGCTCATCCGCCTGTGGGCAGAGGAACAGGAAAGAGGGTAAGTTATCTTGGAAATAGTCTTTACTGTAGACACATTATAGACTCTGAGTTTAAATACTTTCTTTTGGTCTTATGTGTTTACATTAGGTGCTCACTGCCAAGGAGAAGAAGACGCAGATTGACGATAAGAATCGACTCACTGAACACTTGATTGTTGCTCTGCCCATGCTACTTTCAAAGGTAATGTCAGAGTGCAAGAAGCCAGAAAATTGAGTTTTCAAGTCAAGTCACTTTTATTTATACAGCGCTTTTTAAGTCCAATTGTTTCAAAGCCGCTTCACAGTGTTAACAGGAAAATAATGCAACAGAATTTGTACAGCCGTTCTGGTGAAACGGTGATGTTATCCAGCTAATTTCAAGTATCATATAGTGTCAGTGCGGGCTGATCGGTAATATAGATGAAATTTAGGCGTCCCCAACTGAGCAAGCCAAAAGCCAGAGGCAACGGTTTGTAATAATTTTGTAATAATTTACAAACAACAACTCTACATGCAAATCACAACCAAATTGCACTAATTAGAATCAACAAAGCTGTCTACTCTTCTGCCGTTCAATGTGGCATGATGGCACACATTCAGTTCCCTCTTCCTATTTTTGTCATGTCGCAAAGCTGATCCAGTCACTTTATTTTTCATTGCAATAAAATAATTTACAAATATATAAAGGTAACACTTTACAATTAACATAAATGTATTAACTAACATGAACTAAAAATAAGTTAGCAATACATTTGTTACAGTATTTATTAATATTTGTAAGTGTTAGTTAATAAAATAGTTCTTCATTGTTTGTTTATTAGTTCACAGCGCATTAATTTTAACTGATAAAAGTTTACATTTTAATCATGTATTAGATGTTGAAATTAACTATGATTAATAAATTCTGTCGAAGTATTGTTCATTCTTAGCTCATGCTAAAGTAGTTAACTAATATTAGCTAATGAAACCTTATTGTGGTGTTACTGATGTAAATATGCATGTTATAAAAAGTCTCATGCTGCTTGTGATCACCAAGGCTGCATTTATTTGATCAAAAATACAGTAAAATAAATACTATTTTAAAATAAAAATAAAGCAGTTTACTGTTTTAATATACAAACCCGATTCCACAAAAGTTGGGACGCTGTACAAATTGTGAAATAAAAACAGAATGCAATGATGTGGAAGTTTCAAATTTCAATATTTTATTCAGAATACAACATAGATGACATATCAAATGTTTAAACTGAGAAAATGTATCATTTTAAGGGAAAAATAAGTTAATTTTAAATTTCATGGCATCAACACATCTCAAAAAAGTTGGGACAAGGCCATGTTTCCCACTGTGTGGCATCCGCTCTTCTTTTTATAACAGTCTGCAAACGTCTGGGGACTGAGGAGACAAGTTGCTCAAGTTTAGGAATAGGAAAGTTGTCCCATTCTTGTCTAATACAGGCTTCTAGTTGCTCAACTGTCTTGGGTCTTCTTTGTGGCATCTTCCTCTTTATGATGCACCAAATGTTTTCTGTGGGTGAAAGATCTGGACTACAGGCTGGCCATTTCAGTACCCGGATCCTTCTTCTACGCAGCCATGATGTTGTAATTGATGCAGTATGTGGTCTGGCATTGTCATGTTGGAAAATGCAAGGTCTTCCCTGAAAGAGACGACGTCTGGATGGGAGAATATGTTGTTCTGGAACTTGGATGTACCTTTCAGCATTGATGGTGCCTTTCCAGATGTGTAAGCTGCCCAGAACAGTTTTCCACTTTGCCACAGTCCATTTTAATTGAGCCTTGGCCCAGAGAAAATGGGCATCCAGTATGGTTTTCCGGCCTTGACCCTTACGCACAGAGATTCTCTGAATCTTTGGATGATATTATGCACTGTAGATGATGATAACTTCAAACTCTTTGCAATTTTTCTCTGAGAAACTCCTTTCTGATATTGCTCCAGTATTTTTGGCCGCAGCATTGGGGGAATTGGTGATCCTCTGCCCATCTTGACTTCTGAGAGACACTGCCACTCTGAGAGGCTCTTTTTATACCCAATCATGTTGCCAATTGACCTAATAAGTTGCAAATTGGTCCTCCAGCTGTTCCTTATATGTACATTTAACTTTTCCAGCCTCTTATTGCTACCTGTCCCAACTTTTTTGGAATGTGTAGCGCTCATGAAATCCAAAATGAGCCAATATTTGGCATGACATCAAATATTGAAAGTGACACATTTTGAAATATGTTATCTATATTCTATTGTGAATAAAATATAAGTTTATGAGATTTGTAAATTATTGCATTCCTTTTTTATTCACAATTTGTACAGTGTCCCAACTTTTTTGGAATCAGGTTTGTATTTTAAAGTGTAAATCATTCTAATATGATTATTTGGTGCTGAATAAACATTATCAATGTTGAAAATAGTTTTTGCAGCTTAATACTTTTGTAGAAACGGATATACTACCTTTTTTAAGAAATTAATACTTTTATTCACCGAGGATAGATTAAATTGATCAAAAATGACAGTAAAGACATATAGGGACCTATCATACACCCAGCACAATGCAATGCAAGTGTTTGTTGGCAGTTTCAGCCCGATGCAGTTACCAGCACCACGTCGTTTAAATAGCAAATGCACTTGTGCCCATCTGTTCGCCCATGGGCGTGCTGGTCTGAAAGCGAGGTGTGTCCAGCCACATTGTTGGTGTGTTGCTATTTTGAGGCAACTGAAAACGACTGCGCCACTGACCAACTGAAACCTGGTCGCAGTATTTTTGTGTGTTATTTGAAGGGCGTGTTAGTAATCTGCGCCTATTGGCGGGTGCACAACGTGCATACAATCTGCTTATTACACACACAGGGTGCAGCAGCACACAAACATTTTTAAATATTAAAAATAAAAGGATTCCTCTCTGGAGAAGCGTTCAGTCTTTCTGCTCACAAATTCCACCATGTAAATAGCGAATCAGCCATGGTGCAAGGCTATAAATGGCTTTTAAAGGGAATTCGGACACACCCTAAGTGCACCTGCTCCATGCGTTTCAGACCATGCGCTCAGATTGTTCAAATACGGTGTTCCATATAATGTTATAAGAGATTTCTATTTCAAATAAAAGTTGTACTTTTGAACTTTCTATTCATCAAAGAATCAAAGTTTTCAACAATGATCTTAATAAGGGGAAAAAAAGATTAACTAATACAACACTAGCTTGTGATGGCATAAAGATGCTGAATCTAATTACTTTGAATGTTGCTTCACATTTGTTCTGCTTTTGTCTTTAGTACCAGACTGATTCTGAAAAGGTGGCAAACCTCCTTCAGATCCCTCAGTTCTTTGATCTTGAGGTCTACAGTTCAGGACGAATGGAAAAGGTCTGTTGGAGTCCTAACAACTGTAACATAAAAATCTAGACAGATGCAGTGTGTTACGCTAGTGTTTTATCATTTAACCCTGTCTCTTCCTGGCTGTATTCAGCATCTGGATGCCCTGCTGAAGCAGATCCGGGTGGTGGTGGAGAAGCACACAGAGATGGATGTTCTGGAGGCGTGTAGCAAGACGTACAGCATCTTGTGCAGTGAAGAATACACCATCATGAACCGCGTAGACATTGCTCGCAGCCAACTCATCGACGAGCTCACGGACAGATTTGCTCACTCTGTGGAAGACCTGCTGCAGGAGGTGAAAGAGCAGCTTCGTTTCAGTGCTTTTCCTCATGTATGAATATTAGTGAATGGCTTCTAAGCATTTAAAACTAAATTCTGCTTTTGCTTTTTTTCTAGGGCGATGAAGCAGATGACGATGACATTTATAATGTTCTTTCAACGTTAAAGAAGCTCACTGCTTTCCATAAGTAAGAGACCGCTTATTTTGTCTTTGTTTTGGGAATGCAGAGTATGTGTCCATCTACACAGCATTCAGATTCGTTTTTGTATGCTTTCCAGTGCACATGACCTTACAAAGTGGGACCTTTTCAAAAACTGCTATCGATTGTTGAAGATGGGAATCGAACAGGGCTCCATGCCAGAGCAGGTAAACAAACATTTTAAAGGCACAATATGTAAGATTTTTGGATTCAAATATCCAAAAACCACTAGAATAGTGTTATATATTTTGTTGACTTGTGTACTTGCGTTATCCCAAATGTTTTCAAGAATGTTTAAATTCAGGCAATTAAGCAATTTTAACCAGGACACGGACCGTGTCCATGCGTCGCCCATCAATGACATCATACCCTCGATTTCCAGTTTTATTTTGTAGAAACCATGGAAACACCAAAGACACTTGAATATATTATGTGTTTTATTAGACAGGTGAGCAACTGTTTGGATACATTCATTGACAGAAAATGAATCATTGTTATATAGCTCAACACAGTTAGTCTTATTGTTTAAATCTCGTTTTCATGATTTACCGGGGAGTACAATGTTTTACCATGCCTAATGATCTGTCTTACTGCAGTGTGCAACAAGTGTCTCATAGTAGCTGCAGAGTGAACACACAGAGTAGCATTATAACATAACTTTCAACACATCTCAAATAAAACAGACCTGCGTTACCCCATATACGCATGACCGGAAGAAGTGGAAGTGGTCGACTGTGGCATAATAAAAGTCATCAAGCTACGCCTTTTGTTTTGAATAAGCGACCTTTAGCGGCAAAATATTACATAGTGTGGCTTTAAATCATGAAAATGGATTGGAACCAATGGATCAGATGATTATAATTAAAATGTTCTTACTTGATAACATTGAATAAATTGACATGAAACATAGACTTCTAAAACAGTGGCTAAATTGCAAAAACTTGTTAAAGTGTAGTGTAGATTTTTTTTTTTTTTTTTTTTTTTTTTTTTTTTTTTAAAGAATTTAATACTTTTATTCAGTAAGGATGCATTTATAATGTTACAAAATATTTCTGTTTCAAATAACTGCTGTTCTTTTCCACTCTCAATTCATCAAATAATCCTGAAAAAATGAATCACGGTTTCCACAATAATAGTAAGCAGAACAACCATTTTCAACATTGATAATAAGAAGAAATATTTCTTGAGCATCAAATCAGCATATTAGACTGATTTCTGAAGGACCTCATGTATGAATATTAGGACACTGAAGACTGGAGTGACGATGCTATAATATTTCACAATATTGCTGTTTTTACTGTATTTTCGAGTAAATTTCCGACTTTCCGAACCCAAACTTTTAATTGGTAGTGCATACCAAACGAAAATAATTGCTTGCTTGGCAAACTGTATTAACTTTCACAAATATGGATATCAAAGGAGCATGTCATTACATCACAATGTCTGATGTTGTAAAATATTTATTATTATGAAATGGCCGTTTGTATCCCAGTGCATTAAATGATGAATCTATGTTCTCTTGTCTTGTGGTCAGATTGCTGTCCAGGCTCTGCAGTGCTCTCATTACTCCATCCTGTGGCAGCTGGTGAAAATTACTGAAGGATTTCCATCAAAGGTGCAATAGACCCCATAATATGCAGTTGACTAAAACTTTCCAAATACATCTGTCTGATTTACTTGTGTTCTCTGAGAATTATGTGACATTAAAAGTTAATATGTCTTTCCTGGGCAGGATGATCTTGTGGCATTAAGGAGAGTGGTGAAATCTTTTCTAGCAGTATGCCAACAGTGCCTGTCTAATGTGAACACTCCAGTCAAAGAGCAGGTGAGCAGAGACATTTTTAGTGACCTTAAACTACAATTCTATTCAATTTTAGTCATGTTTTCAAGAATTTGTCTGGTTTCTCTCCATAGGCCTTCATGTTGCTATGTGACCTGCTGATGATCTTCAGTCACCAATTGGTAAACGGTGGTCGGGATGCTCTGCAACCATTGGTCTTCAATCCAGACAGCTCTCTGCAGAATGAACTGCTCAATTTTGTCCTGGATCACGTGTTTATTGACCAGGATGATGAAAATCAGAGCATGGGTATATATTATCAGAACTATCCTGAGATCGATAACTATAACAATAGCTATATTAGCGTGCAAACCAGCAGACGATATCGTTCTGTTTATTCTAAGGGCGTACTTGTCTGTCACTTTAAATGCTCAGGCTCGTAATAGCAGGATGGATTCTGATTGGCTGTCGGTGTTTTTAACGTTCATCAGCTGGATAAAATCAATCTTAAAGTGATTCCAACAATAGAGGTTATGCATCGACATCACTTTCCCGCCAGGACTGAGTGGCAGAAGCGCTGCATGACTGGAGTTAATAGGGGTTATTAAAATGGTTAATAGGTTGGACTCGATATATAGTGTTTTTTTTACAACTTGACAAAGATCCAGTGATCCATGGATATTGACATGCAGCCAGGAATCGTGTTTTCCTGACATTTATATGAGATATTTATCACTGTCATCATCACAATTTCACAAGTGAATCCCGCATGTAAATGCGGATATGTGCCTATGTTTTGAATCGTGTATGTGGCACTTGTCAAGAATGGAAAACAAAAGTTTTATTCAAATTTTTAATTATTATTATTTTATTTTTTTTATATCGCCTATAGTGCGCACAAAGAGTACTCCCTTTATAATCACTAAAAGCTGTCACTCATTCAATGAACGCGATCTCACAAAGTTCTGTTATTAATCAGTGAAGCGGACGACACAATGAATCTCATGCGGTGCGTGGATTCTAACTTAAACACCTGTGATTTGGCCATTGCGTTCTAGAAATCAACAAACATGTCTGTGATTGGCTACATTACTCACCGAAGATAAATTAAATCATTTGACGAGCGCAAATACAGATATGCACAGGATCTTATGCCAACTCTTTTTCGCTATTACTACACAGAAAACAGATCCTAGACCAGCAGTTATGGGCAGCTTTTCCCTCTAAAAGCAATCAGAAGCAGCAGCAGCAGCAGGCAGTGGAGAAATGACACACTATTAGCAAGTCCGTCTCCCTCTGTCCAGAGGGTGGCACAGGGATTTCCATGGGATCCGTGGCCAGGTCTCCCCCGACCACCCCCACCCCCCCTTTACACTGAAAACCAATGTTGCCTTTCAGCTTCTTGCCACTCAGTGGGCATAACCACAGTCACTCCGGCTGAGTGACGTCATGTGAATACCCTCTATTAAATGTCTCTGTGCCATTATCATTATAGCTGTGGTGTGAACTCTGCTATTCTTTAATATTGAGAAGATTTTTTTTTTAGAACTATATCTTTATCTTCATATTTATCGTCCTTGGTGTGAATAGGCCTTTAGACTAAGGTTTATTTATAGAGCACATATAAAAATATGTTGACAATTCTGAAAGGTTTTGATATCTTCTTAAACAGACTTTAACTCATAATTTTAACTTCATGCTGGGCCGTTTCTTTCAGAGGGGGACGAAGAGGATGAAGCCAATAAGATCGAGGCTCTTCATAAAAGGAGAAATCTGTTGGCCGCTTTCTGCAAACTTATCATCTACGACATTGTGGACATGCCTGCCGCTGCTGACATCTTCAAACAATATATGAAGGTATGAAAAACTGATACATTTAAACCACATCTGGATGGTTAAGAAGTGATTTGAATGACTGCTGTTTGTTTTTCAGTATTACAATGACTATGGAGACATCATCAAAGAAACCTTGAGTAAGACCAGACAGATGGACAAAATCCAGTGCGCAAAGACACTTATCCTCAGCTTGCAGCAGGTATGGGATGTGATTTTTAGGATGAGATCATTATCACAGTTGGTTATGAATGCTGAATGTTCAATTTGGACACTTTCCCTGTTTGCAGCTCTTTAATGAGCTGATCCAGGACCAAGGACCCAACCTGGACCGAACGTCATCCCATGTCAGTGGCATTAAGGAACTGGCCCGTCGCTTTGCACTCACGTTTGGGCTGGACCAGATCAAAACCAGAGAGGCCGTGGCCACACTGCACAAGTAAGAAACTCTTCAGATCTTCAGCTTTACTATGTTTGTATCTAAAGAATGAGAAGCAATTATGAGGACCAAGTGTTTCTTTACTGACCTTCAGTTGTGTTTGTCTCTGTGGGTTTAATGCAAATATTTGCATGAACTAATGTCTTATTACAACCATAGGGATGGCATTGAATTCGCCTTTAAGGTCCCAAATCCAAAAGGACCAGAGTACCCACCACCAAACCTGGCCTTCCTGGAGGTTCTCTGTGAGTTCTCCTCCAAACTCCTACGACAAGACAAAAAGACTGTGTAAGTACAGAAAACATGTACAGTACCAGTAAAGGGATAGTCCAACAAAAAATGACAATTGCCATCATTTACTCACCCTTATCTCATTTATTCTAAATTATGAAAAAAAGTTGAAGAATGTTGATAAACTAGTCTGGTTCCCATTGACTTCCATTGTATTTGTTTTATCTATACAATGCTAGTCAATGTTTAGTTACCAACATTCTTCAAATCATTCAGTCATTTTCCATAATTTAGAATAAGGATAACTTAACGAAACTGTGTCGTGTATCCATTGTCTTTGATCCTTATAAATGTTCATGTCACAGTCATTCCTACCTGGAGAAGTTTATGACTGAGTATATGATGGAGAGAAGAGAGGACGTCTGGCTGCCTCTCATCGCGTACAGGAACTCCCTGCTGACAGGAGGAGACGATGACAGGTTGTCCGTCACTACCGGCGCCAGCTCAACCAGCAAAGCCAGCACGGTCCGCAGCAAAAGGGGCCGACCGCCACAGCATAAAAACACAGGACAAAAACGTCCGGACGGTAGGATAAAAAAACAATGAAGCTCTCAATGTTTCAATCTTAATTAACACAGATCGTATATAAAATATCCTATTATTCCTTTGGCATTGTCTAAAATGAAGCTGATTGGTCATTAATGTCTTTTTTGTTTCATTTGACAGAGGAGAGTGTTGAGGGTTCATGGGTGATGCGTAACGACACTCTCCAGACACCAGGGGGCCTCCATACTCCACAGCTCACATCAACTGTCCTGAGAGAAAACCCCAGACAGGCGGCAGATCACATCCCAGACCAAGACTCATCAGAACCAGGCTCAGAACCAGACTACATGCACAAGTAGGGAATTACAGCCTAATAAGAAAAAAGGCAGTTGGTCAGAGCTAAAATTCTTTTACGTTAAAAGATGCTTAAAGAGTGCCTCACTGTTTTATTTAGGAGGAACATATTCACACAACGCGCTGTTTTCTTGTGTTATTTGAGCTCCTCCTGAAGCAAATCTCACATGGTTCTTGCACCATTTTGTTCCCTTACTTTCAGCCCTCAGATGCAGATGTCATGGTTGGATCAGCAGAAGATGGAGGAGGTGAACAGAAAAGAGAGGGGAGGCATGAACTACATGAAATCACGCACCGGTGGAGTGAGACAGCAGGTGTAAGTACTCACACTGACATTTCAGTGTTCAGCTTTTGTGTCCTTTGCATATGAGTTGAGAGATTGTATTTATCAGTTCCTTGAACTTGAGTCATTTTATTCAGGCGAGGCCTCATGGAAGATGACGCTGAGCCCATCTTCGAGGACGTGATGATGTCCTCGCGCGGTCAGCTAGAGGACATGAATGAGGAATTCGAGGATACCATGGTGATAGATCTGGTAAGAATTTACAGATGTGTTCTGAGCTCCGTTCAGAGTTCTTAAGTGTATTTGTAATGTTTCTGGTGACGGCCAAGACTATGTTTCATATTACAACATCTGTTCATCTGTTAGATTAGATCTTTGGGGTCATTCTTGCTCTCTTGTTCGTTCCACATTTTAGCCGGCGTCGAGAAACCGCAGAGAAAGAGCTGAACTCAGACCAGACTTTTTTGACTCTACAGCCATAATGGAAGATGATTCTGTAAGTGTACCTCAGAGATTGATGTGTATTAGATATAGGTGTAACAATGTAACTTGTTTTGTAGGATAACTAAATTGTCAGAGTGACATTTTAAACAGGGTTTTGAACTTTTGTTTTTAATGCTATTGAGAAGAAAGTACTAATTGATTTATCTTGTTGACTTCTTTCTCTAACAGGGATTCGGAATGCAGATGTTTTGAGATGCAGATTTCAGCCTCTATGGGTGATCACAACCAGCAACCAACAGGAATCACATCTTAAACGTTTATTTAGTTTTTTAATAGCAGTTTCACACAACTGTACGCAAGCATGTGAGCTTCCTCTTTTAGTTTTGTGGTTGGCCATAATCCCATTGTGAGCCTTTCCTATCAGTCAGCGTTTCCTCAGTTCATAAGGACCAAGAGAGCCTGTATAAGCTGTAACCTGCTGGTCTTACAATGGTGTTACGATTTCAGCAACATCTCAGCAGTGTCAGTTCCTATTTTTCATATCATCCATTGATTTCTTAGAGCAAATGTGGTTTAATCAGACATTAATCGGACAGACGTTTTGTTACTCCATTGCTTTCTAGCTATTTTAAGACTATCGCCCGTTCATGTTCTGGTTTTGTTCAGGGTGAAATTTAGAAAGGGACATGTTAGGGTCATGATCATTTTCTTTTCAAATCTGTCCAAAAGTATTATTGGCCTTAAAAATGTATTATTGCTTGAATTTGGTGTTAGATTACTTGATTTATCAGATTAAGAATAGCAAAGCCCATGTTTGTTCAGAACAAGTCTTTAAAATTGAAAATGTTCAAATATATGAGGATATTTGAGGAGGAAGTACACCGAAGTATTCATTACTTCAGACACTGGTTATGTGTTTTATACAAACCTTTTGTTGAAGAACTTGTTTCTTCCTATTTTAAAGACATGTTTACCTCCTCTGTTTAGAGTCTGCTCAGTGATTTACCTTTTTTACTGTGCGTTTGTGGAAACATTGTAGCTTTCACACAATACTGTATTGCTGTGAACATTTATTGATCGTTTATTGGGCTTTTAGGTCCTTCTGAATATCCACAGAGCAGGTTTTGATAAGACCTGTGTGGTATTGATGAGTGATGTCAGAACCCTTGTTTAGACCGGTGCTTTTAGATACAGACTCCGATCAAACAGTGGGATTGTCATTTATTTTAACCTTTTCACTGTTAAAACTTTGCTTTTTTTAAAAACAAAAAAAAAACAAAAAACATGTTTAAATAAAAGTATTTAAAAGTATTTTGTGAAACCTACCGAATTCCTGTTTAATACACATTAATTGTTGCTACATACAAGATTTGTTTTGAATTTTCTTAATCTGGTACTAACATTCTGTGAGTCATATCTACATAAAAATAATATTTTCTTCAAGCTCTTCAAACATGGAGAGGTTTAGAGACATAGGAAGGGAACAGTAAGGATTGTGTCAACAAACATTGGTTTTATTGGGAAACAGGCTCCCAGCCAACATAACTAAACTATGAGGCAGTTTTTAGATGGAGATGTTACTGGTTTTCAGTGCAATGCTACACTGCATTTTACTTAATAAAGGTGCACTATGTAACTTTTTGTTTTAAAAATTTACAAAATGTATATAATGAGTGAGTACATCATGAATCCATCTTCCAAACTGTGTTTTTGTCTTATGACTCACTTTGGTACGTCTATAATAAGTGTTTGTTCATTGGGTACGCCACCCGCTGCGGAGTATTCCAGTACCCGTCATGTGTGACTCGAGTCGTCATAGACATAAACCGAGAGAAGTAGCTCCAGCTACAATGTTATTTTGCTGCTTTTTTTTTTACTGCTAGAGCCCCTTTAAGTTACTTTTAAAGGTAGGGTAGGAAATTTCAGAGTGGCTAGAAATAGAGTGGCGCAGGTATGACATCACTTTGTAGGCCAAAACACAGAAGTGAGTTAGCATTTTAGCACTTCCGGTTCCCTGGTCAATGGGTTTTTAGAATGGTATTTTGTTTAAATGGCTGATTGAACACAAGCTCAAGACATTTTCACATTTTATTCTATGAAATAAAATACATCAGTATTACCCCCACTCGTGATTTTTTTTTTTTTTTTTTTTTTTTTTTTTTTTTTTAAAGATGTTACGTGTCTTAAAAAAGGTAGTTGCTAACAAGTGGCTAAATGGGACTACAGAGGCTGTTGAGGAGATTAAACGTCATCACGCCGAACAGGTAAACTCAGCCTTTTACAGCCTCATTATGTGCTCTTATAAAGTAGACTAACTCAAACGTGCCAGGAAAATGTTTTGAGATAAAAACTGAAAGAGTTGTCAGAAGCTTATGGTGACGTTGAAATCGTGGGACCGTGGTGTAGTCTTTTATCGTTTATAGCCTACCTTTAGCTTTTTACTTCTGGCGACTGCATTTAGGCTTTAAAATTCATAAAAGTTGTGTTCATCTGTGCAAATTATCTTGATGGACAAAACGTGTAAGTATCATAACCTTTTGTTGATCACAGAGCTTGTTTTTTGTGATAATCCAAAAACCTATGGGAACCAGTGCGATGCTAACTGCTGGTTGGCCTACAAAGGGATGTCATACCTGCACCACTCTTTCCCGCTGGAGCAGGCCCCCTCAGCCGCTACTGAGTGGCAGAAGAGCTGCATGACTGGAGTTAATAGGGGAAAATCCGAGTAAAACAAACGGTTATCAATTTAAACTAAAGGTTGTAAAGAATCTAAACTAAACCAAAGAATCGTGTTTTCCTGACATTTATATGAGCCTGATTTCCATACATAAATATTATCACTGTCAGTCATCATGATTTCACGAGTGAATCCCGCATATATATGCGGATATGGGCCTATGTATTGAAGCATGTATGTGGCCGCTTAATGGAAAACAAAAGTTTTATTTAAATTCTGAATATATTATAGGCCTATTAATATATATTTTTTATATCGCATAAACAACGTGCTAAGAGCGCTCCCCTTTGTAATCGCTAAAATCTGTCACTCATTTAATGAACGTGATCTCACAAAGGTCTGTTATATTAATCAGTGAATTTCTTATTTACATAATGTCTACACTTTGTTAGAGAGGATTAGCGCATTGGACGACAACTCGAGCGGTGCGTGGATTCTAACTTAAACACCTGTGATTGGCCATTGCATTCTAGACATCAACAAACATGTCTGTGATTGGCTACATTACTCACCAAAGAGAAAACACGTTGGACATTGAATCGTTTGACAAGCGCAAAAACAAATATGCACTGAATCTTTTGCTAACTCTTTTCGCTAATAATATGCTATTATTATGAACAGTGTTGGGGAAAGTTACTTTAAAAAGTAATGCATTACAATATTGCGTTACTCCCTTAAAAAATAATTAAGTAATTTAGTTACTTTTTAAGAAAGGTAATGCGTTACATTACTTTTGCGTTACTTTTTTTCACCTGGGCTGGGCTTGGTTTTTATATATATTATTCTGTTTTATTTTATATATTTTATTCTGTTTTTGAATTTCACAGATTTTATTCATTTTGAGAAATACTGAATCTTTTTTTTTTTTTTGTGCAAGTGATATTAGTAAATGCACGCTCACATTTAATCTAGAACTACAATAATCATCATTTTTACACACAACGCCTCCGCATTTAAGATTTGTTTCAACATTGTGACGAGAGCTGTCAGTCAATAAATGGGAAAATGGAGTAACTTGTGTTACATATTTGAAAAAGTAACTCAGATATTTTGTTGTAAATTTTAAAAGTAATGCATTACTTTAGTTACTTGAAAAAGTAATCTGATTACTTAACTCAAGTTACTTGTAATGAGTTACCCCCAACACTAAACTTTTCTACAAAGAAAACAGATCCTAGACCAGCTAGTTATGGGCATCTTTTCCCTCTAAAAGCAATCAGTAGCAGAAGTAGCAACCGTAGGCAGTGGCTTGAGTGAGAAAATTACACACTATTACCCTTGGTCCGGAGGGAGGCACAGGGATGTCCATGGCCAAGCACCCCAAAGCCCTGGCGCCGGGACTTGTTTTGTGTTTTTTGCAGCATTCACGCTGAAAACCAATGCTGCCTCTGTCTTTTTGTCATTCAGTGGGCGTAACTGCAGTCAATCCGGCCGACGGTGACGTCACATGCATGCCCACATGCATTTGAAAGCATGAGATCACACCCTCCCTTCAGAGAACTCTCCAAAGCACATGAACGCAGGTTACACAGCCAGCAGATTCAGCAAAGCATCATAAGAGATGGTCTTAATGTCTTAAAGCACATAACATTACAAGTATAATTAAACAATTTACATGTACTACCTGTCTGCTGCAGATTAATTTCGGTGTTGATAGTTTTAACATAGAAACGCATAAATCTGCATGAGTCTGAGGAATTGAACGGCTAGATGAACAGTAGAATGTCACAGGTTGCCATCTTTAAATTACGGTCCTGACATGGCTTGTTGTTTTGGTTCAGGAGGGACTGTAAAAGTTCTCTTGTTCGTTTGCGGTGCTCGATGACTGTGATGACCAAGTGTGCCACACACACGTCCTGGAAAGTGATGATTGCCCCCAGTACAGCTCATAATCCCGCCCCCTCCATGTATTCTAATGGGACGTGAAACAAACTAAACAATCAAATTACACATTAAATAAATTTTTTCCAAAGATGGTTTGTCATTTTAGGTAGCTTTTATCACTTTTTTTTTGTAAGTAATTTTGGTTTTAGTTAGTTTACATTTGGCAGACGCTTTTATCCAAAGTGACTTACATTGCATTCAAGGTACACATTTTTACATTTTGTCAGTTCTTGCTTTCCCTGGGAATCAAACCCGTGACCTTGGCGTTGCTAGCGCCACACTCTTATTGCTTGAGCTACAGGAAAGTTAGTTATTTTATGCTATAAAAACGGATGTGACGTCATGATTGACAGCTTCTAAGGCACCGACAGACTTTTTTGGGAGATTTTCAAGAGGAGATTGGAGATTTAGCTTTAATTTCTACATTTCCATAACTGTTTATTTCAGACCGACAATGAGTTGTTCTGCAGTAAACTCTAACAGATACTGTGGGAGTGTGGGCGGGGTTTTGATATCGCGGCTCTACTTCCTGCTCTCTACTGTGCAGACTCAGGTCCCGAGGTCACTACTGCGCAGGCAGGTCCCAAATCAGCTCAAGATGTCAGCGCCATATTCGGACATTGGCGACTTCACTTTTCTACAATAGAAGATAGTGAAGGGGCGTTGTACTTTTTTTATTTTTTTTTATTTTTTTGGTGATGACGTGTGATATCTGCGTGAGCAGCGTGCCCAGAGGTATGGAAAAGCATATGCTGACATGCAGGTAGGACATCAAATCATTGTATTCGGACCGAATGCAATGATTGGACGAACATGTTTTTTGGTCCTAAGACTTCCACAGACGATATGTTTTTTTTTTAGACCACCTATCATTAATTTGCTATTAGGATGTGAAGAGTTTCAACCAGAACAACAACAGTGTTTTATGAAAAAAAAAAAAAAATTGCCTACCCTACCTTTAATATAGTATTATGATAATATATATTATTCTTGTTGTTACTAATACCTAATTAATATTATATGTAAATATAACATTTAACTAAACTTTAAAATATATTTATATTAGTCTAATGCAGTTGTAATATATTTGTAATAACCTTTTGAAGCAGGAGAAATCCTAATGTACTATGAAAAGTATACTGTGCTTAGAATTAAATTGCTTCACGCATTAGAGGGCGCTGTATCGGACGGACGGATTGATTTTACTGTTTCTGTATAGAACATTGGTCTGTTTTAACATTTATTCATTCATTGTTTTTATTTTCTTACTAGCAGTGAAGTGCCTTATATTTAATTATAGTAACGAATTACTATAATTAAATGCTACTGTCTTATAATTCAGAGAGAACAATAATTGACTGATTTATTTATTTATATATGTGTATATATATATATGTATATGTATGCATGTATATGTAATTTGTCTTAATAATGTGTCTGGATAACTGATTGTTTGTTTCTTCTGTCTCTTTACTCTTGAGGGGCCACGCCCCACATCACATCATAACGTTTATGTAACCAAGGGAACCAGTCGCCCACACTAGTTTGGGTTCTCTTCTCGCGAGTTAAACACAACAGCCTCACAAGCCGGGAAAAGTATCGCGAGATTATCACGGAAGCGTTCCTTTCCCATAGTCGTTCTTGCTTTTGTTCTCGCGAGATGTGGACAGCAGCGCCCCCTTGTTCTAATGCGGAGAGGAAGGGAGGGGAGAAGCCTTTTCAAATACACATACATTTCAATATCGCTACTGAAAATATATCTATACGTTTTTTTCCAAAGAATGATTTGTGCATATGGTGTGGATATTCAATTCGCATATTTATCACGCTTAAAACTTACGACGCACTCAAACGAAAGGAAAACGGCAGGATAAATCCTAAAAAGAAGCGAAGCGGCCTGTTTTTGTTCCTGAGGCGCAACTCACACTGACATCAAACGGGCACTTAATTCACGGCGCTTTGTTACACCCGACCTCAAATCACTTCGCAAGCAAGCACGGTGAATATCCAGCACCCTAACGCACTGAAAGACTGGGTGCACAAAAAGCGGCCTGTTTTCCTTTTTTGCAGCGGCGGCGCCATGAAGAGCGGCGGACAATAACAAGAGTGACGGCGCTTGTGTGTTGCCACTATGATCTGAGGCTGATCACGTATGTGCACGACAAGAATAATTAATAAACATATGGAATAACAAGGACTGCATTCATCCCGGATAAGACAAGGAGGCAATCTGTGCTCTGTTTGAATTTGGTGGTAATTGGAGGCCCGGTAGGGCGAAGAGCGCCACCAGTGTGTTGTTGTTGAATAAAAAAAAAATGATGCAAAAAATTGTGCAAATGCATCGCTGAATGTGTTTTCAATCGGATCAACGTGGATGTGCTTTTATCCGATGACGATGAGGATTTGGCCGTATTTCGTGCCGTGGAAGAGGGGCAAACGTTAAGATGGAGTGGTTGTAATGCATGCGATGTAAAGACAAGCATATCTGCTGAAATCTCCCTTGCATTTCACACTCGACGGAATTGCACGCGCAGGTTCATCGACATTGATGATACGTGGGCTGCTGGCGGGACTGAAGCCTTGTACTGTCGCTGCTTTTTTTTTTTTTTTCCTCCCCGAACTGGATCTGTCTAGCACGACACTGCTGAGATGAACCCGGTGAATGCGACCACTCTCTACGTGTCAGCTTGTCGGTCGGTGCTGCAGTGCGATCCCCGGGACCCCCAGGCTTTGGCGGAAATCTATAAGCTCTTGCCTTTTTTCAGACAGTCTCTCGCCTGCCTTGTGTGTGGTGAGAGCCCGTTTATTCTGCTTCATCACTGCATGCTTGCATGATCACTTCTGCTTCATCGCTGCATGCTTTATAGCTGCTCTCGAAGCCCCACCGACCGTGACACACCCCCATTGAGTCCACAAATTCTGACCTACAATGACAAGTGGAGCCCGGGCATTTAGACACAGCAGTGCATACAGCCTGTGTTTGGGGGGTGAATAGTAATGCCTTGCCTGCTCAGTCAGAAAAAACTGGCTGCTTGAGACAATTCAGATTTTCCAACATTTTAGGTCACTCTTTCACAGGTTTAAATATTATATTTCAGGGTGTGGGAACCCTGTTTGCACTAATGCTTTATTTGGAACCACTAGGCAATTCATTGTTTTGTTTTTTTAAATATACCTAGCTGTTGATAATCCATGCATATTTTTTTTAATTGAAAAAATAAGTAATTGATAAATATTTGTATGTTTACATGATGTGCTTGTGTTCATAAAAACAATGCATTTGTAATTGCCTTTTGAGATCCTTGTTAACCATATGCTGAGCATGTAATATGAACCACATCATGCATCACATGACCCTTAAAAGTCAGGACATTGTGGGGCTTTTCTTGAATGTTACAGAACCATTATGAGGTACAATATAGTGCTTGTATTATGTTGCTCATGAGCTACAAAACTAATTACAGATCAGAATGTGTGTGTAAAAGTACAACATCCAAGCAGCCTTTTTATTCTGTGATTTGTGATACTGATGTGTTATCAAAATACCTGTTATGTTGTTTCATGGTCTAAATATTTTTTCTTTATTTATTTAGGCAACTTGCTACAAGATCCAATCGCTCCTACCAATTCGTCGTGCCAGCACTATGTCTGTAAATCATGTAAAGGCAAAAAGATGATGATGAAACCGTCGTGCAGCTGGTGTAAAGACTATGAGCAGTTTGAAGAGAATAAGCAGCTGTGCATTTTGGTGGACTGCTATAGAAAGCTCTGCGAGTACATCACAGATTCTCCTCTCGGCCAGCACATTTCAAGTACTGTGGGAGGGTCCCCGGACATCCTGGCTCTGTTGAATGAGGGCCTCTCATTGGACAGCAGGCAGAGGGAGGAGTCACTCTCCCTGAGCTTGACAAACCAGTCCCCTACACCCTCAACCTCAGAAACGCTCCCTGATGAGGGCCAGTCCCCTTCGACAGAGATCAAGGAGCAAGGCCTTAGTCCTCTAGGGGTGAATGGTCTCCAGGACTGCAATGGCTTGACCAACGTGGAGGAATTGACCGCCAGTTTACCATCACTAGAGTCTAGTGTTCCAGACTCGGTGGAGAGTGGGGATGATGGAGTGAAACAAGAGAGTTTCACAAATGAGATCCCAGTGTGTGAAGCAGTGGCAGCTGCTGGCGAGGAGCTTTGTACCAGCACCATGGACATTTGCGGCTTTGGCGAGGATATTAAACATGATGGCGGGACTCTCCTCTTGAGTGTAGAGGAAGTGCTCAGGACTCTAGAACCAGACCACGTCACCCAGGATGAGTGTCCTGCTATCTTGCAGTCGACTCTTGAACCTTCGGGGAACTTAAATGGACCTTTTGCCTCGGTTGACTCTGCTCGACAACTCTCCTCCCTCCCACTTGACTCGCATGAAGTTCTCGTGCCCCAACACCCGACGTCCCAGAAAAATCCACAACATTTGGGAATATCCTGTTCCGCCGTGACACCGAGAATGCCACGGTCCAACCGGAAGCGCTCGCGGTCGGAAAGTGACAGCGAGAAGATTCAACCTCTACCCATTTCCACCTTCATCCGCGGCCCCACGTTAGGCGCATCCGCCCCTGTTCCAGTCAAGTGCGAACCTAAATCTCCTGCTCTGACCATCCCACACATGGCGGCAGTGCCCAACGGTGGTGGCCTTTCTAAGGTGGGCAAGACATTACTGATGCCTGCTAAAACTGTCAAAAAGACCCTTGACCACCATGGACCCAAAAAGGCGTACACTAAGTCCAAACAGGGCACTCCGAAGTCGAAGGAGAAGACGAAAGAACGGATTCTGACAAACACCCTCATTCCCGGGAGCCCCACGAAAGTAGTGTACAAAAAAGCGCAAGAGAAAAAGGGCTGCAAGTGCGGCAGAGCAACTCAAAACCCAAGTGTTCTTACATGCCGTGGACAGCGATGCCCCTGTTACTCCAACCGCAAAGCCTGTCTGGACTGCATATGCAGGGGCTGCCAGAACTCCTACATGGCCAATGGCGAAAAGAAGCTGGAGGCCTTCGCGGTGCCAGAGAAGGCGCTCGAGCAGACAAGACTTACTCTGGGCATCAACGTCACCAGCATCGCAGTGCGGAACGCCACCGGTAGCAGCACTGGCGGGATGCTTAACGTGTCCACGGCTGCTGGCTCACCTGTGCCCTCCTTCTTGGCTACGGGGCCACACGAAGACAAAGGATTCGATGAACCCTTGGACATGAGGTTTGACTGAGTACTAGATGATTCTCCTTTAACATCGCCCTGTATTCCAAACCGGCTTGCTTTCAGTGTGGCGGCACTGTACCGAGGGGCTGATGCCAGCAGAGTCAGCGATAAGGCAGCTACTGTGATTCTGTTCCAGTTCACATTATCAATTAAACTAGTTATTGCTGAAGCTTGTGCCTTTAAATCATTTGTACTATTGTTTTTGGTTTTCTTGCACACCTTTAGGAGGAGCAGTGAGACTGGATAATGGAAGTCGAAAGTTTCTTTTGGTAAAGGTCTTTCTTTTTTTCCTATTTCGGTACAAGTGATCTATAAGGCATGATCTTTGGCAAGATATACCTGACCTCATTATTGTGGGTCACATGTGCATATGTGGAAGATTTTCAGTTTGTAGGTTAGGGGATGAGACCTGTTAAATGAATGGTACCCTACAGCATCAGTAGAGACTGGTTGTATTTATAAACAGTTTTTGTACACAGACTTAAGGAATACAATTTAAAAAGTACATTTTATGATATATTTTGTAAGTTACATTAACAACATTTGCAGTATTTATTGGGTATCACTTAACATAGATTACGGTCCACCCAGGGCATCATCTGGATACCATTTCTACAGATGCAAGTCACACAGATGCAGTATGTACGGTTTTTCTGTCTAAATTATGTTGTTGTCCTGATTGTGCTAGTTTTTTGCTGTCTCAAACTGTTATTTTTCCCTTGGGGCATTTAAATACCTGTAATATAAATGTAACATATTTCCACAAAAAAGAAAAATCCTAACACGACTCTTGTTTTTCATTCCAAAAATCACTTCTTTTTTTTATAAATCATTTTGACAAGCTTAGAAAGGTGGTTTGAATGATAAATGCATTCATTAGTGTGTCTATATCGAAACATGAATGCATGGAATAAGCTCAACACGTGATGTTAACAATTACAAGAGTGTATTACAATCACAAGACTTTGCAATCAAACACGCGTTGTCCATATGTGAGCGCATAATTTATACGGTCAACCAGAAGTAACATGAAGGTGGGTATGGTTTGGAGAAGGCATTGTTTTGCAGATCTACAGCATCTCTTCTTTACTAGTGCGGCCATCACAGATTTATAAGCTTAGCGTTTTAATAAGGTGTTTCTCAGGAAAAATATTGCTTTGGTTCATTCAGCCATGGTAAAATCCATACATATTGTTTGCTTTCAACTGGTGTAGCATCTGACTACAGTACCTTTGAACCATCTATATTGCACCTGAAACAGCAAGAGATTCAGATTATAACAGTTAATCACTCATGGTCCAAAGAACACTAGATGGCTAACCGGAATGTCTTTAATAGAGTAATCAAACAAACCGTGGGGTGCAGTGATGCATTGGATCTCTGCCCAGTAATTGTATTTACAAATATTTACCACAAGTGGGCAGAATACAGACAAATTAATTGCTATGGTTATAAAATGCTGCATGTACTTCTAATTAGCATATTCATGACCTCTTTGTTCATGGGAAATGGGTGTAGTAAATCTGATCAAATTTTCTAAAAACATTTTATTCATGTTGTGATAAAAAGCAAATTGACTGGGTAAAATGGGTTTGCTAAATAAAAAAATAAAAACAATAAAAAAAAACAAAATAGCTCCAGTGGATAGTGGCAATTATATAGTAGGAAATATGAGATATAATAATCACCTTATATTTAATGACATTATGTATTGTATTATTGTATGTACCAATATTTTGTAACACGTGTGCATGTCATTATTTATATATATATATATATATATATATATATATAAAAAATATGTGTGTGATCCTGGACCACAAAACCAGCCATAAGGGTCAATATTTTGAAATTGAGATTTATACATCATTTGAATAAATTAAGTTTAAAAAAAAGTTGAGTAAATAAGCTTTCCATTGAGGTATAGATTGGACAATATTTGGCTGAAAATCTGGAATCTGAGGTGCACAAACTTTTTTTTTTTTTTTTTGTGGAGAAAATCACCTTTAAAGTTGTTCAAATTTAGTCCTTAGCAATGCATATTGCTACTAATAATAAATGTTTTATATATAGACGGTAGGTAATTTACAAAGTATCTTTATGGAACATTATCTTTACTTAATATCCTAATAATTTTTGGCATAAAAGAAAAATCGATAATTTTGACCCATACGATGCATTTTTTGCTATTGCCACAAATATAGCTGTGCCAGTTATGACTGGTCCAGGATCACATACATACACATATATTATTATCCAATTCAACTCTGCGCTCCACCTGTGGGTCCAATATTGCATCATCATAATCATTCAAAATATGCTGCAGAGCTGAAAGTTATTATATATATATATATATATATATATATATATATATATATATATATATATATATATATATATATATATATATATATATATATATATATATATATATTGAAGTAATACAATTGCAGTCTTAAAATTAATGATCTAATGAATCACCCAATGATTGTTTTACCAACATGTACACTGTGCATATTTAATACGAAGATTATGGCCTGGATAAGAAAAAATATTCAGAAGGGGAGAACACAGTGTACTGTAACGTACATAGTTAATGTTTAACTAACAGTCTGTTTCAGATTAAATGTTACAAAAGTAATAAAACGGAAACACTAAAAAGAACAAACTAAAATGCAGAAGCATGAAAAGACTCGAGTGTCATCTCAGGTGTCTGTACATTCCTCAGTATATGTGCAATGTATATACAAAAAGACATTATGTACAAGACAGTTTACCATCACAGTGATTTTCACATTTAACTAATGTAAGATTAATACAGAATTATGAAAAATAACTCATTCGCTCTCGCACACAAACACGTGAATAGTGCTGAAACCGACAATCACAACGCGTCAAGAATAAAATCAAGGCATGATTGTTTAAGTCCGACCGCATTTCTACATCCCAATATGCAGTTTGTCTTTGAAACATTTGAAAAAGGTAATGCAGGTCTAAGGAGGACAGAAGCACACATTAAAAGCCTGCAGCTCTCCCGTAGGCGCAAAAGTCACACCTTCTTTTTCCTGCCCGGACAGACGCACCATGTCCAAACAACTCGCTTCCAAAACGACCTGGCAAGCCCCTCGCTTTCCGTCGCCCCTCCAGGCAGACGTGCTGGGATTGAGCTCCAACACATTTCACCAAGGAGCTGATTTACGATCAGATCCGCTGGCCGAATGTAAAAAAGCGCCACATATTTGCACCTTTCCGAGGTCTCATCAATCAATGTTAACTGTTTTGGCAAGAGACGGAGCATCTCGGCAAGAGCGTCCAAATGTTTTAAGGCACTTGGCATCTGTTCAAAAAAAAAAACCTCAGGTAGAAATACCGAGCGAGCCAAGGCTTGTCGCTCATCTTGGAGTTCAAAACAAACCGTGAGGTGTGATTTTTTCAGGCTGCGAATCATTAGCTGACCAAAAACGCACCGAAGAAGCTCGACTTCTCATCCATGTCGATGGTGCTTACATTGCTGACCGTCACAAACACCCGGTCTCCTCCTCCAAGCTGAAAAAGTCCCGCTTGGTAGATGGAATACAGGCCGTATTCGGTGTCACGCGACCAGCACGTTGTCCGGGCGTTTTTCATTAGCAGGATGGGCACCGGATACGAGCTCACTTTTTTATAAACATACTGCAACATCGGTTTCCCCCGGACTGATTCGCCCGATGTGCCATCCTCTTCCTCGCGGTCACTTTGGTCCTCCTCGATGAGCGAGTGTCTGAAGTACGTTTGGGAGTAGATGTAATAGAGGCCGGCCTGAGGCACCACCAATTCTCCGTCATTTAACTCCACGTTCTGGAGGAACGCCAGACCTTTTTCGGACTCCCACGACTGGATCTTCTGGCCGTAGACTTTCCTGTTCGGTAGACCTGCATTGTCAAGCCAGAGAGAAGGATTATGGGTCGAGTTTGACAGAAAAGCTGCATTGTTTCGGCATTTGGCAGGCGAATGGAACAGGGTGCTTGTTTCAAAGACTCGGCTCCAGTTATAAACCAGCTTTTTGTTTCAGGCAAATGGCCACAGAGATATGATGAAACAGTGTTTGGTTTTTTAAAGGAGTGAGCTCTGACCTACATTAAAGGTTTTATGAGCTTCCTTTCTGGGAAGCTAACAATGTTTATTTGCAGGGATGCAACATTGTTCGTGACATTTTTGCATAGTGTAGTTGTTTTCTATCTGATCTGGATGTCATCCAGTCAGTCTGCATATCTCAATGTACTTTAAAGGTGAACGTGGACTTTGACCAAGAGATAAACAAGCTTTAATCAGTTGCTGCTGTTGTTGTAAAAATTCAGTTCATATACCTAAACTGAAAAGGAGTCAAATCACAGCAGCTATCAGCAAACCTAAATCAAGTATTTGCTAGAACAAGACATACCTCCTCCGTCTTTTTCTGCCTCTGGTATATAGCTTCCAGTCACATGCGCTGCGATCTTAGGCCGAGGAGAATCATCTTGATCTTGGATCACCAATGAGGGAAGTACACGCGAAACTTCGTCTGTAAAATATTTTTTTTTAAATCACAACGGTTAAAGGGTTAGTTCACCCAAAAATTACAATTCTGTCATTAATTCCTCACCCTCATGTCGTTCCAAACCCGTAAGACCTTCGTTCATCTTCGGAACACAAATGAAGATATTTTTGATGAAATCCGAGAGCTCTCTGACCCCTCTACAGACAATTTATTTAACACTTTCAAGGCCCAGAAAGGTAGTAAAGACATTGGGCCTCATTCATGAAACTTTCGTAAATATACGAGCAGTAATTTGCGCGTAAAATGGACCTTTATGAAAACTCTCCTCCAGATTCACAAACGCTTCGTATACCACGGATTTGTTAAACGTGTGTATATTAATGAATTCCAAACATTCGTAAATAAGAAGCGCATGCACGCTCATTCATAATTAGCATAAGTTCAGGAACGCTGTGGAATCTTCTGGAATTCTTTCTTAGGTTTGGCTCCAGTATTCTGCATAAATGCTAAAGAGACTAATTGACCTAGCAATAACTATTCAATTATCGTGTGTCCACCAAAGCATTTTTAGCCAACTAAAAAACGCCTGGTGCTCTTTTGAAAACGGCCAGCTGGTGGCGCTTGAAAGTGCTTTGCAAGGGCAGCGTTTTTCAGCTGATACTTTGGTTGCTATGATACAGAATATCCATGGCAGTAATGTGCTACTAGTATCTCATTTTGAAGAATATTACTGAATATAAAAATGCAGTAAAAAGCAGTATTAACTTCTCCATTATTGTTGTTCAATCGGTGTACAAGTGGGATGATTGGTCAGTGTAGTTTTTGTCCCGCCCCTCCTCCACTGTGATTGGACAGCCTGATAAAAAGTGACAGTGACGAGCGCTGCCTATTACCCAACGTTGAACAGTAAAAAATAAAAAGACGGGACAAATCAACTCTTGAAATATTATTATGGTACATCGTGCATCAAAATGCAACGTAATCAGTTTGCCTAAATTAGAACATAGAACGTTCTAGAACAAATAAAACTCTTGAATCTCTCTTGAACCAAATGTTTTACGCACCATAGGGAGCAGGTGAAAATTTCTTTCGTACCAACTAACAATTTGAAAACACGAACATTTACGTCAGAGAGGCTTTACGAACGATTTACACACAAATTCGTTCTGCTCGTATTTCAATCATGAATGAGGCCCATTGTTAAAATAGTCCATGTGACTCCAGTGGTTCAACTTTAATGTTATGAAGCAATGAGTATACTTTCTGTGCACAAAAACAAACAAAAATAACGACTTTATATAACAATTTCTTCTAGCCTGTGCCAGTCTCTTACACTGTTGATGTGAACAGTGCAGCTCTCGGATTTCATCAGAAATATCTCAATTTGTGTTCCGAAGATGAACGAAGGTCTTACGATGAACGACATGAGGGTGAGGAATCAATGACAGAATTATCATTTTTGGGTGAACTATCCCTTTAATTCACTCGTGGCTTATGCCTTCATATAAACTTAATCAGAATGTGCTTTTAATTACCTTTGATGGCGGATGAGATTTCTTTCTGGTAACGACTGGACATTGACTGTTAAAAAAGAAAGAAAGAAAGAAAAAAATTTATTACGTTGGGGGGGAGGGGGAATAATACATTTCTTGTTTCACAATGAGCTGTGAATGGACCAATTCTTCAGGGTCATTTCTGAGAACTGGGTTTCATCTTACAAAAATTAAGGAAATTCCTGTATTAATTAAAAAAGGGAAAACGACCCACGTCATAAATGGACTCATTGTCTACACTCAGGCCAGCTTTATGACTTCACCGGCCTCCTCTGAAGCGGATACCTTTTCAATCAGAAAGTGGAGCTGTTGCGTGACCTGCCAGCAGGGGTCGTCCTTTCCCTCCGCCGCGTTCAATTCCTGACCCTTTATCGTCCTGAGGTTGGCGCGCATCAGACACGACACGCTGCTCTTGGAGAAGGTTTCTTTCATCTGAGAATAAAAATGTTTTTAATACTTATGATGTAAACAACTAAATATTCTGCGTGGTGACAAGTAGCTGCTAATCTCCCAGTACATATGCATAAAATATAAATTGTTTTGCATACAAAAACAAACATAGCTAATGACATGTAGTTATTTTTATTTTAATCAGGCAAAATATCAATTTAATAAAAATATACTTTCATGCGATTTTAGTTATTTTTGTGCAAAATAAAGTCATATCTGCCTATCCATTAATTCCAAAAAATGTTGTATTAGCCTATATTGTACACTGTAAAAAAAATAAATAAATAAATAAATAAATAAATAAATAAATAAAATATATATATATATATATATATATTTTTTTTTATGATTTGTTAATCACAGCTTTTTATCTCTTGTCAAATCAACTTAGATAATTAATGTGGTTCAGATAACATAATATTTTGAGTTTCTGTTTATTTAACCAATCTCCATTGTATCAACTCAAATTTATATTTTAAATGAACTCGAAATTAAAGCAGCCAGGTAACTTACTTTTTAAGGTTAAACCAACAATATTTCTCTACAGTGTATAAGACATTTTGTATTTATGATCATATGCAAATAGTAGCATACAATGAAATAACCATTGTATAATAGGCTTATATGCATTTTTACTTATCAAATGATAATAGCTTGAAATCGTATCATACACAGAATATTATAAAAAAAAGATAAGACACGGTAAATCTTACAATGTTTTGCATACATAAAATACTAAATTAAGCCATTTACTAGGCTATTTATTTCATCTATCCATTCTATAAATAACAATTTCATAAAATGATATTATCTTTTCTATTCATAGTGCATAAATGAAGACATTCTGTGCTATTTTTTTATTTCCCATACAACAATAATTGTTAAAAGGTTATATTTTGCATACATAAAATGCAAACTTTTCCAGTCAAAGAGACTTTTTTATTAGGCAAACTGTACATTGCCATTGACTGTCGTCTGCTGTTGCTTAACTTGTACTTCAGGCTCCAGTGAGCGACCTGTTGGCAGCTGTCCACTAAACAAACGAAATGCAGGCAGAAACCTCAGCAAACGAACCGAGAAACGCTGCAAACGGCACTCATTCGCTCCAAACTCTTCCATTTACTGCTTTTCAAAGTCGCAACATGCACAACTAGGCGTCCAGAGTCAAACTTTGCACAAGTTCTGAGGTAACGTGCAAGAAAACGCATAAGGTACACGGCCCTTACCGTCGACAAGACGTTGCTGAAGTATATGAACGTTACAGCCACTGCTATTGTTTGCAGGAGAATTGCAGCCAGCAGCAGAAGTCCGATATACTGCATGGTGTGTGAGCTTGTCATGCTGACCATTGCGTGTGTTCCTGCAGCTCGAGACAAAAGCTGAGGCAGAATTCCTTCTCTCTTCATATGAAAAAGCGTGGAGGCGGGGCAGCGCTTGACTATCAAGGAAACGAAGTTCAACATTTGCTTTCCTGTAAAGATAATGCATGTAAGAACCTCTTTCATTTTTACTTTTCTGATGAGTGTAATCACTTTATGAAATAATGACTTCTGAAACGTACATATAAAGCATAAAACGTGTCTAAATTGATCATAAAATGCGTGCCCTGCTGGAAAATTCAGTTTAAATGAACACTCAAAATTTCAGTTCTGTCATCATTGACTCCCTCAGGTTTTTCCAAACTCTTGGGGTTTCTTCCATGGAACACACATGGAGATGTTTGGCAGAATGACAGGCTTAATCTCCGTTCGCTTGTATTGTGTATCATCTGTTTGGGTTTCATGGGAATAAGGGGAAGATACACTGACAACAAAATTCATTGTTTGGATTATAGGTAAATGCTGAAGAGTCTGTTTGGAGCGTTATTGCAGTTATGTTTCTAGCGTGTTATATGTTTGGCAACAGTTCTTCTAACTCTAAATGATGGAGTGTGTAGCTTTTCATTTCTTAAACAACCATGTAGGAAGACACATCATGGCCATATTCCAGGGTGACAATGTCTAGATTCATCAGGCTCAATAGAAGAATCGTTTTCACACATGAATTGGCACCTCTGAGTCCAGACCTTCAATGAAAGTCTTTGGGATGTGAGTGCCCGACTCTTGCATTGTCAAGATCTTGACCAATTCATGTGCGAAAATGATTCTTCATGCTCCCTCCCAACCATTCTTTGACAAGTTGAGCCTGATGAATCATATTTGTCATCCTGGAATATGGCCATGATGTGTCCTCCTACATGGTTGTTTAAGAAATGAAAAGCTTCACACACACCATCAATTAGGGTTAGAAGAACTGTTGCCAAAAACATAACATGCTAAACATAATAATCACTGCAATAATGATTCAATCATAGACTCTTAAGCATTTGCCTATAAATCCAAATTTGTGTATACAGATTTGAAACATGAGGAGGAGTAAATGGTGACAGAATTTTCAGATTTGGGTGAACTGTCCCTAAAAGCCCACTGTATCATATTTGATAACCTACATGAATTTATAATGCCTCTAAATGATCAACAAACTCATAATGTAGCTGTTGCACACAGTCTTCTACATTCCTTCTGCTCTTTGATTGATAGTCGTGATACACGTCATACTCCTTTTGCTGTGGAATATTTCATGGTTTTTATAAAGTAAGAATAAATTATGGTACTAATATTTCAAGATGAACATTTACTGGCCTGAAGTAACGTCTTTACTTGATTATCCATACATCTTTTTTTCTTTGTTCTTTTTTTTTAGAAAATGTGACTTTTGAGGAATGTTTATCTCTTAATCAACATATTGCATTACATTATATTTTGTCTCCCCAAATAAAACTACAGAGCTTTGATTGTAAGCATTTAAATAGTATCTTATATAGTAATTATATGCATTTTAAGTAGTCTGCTATTGTTACCAAAATCTCATTGATTTACTGTACATTACAAGCTATCAGAATTTGATCTTTTCGGCCCTATAAATAACAGCATCTGCATCTAACTGCATATTTGGCTTAGTTAGGGTGGCTGGTTTTATAACTGGCCTAAGTTGATTATCATTGGCTGGTCCAAGTCGGCTATTAGTTTGTCTAAATTGGAAGAACATCTTGGACTAGAACTTGAACTAATGTCCAATTTGCATCAGTTTGGATCAGCTAGAAACCATGCATCTGCCAAATTCCAAAACATGGATACCAGCTGAAGCTGGATGTTTTCCAACATGGTTTTAAATGAATGTGTTGTTTTTTTAATAGATTTTCATTTAAAAAACATGTTTGTTTTCATTCAGATTCTATTATAACACTGCACTGTTCTTGTTCGAGAAAACATGACCAATTCTGACTGTATTTGATTTCTAACATGTGGTTGCAATCTGGTCCCATTTAGAAAGTCTAGGGGGTATTCCATGTATTGTGCTTCTCAAGGGCCGGCCATTTCTTGCCATCTGATTTAAAGAGCTATTCTGTTACTCCCATCAACTTCAGTTGACAGGTTTTGCTGGGCCCCTTTAAAACAAAGTCATTTCTAAATTTCAGCATCTAAAAAGGAAAAGTGATGTTTTCTTCCTTTTGTCCAACCACTCTTATATACGCTATATATAGTTTTCTTATGACAAACTCAAATTCTCATGTATGCTCCATAACACAGTGCTTATGCTCCAATCCCAAGCAAACTAATTTTCCAAAGTACTTGAACAAACTCAAAACAGTGCTGCTTTTGTGCCGTCCACAAGTATAATCATTAAGTTTAAAGACATAATAAATATGAATAACACTCTTTAAAAAGCACTACTGTTTCCAGAGAAGTGTATTTACTCGTTAACCTGGAGGTGCTTACATGTTCTCTCGCATTACCATTTATAGATGCTTTTAAAACTACTCCCGATGCGAGTTCACAACAGAGCAGGATGAAGCCTTCTGAAGCTCTGTCCCGCTCCGCAAGCGTCAGCAAAGTTACCCAATATTGCTTTTTTCATGGACTTGTTTGTGCCAGATGTGTCACGCTGAGATTAGATCAGCTTCTATAATCAACAGCAGATGAACGGAGGTGACCAAACAGGCTTCGATGATCTCCTGGGACAATGACTGTGACTTCCTCCTAAAAAGTAAAACTCAGCAGAAAATGGAGGACGTGCTTCTTTATAAGGGATCAGCAGTGCTCTTTTGTAGGTTTATTGTGAAGAAACAGTCTGAATGACAATACAGTCAAACAATGCTGATTGCAACTCCAGAGTCAAAGCTAGAGATTACACCGCTAAACAAAACGTCCTTGCATGTAGAACAATTGGTACGAACCGTGTTCTTAATTCAAATATTTCTTTTTGTTTCCCCACCCATTCTCCTTCGCTGTTTCTTTCGCTCTATCTCTGCCAGCCAGCTGCGTTCGACTGTGGTCTCTGAAGGCCACGGTGTTGACATGTCCTGCTCTGAATCGCAGGCAACCTAAACAATGCAACAAGCGGCACTGTGGATCTGAGCATATCTGGCACAGACATGGTGGAAGGGAGGAGGAACACAAAGAAGGAGAAAAAAGAAACAGAGCGGCAGGCGACCAGTGGACGGGCCGGAAACTTGGGATTTTCCAGCAGAAGCGAATGCAAAGTGTAGATTTGGCTGGGTTTGTTTTAGCTGACGCCAGGAAAAGCTGCAGCCAAAGAGTGACAAACTCATCCCTTATGGTGACCCTGCCACATTTATACATAAGCAGAACGAACTGAGGATTTCTTTTATGAGTGAATGAGTGTGTGTGTGTGTGTGTGTGTGTGTGTGTGTGTGTGTCTGTGGGTGGTGTTTGTGTGGGAGGTAGCGGAGGGAGAGTCTTCTGCCTGTGAAACATGACTGTAGTCTGGCGCCATGATTGACCGATGTCCTGCACAGGAGAGAAAATCCTCCCCCACTGACTCCCTTTTACTTGGAGCTGAATGTTTAAGCAACTCCTGAACATATAGGAACACACTCACTCTCTCTCTCTCTCTCTCTCTCTCTCTCTCTCTCTCTCTCTCTCTCTCATCACACTTACAGTTTTCAGCAGGAAAAAAAATCCCAGACTATATCTAGGGAGACAATATTAATAAGACTTGGGTGGGATCTTTTAACTTGGGCCAGTAAGTAACAAACTAGCAATACATTAGCAACAACCCAGAACACATAGCAACACCCTGGCAACAATCCACACAACACCCTAGCATAGTGGCAGTGAATTTGCATGGGAAAGCACTGCTCAAACTTTTGAATGTAATCCTGCATGACGAAAACTTCAGGACTGTTTCATATCAGCCTAAGGTTCATTGCAGTTATATAGAGCTGAACTGTGATATCATTGCGTTACTATGTGCTTTTCCAAACTGATAGCAATTAAAGTAAGAACTAACAATAGGACCTTTGGGTTGGTTTTCCATCCTCAGGGATTTTTAAACGAAGCTGCAGGGGTTGTAAAGACTTGACAGACTGCTGATGAATGTGTGATCATATCCGTTGTGAAGAACATGGGGATGGGGGTTACGGGGCCTTGATTCAATGCTCCATTGCACTTGGGGAATCAGGAATTTGGCTAGAGAAAAGGCCCCCAGTTTTGGGGGGCCCCACTTTATCGACTGAAAAAAATTGCTGTTAGTGTCAAATGCTCAAAAATGGAAAACAGAACAGGAGGAAATGAAGAAGGGGTGAAAGAGTAAAATAGTTTGTGGGAGCTATAAAGTCATGGGGGGGCTAAAATTATATTCTGACATGCCTAAGCCATGCAATCAAAGTGCCAAGAGACTTATAGGCTGGGATACAAGGGCGTATTGTGCTTCTCTGTGACATCACTCCTGAGTAAGAGGGAAGGGAGACAGGGAGATTCCCAGTTTTCACTCTGGGGTGAAAAAGGCAGAGCTTGATGTTGATTGCCACGTTGCCATGTGGGAGGATTGTCCTGAGGGGCGTTCTGCCCTCTCTCCATCCATATCCATCACAGCTTAAATTAATGCATGCTATTCCAAAGGTACGTTTACATGACAACGATGTACTAAAAACAGAAACGTTTTAACTTTGCATTTTTTGCATACAGACAACACCACTGTCAAAAAGATTCCCGTTCACATGGATCAGTGACGACAAATTGTATTATGCTACTTGGCCAGTAGTTGGCGATGTCACTTTGTAAAGAAACACTACGCATAAGTTGAACATGTAATACACATGCGCATGACGTCATCGTTTTCACAAATTTGTGTTTTTGTAGTTTACATGGAGATGAATAATATGGTTTTCAGGCCCCCAAAACGGTGCTGTTGTGTAAATGAAAAGCCAAAAAGCATAAAAAGTTTTTAGTTGATAATGGTGTCGTGTAAACGGCCCTTTATACGTTTTTCAAATTGAAATGCACTTCAGGTCAGAGATCGCTGAGAAAGTCTGCTACGAACCGCCAAGGAGGAGAAAGTTTTCTCCGATGATTTATGTAGATGAAAATGTGAAGGCATAGAGGGGTGTTTTGTACTTTTAGACTTGGCAGTGTTTCTCTATTAAGAAGCTTTGAAAGCCAAATGGTCATTCTTGGGTGGGGTGTGATAGATGATCTAAACTCTGACTCTGCATGCAAACACGTAATCCGACATGTCATCAGACAAGTACATGAAACCGTTGCAGTTTTCATCAAAATGTCTCGCCTATACAAGCTTCATCGTTCAGTGGTGTACTGTGAATGCCAATGCTGGACGAAATCATGTCCTTGAGTTAAAGAGCACTTTAGCTTTATAGTAAATCATAATTATGACATAAAAAGTCATAATTATGACATAAATAGTGCTGTTAAATCAATTAATCGCAACTATTTGTGTGTGTGTATGTGTGCAGGGCTTGACATTAACTTTTTTTGCTCACCAGCCATTGTGGCTAGTGGTTTTCCAAAGTTAGTACACTTTAAAAAATGCTGGGTTAAAAACAACCCAAGTTGGGTTGAAAATGGACTAACCCAGCGATTGGGTTGTTTTGTGAGTGTAGCCACTCAGAATTTTCACTGGCCACAATTTTGATATCGATACCATGGGGAAAACTGCCATATAGATATTTTTAATATCATCTCATAATTTGGCAGTAGGAATATTAGGCTGCTGAAACTTTAAGACGTTTTATTTCTCAATTGTATATATATATATATATATATATATATATATATATATATATATATATATATATATATATATATTTACAAAGTTATGTTAGATGTGATTAATCGATTTGACAGCTATAAACATTCAGTCTCGATTATGACATACTAAATCATATTTGTGATAAAAAGTCAAAATTATGACACACCAAGTGAGATGATAAAGTCGAAATTGAGAGTCATATTTATGAAATAATTTTGCCCCTATTATTCTATTTTAAAGGTTGCTAATTTTGTGTTGGAGGTCTCCTACAATAGATTTACATGCATCCAAGATAAAAAAATAAAAACAACAATTAAAAACCACACACACACTTTAATTTGATCATTTATATATATATATATATATATATTGATTCAACAAGGTGCTGAAAGCATTCTTTAGAAATGTTGGCCCATATTGATAGGAGAGCATCTTGCATTAGATTTGTGGGATTTTAGTACAGTGAACTCATTGTCATGTTCAAGAAACCAATTTGAAATGATTCGAGCTTTGTGACATTATCCTGCTGGAAGTAGCCATCAGAGAATGGTACATGGTGGTCATAAAGGGATGGACATGGTCAGAAACAATGCTCAGGTAGGCCGTGGCATTTAAACGATGCCCAATTGGCACTAAGGGGCCTAAAGTGTGCCAAGAAAACATCTCCCACACCATTACACTACCACCACCAGCAGCCTGCAGAGTGGTAACAAGGCATAATGGATCCATGTTCTCATTCTGTTTATGCCAAATTCTGACTCTACCATCTGAATGTCTCAACAGAAATCGAGACTCATCAGACCAGGCAACATTTTTCCAGTCTTCAACTGTCCAATTTTGGTGAGCTCGTGCAAATTGTAGCTTCTTTTTCCTATTTGTAGTGGAGATGAGTGGTATCCGGTGGGGTCTTCTGATGTTGTAGCCCATCCGCCTCAAGGTTGTGCGTGTTGTGGCTTCACAAATGCTTTGCTGCATACCTCGGTTGTAACGAGTGGTTATTTCAGTCAAAGTTGCTCTTCTATCAGCTTGAATCAGTCGGCCCATTCTCCTCTGACCTCTAGCATCAACAAGGCATTTTCACCCACAGGACTGCCGCATACTGGATGTTTTTCCCTTTTCACACCATTCTTTCTAAACCCTAGAAATGATTGTGCGTGAAAATCCCAGTAACTGAGCAGATTGTGAAATACTCAGACCGGCCCGTCTGGCACCAACAACCATGCCACGCTCAAAATTGCTTAAATCACCTTTCTTTCCCATTCTGACATTCAGTTTGGAGTTCAGGAGATTGTCTTGACCAGGACCACACCCCTAAATGCATTGAAGCAACTGCCATGTGATTGGTTGATTAGATAATTGCATTAATGAGAAATTGAACAGGTGTTCCTAATAATCCTTTAGGTGAGTGTATATATCACAGCATCACCTCTTTTCTGACAGTGTCCGAAATCATTTGATAAAGGATCTGATCTCTCTAAACCCCTCTTTTTTTTAGAGACTCTGCTTTGATTGGTCAGATGGCCCAGTCTGTTGTGATTGGTCTACCGCTTACAGCACGTGTCATAAACTAAACAAACCATTATCATATCTAAATTTCGGCTCCAGAAGATTCCTCAACATTTGATAGACTATGATATGAACAGTAACGATCCGTCGGTTTCACCGTATCAATTCGAGCGCGAGTCCTCATCCTTTGGAAGTGAATGTGTAGCGATCTGCTTTCACAGCACAGAAAACAACGTCTTCTCGGCATGTCGACAACACAAACCAAACTCTTCCCGGCCTCAGCTACAACTACAGTGTTTGAGGGTCGAAGCAGATGTTGTTCAAGGGCCGCCATGGAAAACCATAGGCAGGCTTTTTTTTTTTTTTTTTTTTTTTTTTTTTTACAAACCTACATAGGTTTGTTCAGGACTGGATTTTTTTTGTTTTAATAAGACGATTAGCTGACAGCTTGTTTCAGGCAGTTCAGAATTTTGGTATTTATAATACACTTACATTCACCAAACAGCTATATAACATTACATGAAAGGTAATATTTGAAAAAGAATAATAGGGGCACTTTAAGCAGTGGAGTGAAACCGTGTTTATTTGTCTGCACATTGCCAGAGGACTTCAACTTTCTTATTTTACTATTGTGTTGTTGTAAGTGAAATCAGGCCAACTCTATTATGAGTCACTGAGTGTCTAACTCTCTTCTCTGTCATCAGCTCAGGAATATTGCTCTAATAATTTTGACAATGAATTGCTTTACAGAGAAATGGGAGGCCTGGCTTCGTGCAAGCAACTAACCTTAAATTCAGGAAGCAATGAACAATGTGAAAGATAACATTCCTCCAAGCGCTAGGTATGTGGACTCCTTGGGTTTTGTTTTCCTTTGAAATAATCACGCAGCTTTCACTGATTAATCATTGGCTACTCGCATTACAGTGTGCCCTCGTAATCTAGATGGGATTTGAGACGTTGGCATGAAAAACTCTTCCTGAAGGCAAATTATGCAAAACGTGTATCGTGTTATGTAGCTGCTGAGAACAGGTACTGCCTCACACTTTGCCATCGAGGTTCTTGAGATCAAGTTTGGCCATGTGACATGACATGTCACACTCTTGAGTAGGTTCACATAAAAACATATCAACTTTTTTCAGTTTCTCTGTCAAAGCACGAACGATAACAGGTTATTCCAGCCAGCAGGATCGTCTCGGTTCGGCCTGCAGGCTAACTCTGCCTGTGTTCACTTAAAGAGTTAGCAATTCACCCTTCTGTCATTTATGAAACTCTTTGAAAAGCACAGCACAAACTTCTTAAAGTCTCTTCAAAGGAAGCTAACAAACATGAAATAAGTCTGCAAAAAGTCTTCTGGTTTCACTTGTTCTGTTTAGCATGTTGTGATTTCAGCAAAGACACACCCAGAAATGTTTATTGCTGAGACCTTGATCTTTCATATCTCAATATTATTCTCAGTTTAACTCATTTCAGCACTTTTACGCATTTGCCAGATGTTTATATCCTAAGTGCATTGCAGTCAATGTATAACTTTGATAGTATAGCTTAGATAATTTGATCAAGGACAAATTTTGTGAGAAATATATTGTATATTATATACATTATATTGAAATATAACATATAATCATGACCTTAATATTGCTTTTGCTAATTTTAGTGCTACTTTTCTACCACTTGGGCTAAATATCAGTTTTTATGAAACATAATTAAATAAATATATGAATTATATATTATATTAATACAATTTAAAATGTTAAAAAAATGTCAAATAAAAAATTGTAATGTCATTGTTGAAATATAGTAACGAAATTATTGTGGATAGCTAGGATTTTCTACCACTTGAGCTAAATATTAAAAATGTATAAAGCATAATTAAATGTATACAAAGCATAAAAGAATAAAAATATAAATATAATATAAACTATTAAAATATAACACAATTTAAAAAAATACAATATATTGAATATATAAATGAATATGGATAGCTCAGATAATTTGGTCTAGGACAAATCTGATGAGAAATTGAGTTTATATTGACTCATGACTTTGGCATTGCTTTTTGTGCTAATTTTAAATATGTAGTACATATTAAATGTAATACAATTTTAATTCAAAATTAAACGTACAATAAATAAATAAAACTTCAAATTAGTGTTTTAAGTTTAATTAAGTGAATTTAATCATGAGTTAATCACATCTAACATAAAAGTTCGTACATTATATATATATTTTTATGTTAGATGTGATTAATCGATTTGACAACACTACTTAAAATATAAAACATTTTAAAGTAAAATAAAAATTTGAAATGAAGTAATAAAATGAATGTAGATAGCTTAGATAATTTGATGAGAAATGTTTTAGTTAATTGAAATCTTTTTTGGTACAATTTGAAATTTGAACGGTTTGACAAGATCTCTTAGAGGAGACAAATGTAAAATTGTCTTTTATTTGAGATGCTGTATGTAGACTTAATTTGTTCTCCCTTTAATCTTATTGCTGATATTACAGATGTGTGTTTTGTGATTTCATTCTTTCTAGAACAGTGGCATCTTTTGTCATTAAGTCATAAGCAAGTCATCGTCAGTGGTTTATTGTGTAGCCAAGATATCACATAATCAAGATGGCTCCAAAACAATTGTTACATTTTTACACAGCTTCAAAAGAAACATGATTACAACCTACAGTGACTCACATTCTCATCATACTTGAGAGAAGATTGGAAAAGGAGGAGATTCGTATGTGTGTATTACAAAGATCATCTGTTTAAAAATGATTTCCAGATCCTTCTTTTACATTTTTCCCTGAGAATAATGGTAGTGCCTGTAAACATCAACAGAAATCGATTATTGTCCCCACACTCTCAATTAGAGGAAAGAGCCAAAGGTGCGATAATAGTTAAAGGTCTCACAGGTGAGAAAAACAGTGAGAGCTGCATTCCACTGCGCTTATCTGAACCCCCCGGCATTTCCCATGCGCTAACATTGACGGATAGCTTCCCTTAAATACTCCCTTCCAGCTCGTGTTTCATTAAACCACCACACCGCCGGTTTTTAGGAAATTCCCTTTTGTCGAAACTGCTGACTGCCAGCAGCAAAGAAACTGCCAAAGAAGTTGCAATTCCCAGACAAGAGTAAGAAACATTTTCCCAGTGGTGTTGTATTTTAACAGACATAAGTTATATGTAAACATGTTGATATTTGAGAAAACAATTTATGGCGTACACATATTTTTATGAACATGCAATACATCTTAAATTGTATCTGTCCCTGAAAACTCTGCCAAGCCAAAAATGATATATATATTTTTACTTGAGGTATTACTGTTTTTTTCTTATTATTATAATCATAATACCATATAATTTAAGTGTTTATGTATATGCAAAACTAGTTTTAGTCCAGTGTTTAATAGTCAAAATGTCAAACCAAAATTATATTATTTGATATATATATATATATATATATATATATATATATATATATATATATATATATATATATATATATATATATATATATATATATATATATATATATATATATATAGTGCACACATATATTATGTAAACATAAACTTTTATTTTGGATGAAACAGCACTAATATAAATTTGCCAAAAGTTTTTACATGCACATGAACTTTAATGACATCCCATTCTTAATCCATGGGGTTTAATATGGAGTTGGCCCACCCTTTGCAGCTATAACAGCTTCAACTCTTCTGGGAAGGCGTTCCACAAGGTTTAGGAGTGTGTTTATGGGAAGCGCATTTGTGAGGTCAGACACTAATGTTGGGCGAGAAGGTCAGGCTCACAGTCTCCACTCTAATTCGTCCCAAAGGTGTTCTATTGGGTTGAGGTCAGGACTCTGTGCAGGCCAGTCAAGTTCCTCCACACCAAACTCTCTCACCCATGTCTTTATGGACCCTGCTTTGTGCACTGGTGGAACAGTTATGTTGGAACAGGAAGGGGTTCCTGTTCTAACATAACTGTTCACCAGTGCACAAAGTAAGATCCATAAAGACAAACTGTTCTCACAAAGTTGGGAGCATGAAATTGTCCAAAATTTGATATTCCTGAAAAACAACCCCACACCATAATCCCCCCTCCACCAAACTTTACACTTGGCACAATGCAGTCAGGCAAGTGCCGTTCTCCTGGCAACCATCAAACCCAGACTCGTGCATTGGATTGCCAGACAGAGAAGCGTGATTGGTCACTCCAGAGAACACGTCTCTGTTGCTCTAGAGTCCAGTGGCGGCGTGCTTTACACCACTGCATTTGATGCTTTGCATTGCACTTGGTGATGTAAGGCTTGGATGCTGCTGCTCAGTCATGGAAACCCATTCCATGAAGCTCTCTATGCACTGTTCTTGAGCTAATCTGAAGGCCACACAAAGTTTGGAGGTCTGTAGCTATTGACTCTGCAGAAAGTTGGCGACTTCTGCGCACTGTGCACCTCAGCATGCGCTGACCCTGCTCTGTGATTTTACGTGGCCTACCACTTTGTGGCTGAGTTGCTGTTGTTCCCAGTTGCTTCCACTTTGTTATACCACTAACAGTTGACTGTGAAATATTTAGTAGTAGAATATTTAGTAATTTCACGAATGGACTTATTGTACAGGTGGCAACCTATCACGGTACCACGCTTGAATTCACTGAGCTCCTGAGAGCGACCCATTCTTTCACAAATGTTTGTAGGAGCAGTCTGCATGCCTAGGTGCTTGATTTTACACACATTTGGCCTTGGAAGTGATTGGAACACCTGGATTCAATGATTTGGAGGGGTGTCCCAATACTTTTGCCAATATAGTGTGTATATATATATCTTTAATGTTCAATTTATGATTTACACCCATTTATCCAGTAGCATTGCATTAGTGTTGGGTCTGAGTCCACCTTGTCGAGTCTGAGTCACCAAGTCCTTAACCAATTGAGTCTGAGTGGGAGATGTTTATTAAAGTCTTGTTATCTTAATTTTATGTTACTTATTGTTTGAGTCCACCCGAGTGCGTCCGAGTTGAGTTTATTCATAATTGCAAGTCCAACTCCAAGTCTGAGTCCAAGTACCCTAACTCTACATTGCACAAATCATTTTGACAGTAAACTGAATTTTACAATAAATTCCCTGTATTTAAATGTGTATGTAACTCTTCATTTACCAATACAGCAGCTCCTGAACCCACTGATACTGAAACACTCTTCTTTGTAGCATTTTTATATTGCACTGCATGCTAAATTTAAAAATCTAATTTAAAATCAAAATATAATTATAAATTTTTGCTCTTTAGTAAGTGTCTTTAGAGGTTTTCCTTCAGCCAACGGATGTAATTCCCAAGACTTCGTGTTCCAACAGAGAATCGAAAGGGGCCGAAAGCGAAACTAAGGCATCCATGGAAACCATCTTCATAGTGATCAACGGTGACATGGACTCCGGCCTCTTTCAGTCGTGTGGCGTACATGAGTCCGTCGTCTCTCAGCACGTCGTGCTCACAGGTCATGATGTAGGCGGGCGGCAAGGCCTTCAGCACTTCTGTTTCAGCTAGTAAAGGCGCTGCTCTCACATCCAGCAGACCTGGCAGCTTCTCCACCAGCTTTGGGTCACCATGAAGCGGAACCATGGGTTTATAGTTCTTCTGAAAGGCCACCGGAAGAAGCTTGGTCCAGTTGATCTTGGCTTTGGCTGCTGCTATCTCCTGGCCCTGATCCAGAGCCGTGTGGTTGTTTGCCAGCAAAGCAGGAACAAGGTTCTGATCACCGTTTAGGTACTCCAGCCAGAAGCGGGCCACAAATGGTCTGTATAGGATGGGAATATGGGCGTTCTGCTGGTACGAAGGTGTGTTGAAGTCCAGGGCCTGAAGCACGGGGTACACCAGGGCCTGAACTTTGTATTTAATAGAGATGCTACTGTCCAAAGCCATCTGTGAACAAATACATAAATGTGATACTTTTGTGATGAATACCTTTAATAACATAATATGGCACACTATTAAACAAAACATACGTAGTATTTGTTTATATATACACATGTATATACACCGATCAGGCATAACATTATGACCTCTGACAGGTGAAGTGAATAACACTGATTATCTCTTCATCACGGCACCTGTTAGTGGGTGGGATATATTAGGCAGCAAGTGAACATTTTGTCCTCAAAGTTGATGTGTTAGAAGCAGGAAAATGTAAGGATTTGAGCATGTAAGGAAAACGACTGGGTCAGAGCATCTCTAAAACTGCAGCTCTTGTGGGGTGTTCCCGTTCTGCAGTGGTCAGTATCTATCAAAAGTGGTCAAAGGAAGGAACAGAGGTGAACCGGTGACAGGGTCATGGGCGGCCAAGGCTCACTGATGCACGTGGGGAGTGAAGGCTGGCCTGTGTGGTCTGATCAAACATACAAGCCACTGTAGTATTGCTATTAGTGTACTATTGCTCAAGAAGTTAATGCTGGTTCTGATAGAAAGGTGTCAGAATACACAGTGCATCACAGTTTGTTGGATGTGGATGGCCGGGTGCATGTGCGTCACTTACCTGGGGAACACATGGCACCAGGATGCACTATGGGAAGAAGGCAAGCCGGCGGAGACAGTGTGATGCTTTGTCAAATGTTCTGCTGAGAAACCTTAGGTCCTGTCATTCATGTGGATGTTACTTTGACATGTACCACCTACCTAAGCATTGTTGCAGACCATGTACACCCTTTCATGGAAACTGTACTCCCTGGTGGCTGTGGCCTCTTTTCAGCAGGATAATGTGCCCTGCCACAAAGCAAAATGGTTCAGGAATGGTTTGAGGAGCACAACGAGTTTGAGGTGTCGACTTGGCCTCCAAATTCCCCAGATCTCAGTCCAGTTGAGCATCTGTGGGATGTGCTGAACAAACAACTCTGATCCATGCAGGCCCCACCTCGCAACTTACAGGATTTAAAGGATCTGCTGCTAACATCTTGGTGCCAGATACCACAGCACACCTTCAGGGGTCTAGTGGAGTCCATACCTCAGGGCAGTTTAGGCAGCAAAAGGGGGACCCTTTTTTGTCAGCCTTTGATCTTCCTACTGAAAGTCAAACTATGTGTGAATGTTTACATAATCTTAGTGACCAAGTGCTGTTTATACCATTTGGGGTGTGCCATTATCTTCAGAGTCAGGGGTAATTGCCTGTATTGTCTTTAGATGCTTTTGTTTTAGTGGTCACTTCTAAGGCTGTATGTAAGTCTGTAAGGCTGTAATCCAATGTTTAGGTTTCTGTTCTGGAAATGTATGCAGATTAGTGCATATTCAATTAGATAATGCATCATTTGCATACTTATATTTAAACATAACATTTCAGAAATCTTGTAATACAAAACAGTTGCCTTAATGTACTGTGATTAATCAACTGGGGAATTATGGTGATATGTGTAAGTTAAATGTTTTACTCTATTCACCTGTGATGTATCGCTTTAATGAGAAACATTTATTTGTAACGATGACAATTGAGACAGGGATTTCTCATACCTGTTGCGCCACAGCAGCGGCAAGGTTCCCTCCTGCGCTGTCACCTGACACAGCCACTCTTTTCGGGTTTATGTGGTACCGATTCAACACCTCAGCTGTCAGGATGTGTTTTGAGGCCTGAAAAACATCATTATACTGATCTGGGAAACGTCCATCTGGAGCCAGCCTGTACCTGAACATACAAATAAAACAAAATATACAAATTAAATCTGGTAATTAAGGTCTTTGATAAAGCAAAAGACCATAAGCAAGATCTAGAAAAGTATCCAACATTGCTTACTCAACAGATATTACGACTGCGTCCAGCTCTTCAGCCATCGCCATGCACTGAAGGTAATATGGTTCCATCTCTTTAAAGACAGAGAGAGCAATTAAACACAAAGAAAAATGGTGTCAAAATTGTACTTTTAGGGGTACAACAGCTTGTCACTGGGGCAGTATCCTTAAAAGGACATATTTGTACCTTTTTTTTTACCAAGTACTACAATGAACCTTTTTGTGGTAAAAGAAAAAAGGTACAAAGATGTCCTTTTAAGGATACTGCCTCAGTGACAAGCTGTTGTACCCATAGAGGTAACATTTTGACACCTTTTTTCTCTGTGTGAAGAGTTTGTGATTGTATATTCCATTCCATACACTTTCATAAAGTCACCATGAATTGATTTCATGGCGTCTTTAACTGAGAAGTGTTCCTTTCTCTGCCACATGGGGGAGCTTCGAGACTGCTGAGCAAATCTCTTTTTGTCGCTCCCTCTGTCCACAACTTCTGATGCACTTTACGAAAGGCTTAACTTATATATAATCATATACAATTTATTTAACATAAACTATCACATACTTGTACTGCCAATTGTCCATCCACCTCCATGGAAATAGACCACGCCTCTTTTCAAACGCTGCTCGTGCCCTTCAACAGTAGATTCGAACACTTGTGCTTCCACTCCTCCAAAGGAAGCCTCAGTGACCCGGACAGTTGGGCTAGACTGATTACTTTTTACATCCACCCAAGACGAATAGTATTTTACAACACCGAACGGGGAACTCAGTCCAAGGTCGTGAGCTACAAAACTCTAGGAGAGAAATCCAAAAAGTTGTGTTTTTGTCAGGGGATCTCTTTAGTAAACGCCGCAAACACTACTACCTCATTGCAACTGTATATTTATGTGAATGTAAAAGCATTACAAACATTTCAATGCAAATTCTTACCAAATGCATCATGCCTCGTATCATAGAATCCATAAACATGAGTTTCCATGGCTCTGATATAGTGCTGGGCAGAGGCAGATAAATATAATACGCAGCTGCTATTGACAGTAAAATCGTACCTATCAAAATGGGCCGCATTATTATTTGTTAAAAGAGCATAAAAATGGACCTGTGCTCAAATGTCATGCAGTCCTATGACACTTCACCTGATTTCACACAGTAGAGATAAAGAAATTCACAACAATCTTTTTATATTAAAAGTCCTGTTGTCGAACTCAAGTTACTGTTTTATTTCACTACAATGGTTTTTGAGTTTTTATTCGTGTTTTTTATTATTATTATTATTTTTACTATTGTTGCCTTACATATTTTGAGATCAGTTACTCTAATAAACGCATATAACTACTGGAAAAGCAATGATATCAAGTTTTTGTGGTGATGTGGGTCTAATATAACAAAAATGTTCAGAGGGTTGTAATTAAACGACCTGTCAAATATGTTAAAATATGAACTATTTACTTCTCTACTGGATTCAGCATAAAGACAGAGACTTTTATTTTGAAATAATATGCACGCCATGTCTGTTGCTTATCGAATATGTCAAACAATCACCTGTAAAATGAATGAATGCCAGGCAAAGCCATTATTTGCTCCTACACTGGTCACTTGTCATTTAGCTTTACACTTTTACATTTCCAAAGAAAATTAACAAATAGCAAAATTAACAACAAGACAAGGCTTCTGATTAGTCTTTTCACTTTATTCTCATTAATGAACTTGGGATATCATGCATATATATATATATATATATATATATATATATATATATATATATATATATATATATATATATATATATATATATATATATATATATATATATATATATATATATACTATAACACAGCATGACTCAGTAGAGTGTGATGGAAGTGTGAAATACTGAAATGTACTGAACAAAGTCCTGGGTACAGTATGCCTGAGAATGTGGAACCTGCAATAAATTTGTGGACAAAGCACATGGTTTATATGGTAAACAATGAGTTGTATGATTTATTTTGATAATTTATATTACATTTACATTCAACCATTTTACAGATTATTTTTTTGTTTCACAGATTCCACTCTAAAAATCAGTGATACCAATGGTTTATTTCCCAAGGAAATAAATGCATGCATTCATAATGTATTATTCACTAAGATATGTGATACACTCCTTGAGGCATGTTGATGTGCATCTGTGCAGACGTCACACCCAGATGCAGCTGCGCAAAACTAGGGCAGAGAGCACAATTGCATGCTTGTATGTGCGTGTACATAAAAATGCACACCACTGCAAATCTTGAGTGTGAAAGACATGAACTATCTTGTCTTCCCATCTGCTCATAGAACATTTGGAAAAAAGAGAAATGATTCCCAAAGAAATCTTACTGCAATAAGTGTCCTATTTAAATTTTGATATATATAATATGGTGTTTGTGTATGTATATATATATATATATATATATATATATATATATATATATATATATATATATATATATATATATGTATGTATATAATGTACCAGTCAGACATAACATTATGATTGTGTTGACACCTTTTTGCTTTGTGGCAGAGCGCATTATCCTGCTGGTATGGCAGGACCCAAGGTTTCTCAGCAGAACATTGTCCAAAGCATCACACTGCCTTCTTCCCATAGCGACACACACGCACCTGGCCATTCACGTAAATGTAAAAGATAATGTGATTCATCAGACCAGGCCACCTTCTTCCATTGCTCCGTGGTCCAGTTCTGATGCTCACGTGCCCACTGTTGGAGCTTTCGGCCGTGGACAGGGGTCAGCATGGGCACCCTGACTGGTCTGCTGCTATGCAGCCCCATACGTGACAAATTGTGAACACACCTTTGTATTACCACTGTGTATTCTGACACCTTTCTATCAGAACCAGCATTAACTTCTTGAGCAATTTGAGCTACAGTAGCTCATCTGTTTGATCAGACCACACGGGCCAGCCTTCGCTCCCAACGTGCATCAATGAGCCTTGGCTGCCCATGACCCTGTCACCGGTTCACCACTGTTCCTTCCTTTGACCACTTTTGATAGATACTGACCATTGCAGCCCGGGGACACCCCACAAGAGCTGCAGTTTTGGAGATGCTCTGACCCAGTCGTCTAACCATCACAATTTAGCCCTTGTCAAACTCGCTCAAATCCTTACTCTTACCCATTTTTCCTGCTTCTAACACATCAACTTTGAGGACAAAATGTTCACTTGCTGCCTAATACACTCACCTAAAGGATTATTAGGAACACCTGTTCAATTTCTCATTAATGCAATTATCTAATCAACCAATCACATGGCAGTTGCTTCAATGCATTTAGGGGTGTGGTCCTGGTCAAGACAATCTCCTGAACTCCAAACTGAATGTCAGAATGGGAAAGAAAGGTGATTTAAGCAATTTTGAGCGTGGCATGGTTTGACTGAAATAACCACTCGTTACAACCGAGGTATGCAGCAAAGCATTTGTGAAGCCACAACACGCACAACCTTGAGGCGGATGGGCTACAACAGCAGAAGACCCCACCGGGTACCACTCATCTCCACTACAAATAGGAAAAAGAGGCTACAATTTGCATGAGCTCACCAAAATTGGACAGTTGAAGACTGGAAAAATGTTGCCTGGTCTGATGAGTCTCGATTTCTGTTGAGACATTCAGATGGTAGAGTCAGAATTTGGCGTAAACAGAATGAGAACATGGATCCATCATGCCTTGTTACCACTGCAGGCTGGTGGTGGTGGTGTAATGGTGTGGGGGATGTTTTCTTGGCACACTTTAGGCCCCTTAGTGCCAATTGGGCATCGTTTAAATGCCACAGCCTACCTGAGCATTGTTTCTGACCATGTCCATCCCTTTATGACCACCATGTATCCATTCTCTGATGGCTACTTCCAGCAGGATAATGCACCATGTCACAAAGCTCGAATCATTTCAAATTGGTTTCTTGAACATGACAATGAGTTCACTGTACTAAAATGGCCCCCACAGTCACCAGATCTCAACCCAATAGAGCATCTTTGGGATGTGGTGGAACGGGAGCTTCGTGCCCTGGATGTGCATCCCACAAATCTACATCAACTGCAAGATGCTATCCTATCAATATGGGCCAACATTTCTAAAGAATGCTTTCAGCACCTTGTTGAATCAATGCCACGTAGAATTAAGGCAGTTCTGAAGGCGAAAGGGGGTCAAACACAGTATTAGTATGGTGTTCCTAATAATCCTTTAGGTGAGTGTATATCCCACCCATTAACAGGTGCTGTGATGAAGAGATAATCAGTGTTATTTACTTCACCTGTCATAATGTTATGCCTGATTGGTGTGTGTGTGTGTGTATATATATATGCATATTTTTTTGGTTACACTGCAGAATTATTTATAATATTTGTATAATCAGGATCATCTTGCATTATGCGGCATTATACAAATAATACAAAGTACTGTAGCTTAAGCCCACTGCTACTGAAACAATGGAATATTGTTATAATGAAACATTATATCAGTAGCTTTGGGCCTAATCACTGCGTTTTTATTCCCATTCGATTCTTCACAAATAATCAGTTGCATTGACATGTTGCAGAGCATTTCAAATCTAAAAATCATCTGAGAATATTTAAAAATCAAAATATATTTAACATAACAAGAAAATTTCAGTTATGCTAGAGGTTCTCCTTCAACCAACGGATGTAGTTCCTAAAACTTCGAAATCCCACAGAGAATCGAAAGGGGCCGAAAGCGAAACTAAGGCATCCATGGAAACCATCTTCATAGTGATCAACGGTGACATGGACTCCGGCCTCTTTCAGTCGTGTGGCGTACATGAGTCCGTCGTCTCTCAGCACGTCGTGCTCACAGGTCATGATGTAGGCGGGCGGCAAGGCCTTCAGCACTTCTGTTTCAGCTAGTAAAGGCGCTGCTCTCACATCCAGCAGACCTGGCAGCTTCTCCACCAGCTTTGGGTCACCATGAAGCGGAACCATGGGTTTATAGTTCTTCTGAAAGGCCACCGGAAGAAGCTTGGTCCAGTTGATCTTGGCTTTGGCTGCTGCTATCTCCTGGCCATGAGCTGTGTGGTTGTTTGCCAGCAAAGTTGTAACGAGTCTTGGATCCCCGTTTAGGTACTCCAGCCAAAAGCGGGCCATGAGTGGACGGTGGAGGATGGGGATGTGGCCATTCTGCTGGTATGAAGGTGTGTTGAAGTCCAGGGCCTGAAGCACGGGGTAGAGAAGGGCCTGAACTTTGTATTTAATAGAGATGCTACTGTCCAAAGCCATCTGTGAACAAATACATAAATGTGATTGTGGATCAGTCTATAACTAAAACTATTAAACAGGTTTCTTTTAATTGAAATAAAGCTGAAATAAAATTAAATATAAATAATAGTTAAAAACAAAAAGTAGAGAAATGTTTCTTTTAATTGAAATAAATTAAAAGAAAAACTGAAATAAACTGAAATAATTTTAAGTTGAAGCACTAAAACTATTAACTGGAAATAAATAAAAACTAAAACTGAAATAAAAATAAATTAAACCTAAATAGCAATCTATACAGTGCTGGGGAAAGTTACCTTTAAAAATAATCCATTGCAATTTTGCCAGTGTTGGGAAGGTTACTTTGGAAATGTAATAGGTTACAGATTACAAGTTACCCTATTTAAAATGTAATAAGTAGTGTAACTATTTCAATTACTTTATTAAAGTAATGTAACTGATTACATTTGATAACTTTACTTTTTCCAGCGCTGGAACACATTTTTATCACTCGCCATGGTGGCAACTCTTAGACAGGTTGTAGTCTAAAGCTTTCAGCTGCAAAAAATAGCATCACTTTACTAAATGTTTTTAAATGGTAGGATACATTGTGCACAGCAGAATCAGGCAAAGCAACAAATTAATATTATTCAACATATCCTAGCATTTTCAGGAAATATTTAGATGTAACCCCCCTTGTAATCATTAACATTTTCATAAGTAATTTAATTAAAAAAATTTTCACAGTAACTGTAACTGATTACAGTTACATTTTGTAATTAAATTACGTAACTAGTTACTCCACAACACTGAATATTAAAATTACGCCTAAAAAGTAACTAATTGTGTTACATAGTTATTTTTATAGAAAGTTACGTTACTTTTGCATTACTTTTTCTCACCTGGGCTGGTCTTGCTTTTTAATAACAACAAAAAAGTTCTATTTTTTGCAAATGTAAAGGCCCTTTCACACCAAAAGTCAAATAAATAGAACTTATTCACAGCAGCGCGGCCGTGAGGGATAGACATACATCTTTTCAGTGGTATGTACTGTTGTTTAATGTGTTTTTTGATTTTTCTGCTGATGAAACATTGCAAAAATAACTTTCTGAGAAATGTCAGTAGTGAAAAAAACCCATACAATATGAGCTGTGATCTAGGAGCTTTATACAGCTTTTTACAGTGGATTCCATTGAAAATAAGCCAAGTCTATCCCTCACAGCCTCGCTTTCATACCCGTCATGGAGCTGCTCTGAATAAGGTCTACAAGCTTCAGGCTGAAGGAAATGTAAATTCACGCCTGTACAGAAGAGGGAGCCGCTCAAACAAACCTTTCTGCTGTGCTGCCATTCTGGATTGCAGAAGAATAGGACACAGGAGAAGAAAGTTCAACACTCTTACTTCAGCAAAGACATTGCTTAATCAAGAGAGATTGAATACATAAAGTATATTGTGTAATTAAACATTTAATTATTACAGGTTTGCATAATATTATTAATTTGCATTTTTAAACACTAATAAAATTAGGAATGCACAATATATCGGCCACCATATTGGTATCGGCCAATATACACTATATTGCCAAAAGTTTTGGGATGTCTGCCTTTACATGCACATGAACTTTAATGACATCCCATTCTTAATCCGTAGGGTTTAATATGGAGTTGGTCCATCCTTTGCAGCTATAACTCTTCTGAGAAGGCTTTCCACAAGGTTTAGGAGTGCGTTTATGGGAATTTTTGACCATTCTTCTAGAAGTGCATTTGTCAGGCACTGATGTTGGATGAGAAGGCCTGGCTCACAATCTCCACTCTAATTCATTCCAAAGGTGTTCTATCGGGTTGAGGTCAGGACTCTGTGCAGGCCAGTCAAGTTCCTCCACACCTAACTCGCTCATCCATGTCTTTGTGCACTGGTGAACAGTTATGTTGGAACAGGAAGGAGCCATCCCCAAACTGTTCCCACAAAGTTGGGAACATGAAATTGTCCAAAATGTCTTGGTATGCTGAAGCATTAAGAGTTCCTTTCACTGGAACTAAGGGGCCAAGCCCAACCCCAACCCCTGAAAAACAACCCCACACCATAATCCCCCTGCCAAACCCAGTCTCATCCATCGGACTGCTAGACAGAGAAGCGTGATTGGTCACTCCAGAGAACACGTCTCTGCTGCTCTAGAGTCCAGTGGCGGCGTGCTTTACACCACTGCATTCAACGCTTTGCATTGCACTTGGTGATGTAAGGCTTGGATGCAGCTACTCGGCCATGGAAACCCATTCCATGACGCTCTCTACACACTGTTCTTGAGCTAATGTGAAGGCCACACAAAGTTTGGAGGTCTGTAGCTATTGACTCTGCAGAAAGTTGTGCTTCAGAATGCACTGAGCTCTGTGATTTTACGTGGCCTACCACGTCGTGGCTGATATTATTAATATTTAGTAGTGAGGAAATTTCACAAATTGACTTATTGCACAGGTGGCAACCTATCACGGTACCACGCTTGAATTCACTGAGCTCCTGAGAGCGACCCATTCTTTCACAAATGATTGTAGAAGCAATCTGCATGCTGATTTTATACATCTGTGGCCATGGAAGTGATTGGCACTTTTGGCAATATAGTGTATGTTCAGTTTTAATGTTATCGTTAACGTCCCAATAAGATGATTTGGCCGATATATTACAGCTGATAAATAATGGATTTTTTCAGCACTGGTCATCATGTTCTTATTTTACAAGGATTCCTTTTCCTCAATAATGAAAACACAGGGATTTCTCGTACCTGTTGTGCCACAGCGGTGGCTAGGTTGGCCCCGGCGCTATCACCTGACACAGCCACTCTTTTCGGGTCTATGTGGTACCGACCCAACACCTCAGCTGTCAGGATGTGTTTTGAGGCCTGAATGGCTTCATTATACTGATCTGGGAAACGTGCATCTGGAGCCAGGCTATACCTGAACATACAAATTATGCAAATGACAGCCATTAATTAACATAATTGAGGTTGGTAACGATGTAGCAATTAAATGATATGGTAGACAACGTGCACTGCTTACTCAATTGATATTACAACCGCATCCAACTCTTCAGCCATACTCCTGCACTGAAGGAAATACGTTTGCATCTCTTTTAAAGAAAAAAAGAAAAGAAATAAACAATGTATTTTTCCTTACTACTTCTGTCTACAACATACATTTATGAAATCACATGCATTTCACCTACTTCCACTGCCGAGTGTCCATCCACCTCCATGGAAATAGACCACACCTCTTTTCAAATGCAGCTGGTTTGATGCAGTGGCTTCAAACACTTGGGCTTCCACTCCTCCGAAATAAGTATCCGTGACCCGGATGGCTGGGCTGGACTGTGGACCCTTTATTTCATCCCATGACGCAGCATACTTAGCAACATCGAAAGGTTCACTCAGTCCAAGATCGTGAGCTAAAAAGCTCTATGAAAAAAGATTAAAAGTTAGAAGGATCAGAGAGCAGGATTGTTAAACGCTCTATAAAGGTCAGCAAATCTCTTTAAGAAAATTCAATTTCTTCAGAAGGAAGGCCCTAATGAAGACTGTTTGCATTTCTAAAAGCATTACAGGCTCAAATCCCACATTTATAATTTGTACTATTGAGAGATTTTAGATGTAGTATAATCTAACTAAAATTAACCAAGCATGAAAAGTAGGTATTTTCCATATCAGAGGTCAACAAATACAACAATAGAACAATCATACAAAAGCCAAAATTTTGTGATATTCAATTAATTGAAGTAAAATGGTGAAACCACAAATAATCTAATTCAATCACATGACGCAGCATACTCTACAACATCGAAAGGTCAACTCAGTGCGAGATTGTGAGCTAAATTAAAAAGACTAAAAGTTAGAAGGATCAGAGAGCAGGATTGTTATACAGAAACTCTCTTTAAGAAAATTCCTTTTGGAACATAAGGATAAGTTCCTAAAGAGTAAGATAGTTTTTCTTTGTTTTCTTTTTTTCTTTTTCTTTTCTTTAAAGCATTACAGGTTCAAATCCCACATTTTTGTATTACTGAGAGATATTAGACATAGTATTACCTATCTCAAATTAACCAAGAACGAAAAGTTGGTAGATTTAAAAACATAAAATGTTTGGTGATTTTGGCTTTTCCCACATTTCAAAAATAGTGCAACAAGTAATGCAAGTCAAAGTCAAAATAATAATAATAATAATTTAAAAAAACACTAGAAGTGAAATTCAGTTACCTGAAGTAAAAGTATGATGAAAAGACAAATAATCTCATTTAATTTTCTCTCTCTTGTTTTTTTAATACACAAATTGTAGTTTTTCTTTTTGTTATCGAAGTTTTTGTTAGAAGTAGTTATAGTTTTCCTTCTTAAGTGTTTAAACCTTATTAAGGCATTTCACGATTTTAATTTATGTAATATTAAACTATTTCTGAATGAGTGCCATAGCTATCCCTCTTTTATTTATCTTTAAATAATGCATCCACATTGAAAAGGCAATTATGCCTATTTATAATATATAATGCATGTTCTATATAATGGAAACAAACGCAAAAGCTTACCACATGCATTACACCACGCAATATTGCATCCATAAACATGAGTTTCCATGGCTCTGATATAGTGCTGGGCAAAGGCAGATAAATATAATAAGCAGCTGCTATTGACAGTAAAATCGCCACGATCAAAATGGACCGCATCATTATGATGGGTTAAGTAAAAGGAACACAGGAAACTTAAAACTATACCGGTCTCAGAGTTCACATAGTGACTGACTGTATGATGTTGTAATACCTCATCTGACCCCAGAGAGCAGTGGTTTTGAAATCACAGCAAATTTTACTTTAAAAGTCCTCAGGTATGAGAGAACTCTAAATCCGTCATTTTTAATTTTGTGCATTTGATATTATTCGTTGAGGGTTAGCATTCATTTACTACTCATGCCTTGTGGAATAAATCGATATTTACGCGAATGTTTCAGTAAAGGACATCTCATGTTGATTTTATTATTTTCCGCACTTTTCTGCTACTAGACGGTGACTTTTATTTTGAAATATTCTTCACGCTCTGTCATGTAACAGCACTTTTTTGTGTAACAGTTGTTTACATACGTCACATTGGAATGCACTGTATATCAGACATGTCAGCCCAACTATGAAAGCTCTACACGTTTTACTCTTTTACTGCAAATTCTATTAGGCTACTACTACTACTACTACGATTCCGTTTTTAGAGATAGGCCTATATTCATGTATAATATTAGTCATCTTGATAATGCTGCTCGTTTAGAAGTGGTTGTTAATGTCCTGATAATTCACGCTTTAATTGTTTGATTCCAGACTGTGAACAAATCTCTTTTAAATATGAGCTCTGATCTGATTACGTTAATGTTAATGACCACTAAGTGGCGCTGTAGTTTCTCTTTATGATATGGTCACCCCATTCTACCCACACTGATTACTATAGGCCTACTTTTTCTAGCAACAAAAGCTTTGACATGCTATTTAAGTAAAAAATATATATATATATATATATATATATATATATATATATATATATATATATATATATATATATATATATATAAGATTTTTAAACTTAATTAAATAGCATTTCAACTAATGCTATTTCTATTTATGCTATTTAATTAAGTAAAAAATCTTAAAAACAAAAATGTATATATATAGCTTTTCACTCATATGTAAAAGCCCAATCACATTATTATAACAAGTAAAATAAGATTCCTCATTTGACCCACAAATCACGCAAATAAAAAGAGTTTCAAAACTTTGATTCATGGGGTTGGAATGCCATAATATTGCAATAAATATTAGATGAACATTTAACAATGCACGGTTATTATAACACAGCATTGTGTAGCCATGGAATATGACGATGGAAGTGTGAAATTATAGACATATTCTACACCTGTGTGGCTTTTTATGCGATATCTTAGTCCCAAACAAAATCCTGTGTATCATTTGAGGATGTGAAACCTACAAAAAGGAACTTAATAAGTTTGTGGATAAAGCACATGACTTTTAAACCAGTAATGTGTCTTAGATTAATTGTATGCTTTGTATTTTGAAATAATAATAAAATAATAATAATAATAATAATAAAATGCATTACTACTATGCTACTATTATTCTTATAATTATTATTATTATTAAGTTACCGTATTCAGTCAAGTTGCGTCCTAAATCATATTATAAATAGCTAAATACATATTCATGTATACTATATTTATAATTATATATAATCTATAAATAAATTATCAAGAATTTCTTTAAACTTGTTTCTATTTCAAGCTAGTCACATTTCCACAACAGCTAGTTTAAGAAAATGTATGACAAATGTATTGCTTTCACGCTGGCCTGGTTGAGACTAATCTATCCAAACAGGGCAATCTCTCTTAACATCCCCCTTTATCTGCATCATCAACAGCCATGAATCCGGCCGTGCGGATGCGGTCACTGATGGAATGGGTCGGGAGAGTATTTGGTGTAATACGGTAAATTTTTACACCCCCATGTGCGCTTCCACATAATTGACATGGCGGAATTCCACACTGGTCTGGTCTGGTCCACCGTGGACTTCGCAGCAACAGAATGACATGCTTTCTATTTCGGGCATTTAGGGACTAAAGTGTTGATAAGCAAGATTTACTGAACCCGAGGTAAGTAGACGCGTTTTTGTTCAAAGTAATGTAGTTTAGGAAGCTCGCGGAGACGTTGTTTCGCAAAGTTTCAAGTTGCAGAAAAGCGCGAGCCGGTTGCCTCTTTGATGGGAAGTCTTGAATTTAATGGAAAACGAAACGAAACCTTAACGAAACCTAGTGCTTTAAACTCTTAACTTTTACGCGAGCTGATTTACTTCGCTTTTACATCGAAGCCTATTTTGACAGCTGCATTTTGACTAGTAATACTGAAGTTTGTGTTCATCTTGTGTACTTTACGAAGAGGGGGGGGGAAGTACTAATTAAGACTGCTTTATAAAAATTCACTTCTACAACACTCATAATGTCCAGGTGAGAATTAATAGAGGCTTCGCTATTGTGATTCTGTCCACTGCATCTTTCCCGGAAAATTCTGGAATTCTGGATCCCGAATCATTACGAAACAGTTTTTTTTTTTTTTTTTTCTTTATCAACACGGGGGCCTGCTTGTATAATAATAAGTATCTCGCATTGAAACATAAAACATTTTTAAGGCCTGGGATGTATAAACATTTATAACGGAACAAGACGGTTAAAGATGCCAAAAAACAGTTGGAAAGTGACACGTCAATTCCCAGCATCAAGTTGTTTGCTTACGCGTCACGCGAATAATATAAATTTTAACGCCTGGGTTGTAACGTCATTGTAATGAGTATGACGTATGTTATTGTACACGTAAAATCCAGTTCCGTCTGTCTTTCCATTAATAAAGTTGTCTACAAACACTCACTTCGAGGGAAGCTGTGTGAGCTTGCATTGTAGAATAGCGTTCTTTTGAGTCGAATCATTTCAATGAATCACTTGAACCTGTTCATGAATGGTTCAGGGCTGAGTTTCACAAAAGCATCGTAGGCCTAACTAATAAGCCTTAAAAGGTAAGCAGCCCTGAATCACTCGTTCTTTAATCATTCTAGAACAGTCCCTGAGGTTATCGATTTAAAAATGAATTAAACTGAGAACCGTTTGTTTGGGACATTATGAGACCATAGAGCTGACTGTACAGTATTTGGAGCGTTTTGAGGATTTGACTGATGGGATGTGAAGTTCCTAAGAGATGTATTACAAAAAAGATGTTTTACACACACGCACACACACACACACACACACACACACACACACACACACACACACACACACACACACACACACACACACACACACGTGGGCACGTATATATATACTTCTATAGGCTATGTAAAGGTATATAAATAGGCCTGCTTAACAGCTTTAATAAGGGAAAGCTCTTCCAAATTTCAATGTTTCAATATGTTTGTGTGTGTATCAAATAAAATATTGAAATTTAGAAGTGTTTGAGTTGATTGTGACTGTTTAATCCATGCGCATACAAAACAGTTGTTTTTATGAAATATCTTTGTATTGTTATTGCCAGCAAGCGTCACATGATGACAGTTATGTCACACTGTAAAATAATTTCTGAATCGTTTTGTTGAACAGAATCGAAGCGAGTTAGACTCCCTAAGCAGACAGCTTCATTGATTTAGAAGGGGAGTGTTCAAATGTTGCTGTGTTCACACACTGTTGTGCCCGGTTTCCTTTGAGAATGATAGTGTTAAAAGTAAACCGTCGCGAAAGAAAAGAACAGACTGTCACAAAATGTGTTTTTGTAGTGTTTTAAGAAAACACAAATACGGGTTGTGGATCATATTGTAGACCGGATCTTTTAGTTGGAGGAAACCCGATCCCAAATGCATGACGTCATGTGACATTCCAGAGCAAATCTTGAGGTGCAGACTTTAGAGACTCCAACCTTGGCGTCAAGTTTGATTTCTCTCCTTACTACAGTCATTGCTGTAGTATTTATGGTGTAAAAAAAGTGAAACTTATGTTCTTTAATTTAAACTTTACAGCAGTGCAAACTTCACTGTGACTCCATTTGAGACGGTTTATGTCAAACATAGGATTTTGCAGACTAATGTACGTATACGTTTTATTGTAAGTGATGCTTTAAATTATGTCCGGTGAATGAAATGCACATTTCTGTGGTGGTAACCTGACCACAGTGTGAGCACTGATTTGTAAGCATCTCGCACCCCCATTAAAACAGACAGGCGTACCCTGACCCCTCCCAACCTATAGCCCTTTGGCCCCAAATTCAGACATTAAAAGAATGCAGTGATTGTGGGTACACTGTAAAAGCAAACCTATAGGATCTACTTAACAAAACTGAGGTAACAATTTGCACTTAATTTGTTTGGATAGATTTCCTCACATGTTTTGAGTAAAGGCTACTTAACTTTAACAGCTATAATCATGTTGAAAAGATCATCAATTATTAATATAGTTAATTTCTTCTATCAAGTAGTTATGCAAAAAATAATGTAATTGTCCAGCTCAGTTCAGTTCTCTTACAGCAGCGTCAGTACAGTACCAAATAATGTTGAATTAGTGTCCCCAATTAAGCAAGCCAGAAGCGACAGTGGCAAGGAACTCCATCAGGTGACAGAATGGAGAATAAAGGCTTAGTCAGGGGGCAAGTTGATTCAGGCTGCATCATATCAGGATTCAGATTGGGATTGGTAGCATTCGATTTCAAGTGAACAAACTGGTGCCATTTTGAACAAAATCAGGCCTAAACAAAGTTAATTTAGAATTAGTTTCAGGAGTTCGAAACAGCTTGTCAAGTAAACTTTTCTTCAGCTGGTAAACACCTTTGAGCTACCATTGTGTCCGTGGCAATTACATAGGTGTGCTCTGAGTTTGGCATGGAAATCTTCTCCGGTTCGTTTCTTCTGCGTAGTCCATAGAGGTCAGACACAAATAAAAACATGAACACACTGGAGAGCTGCTTTATAGTAGAAATTGAAGTTGTGGTTCTAATTGAACGCAACACTGTTTAGCATGTTCAATACTGTAAAGCTGCTTGCTTTAAACCAGCATATATATATATATATATATATATATATTATATTATATTATATTATATTATATTATATTATATTATATTATAATGTGCTGTATTGCAGAGATGGTGCAAACATAACCATGATGCTATGCTTTCTTAACGGCTGTTTTTGCACCACTGTCTTTATGTAAATTTTGTTATTGAGAGGAAAGCGCGCAGCACATATTCATGTATTCATCTAAATGCCTTTCTCAGCAGTGTGGTTATTTCAAACTTATATTTATCCCTAAGTGGTGAATGCAAAAGAACTTCGCTGTGAGTATATTAGGGCCTTAAGAAATTACTTGTCACTGCACTGACGTTAGTACAGCTATTGCTCATTCGCGTCCTGTGCTATCATGTCTAGTAGACCAGGTTTGTTCTTTAGGTTCTACTTTGAAGAGAGCTGATGTTATCTAGGTAACAGAAATGCTTAGACGTTTGTGCTAATGGCATTGGATAATCAGATGTTTTGCTCTATTTGTCCCCATCATTTCCTGAGAGCAATTGTAATGATCTGTCAAGCTGTCAGTACTCCTTTGTTGTCGTTATCGAATCGGTTGTGCCGAATTATTGCTAATGCCAGTTACCCCGAGGGTATCCGAGATGTTTAAATGAGAAACTCATGGTACATTTGTGAAGAATCTAGGCAAGGATTTAGCACAGGGAAGGGTGGTGGTGGTAGTGGTTAAAGATCTGATTTAGGAATGTGTGATTCATGAAGTAGAGAATTTCCTGATCACCATCATACCCTTGAGCAAAAACCCACAGGTCTCTCCTTCAGTGAAATTCTATTAGATTTTTTTCGGTTATGGTTAAGGATTCAAACAAACCCATAAATATGATCAAGTAGTTCCAGTTGATAAAATCCAACAGCACTAGGACTTTTCTCTGATTGTGTGTTCTAGTCTGTGTATTAGTGGTGATATTTACCAACTCCTTCTCCAGGTTACATCATTATGCCAGTAGGTAATGACAAGTGATTGAATAATTAATTCCAACAATTAAAAATAAAAAAAATATTATTTCAAGGATATAAACAACTGACTTCCTTTATGAGCAAGTCATTGATTCAATCATTCAACTCATTTATTTGTTATACTACTCTTTCTGTCTGTCTGTCTATCATCTATCTGTCTGTCTAATCTAGTCTGTAAAAATCATCTTTAATAGTTTTGTATTGCTCTGTTTTAATTCGGTTGTCATTCGCAATGCTTCATGGGATTGTAGTTATTTCCCTCATTAAAGTCGTTAAGTACACAATCTTGTACCTTTTGTCTTTTTGTCCAATTATCAAATACCTTTTTTGCTTTAAATCAATTTGTAATATGGTGTTGGTTTGGTTCATGGCTTATAAATCTTTAACAAAGGCTTCTTGAATATCTCTATGGGGAAAAAAACAAATGGGAAAAATACTTCCGGAATGAAGGTCACTGAAAAAGTGGGCGGGCACTGTTGCATTGTCTTACAAATTCATAGTGTGCTATTTTGAATTCAGCCTGTCTTTGAGTCGTTCATTCAGCAAATTTATTCAAAAAAACAGATTCATTCAGGAATGAAACAAATGACTGTCTGAATTCAGAATTGCATAATAGCATACTGCTTTTACTATTTTTACCATATCTTTATAGGGCAGAAATTGTAATGGTAGCATCTCTGCTCCGGTTGCATATCTTTAAGTGTGAGTCATTGGAGCATTTAATTTGTTCAAAAACACTGATTCATTCAGTATCACAGCTACTGTGATGCTAAACATTCAATGGTTAATTCTACTTTTTGTTGATGGAGCAAGATCTCTGAGCTAGTGCATCATCCGGTATTCTTTCCCTTCTGATCCTGGTCTCTTTGTGCATACTGTAGGTGCATTGGAATGCACAAAAAGGATATTTAGGTGATGAGACCAAACCTTTCCTGCCCTTTTATCTCATCAGCCATCAATTGCTGAAGGCCAGATTGAAGAGGGAATATTGGTCCTTGTCTCTTCTGCTGAGCATCACAGATCATAAGAGCTTCTTATGCAGCCAAATCCAGCAGTGCTTTGCATTTAGATGTTTCATGAATTGGGTGATCTACCTGCAATCCTCTACTGTCTACAGCTATTAAGTGTAACATGTTTGGTACAGATGTCCTGTAACACAAATACACACACTTGTAGCTTGCCTCTTTATAGCTGAGGCCCGACTCAGGATAAGGAATGTGACCTAATGACCTTTAGAAGAAGAGGGAGGGAAAGGGACTGTGGTGGAGAGTGCTGCCTGTTCGTTCTGTACATACGTGTACGTTTATTCCCACTGTGGCATGGCTGGAGGTTTGGAGACTGTGATGTTAAAAAAATAAAACTTCAGTGGATTTTATGAAGAAAATGATGCTCATTACGACTTGATGAAAATGATTATGAAATGAGAAATTATGTAATAAATACATTAAAAATAATTATTGCAAGAGAATTTAATAGTTTTCACAGTTTTATTTTTGTAAGCGGCATAAATCCAATCCAATAATTTGCTTTAATAGCAATAAACAAAAAAATGTGGTAACGTTTCATTTGTTTATTTTTAAAAATACTGTCTAAAACTCATAATGTGTATCTAAATACACAATCATTGTTGTGATAACCATTCAGTGACAACAGTGATTTTTGTATCACAGCATAACAGTTATTTGTTTATTTGATTAGTTATTTGAGCTGTATGTGTTTGAATTATTTATCATTGATTCATGCTGTAATTTGACTCATTAAAAAGAGCCAGCTTTTAAGAGTCGTTTGTTTAGGAATCAGACTACCCTATTTGCACTATATATTTTTGATTCACTAAAAGTATCAGCTCATAGGAGTCGATCTTTTTTTCGTGATCTGGAGTTCTGGACTACTTTGTTACTGCATGCTGTATGTTTTGATTCACTAAAAAGAACCAGCTCATAAGAGTTGTTTGTTCAGGATTCAGACTCCATCTCTAAGCTACCATTTGAGAGGCTCTCTGGTGCGTGTAAACGTCACATCTTTTTGATTTGTTGTTCGCATTAATAATAGGTGTATTCAACTTGATGCAGCACTATGCAAACCACTCTGTGTATGACATAAGCGATTTGAAAGTATACGGAGCCGTCTGCTCTCTAATTGCTCTCACTGTATTTTGCTATCATGCACTAATCGGTCTTTCGCCATGCCGCTTCAAGTCGAACATGCCTATTTTTATTTCTATTTTTTTAATCACCAAAAAGAACCCGTTCATAAAAGTCATTCTTTTGTGATTCGGTTTACACCATTCATGCTGTATGTTTTGACTTGCAATAATTGAACCAGCTCATATGAGTTGTTTGTTCAGGACTCCACCTCTAAGCTAACTTTTGAGAGGCTCTATGGAGCGTGTAAACGTCACATCTATAGAATTATTTAATTTTTATGAATTTTTTCCAGGTAAAAACATGCCAACATTTTTTTACTATTATTATTATTATTTTTCTTTTTTATGTTGCTTCATACACTGTAAACCTGTAGTTAATCGGTTACACATCGTTTTTTTTTTTGTTGTTTTTTTTTAGGTATGATGTTCCCAATTTTAAGTAAGCAAAACTATCAAGTTTTGAGTTTGTAGTACTCATGCATGTTAATTGAAGTACTGAGTTAGCTAATTCATACATTTCGATTGTAATTAAAGGGGTGATGAATTGAGAAATCAACTTTCCCTTGAGCCTGTGATTTATATAATCATCGTTCATCATGATATAAGAATATCCTGTACGTTTTGGAGATGAAAACGTCCTTGTTAGTCAAAGAAAAGCGCTTATTGACACCAGGCCCAGAAAACGCTCAATCTCAGAATATGTCAACCATTGACGTCATAGAATGCAGAAACGCCGCCTCAACAGATAAATATGTTGACCTGCTTCTGTAGCCCCGCCCACCGACTCAGAGCAATAAACATGCCGAAGAGAGTCAAATATTGTGCTGTGCCGGTTGCGGAAGAACACAGTCGCTGCAGAAGCTTCCTTCGGATTCTAATATTAGGAATGAGTGTTCCAGCTCACGTGCGTAACACATTGCGTTTGTTCGCTTCATTTCACTGCGCAATCGTTTGTAAACAAGACACAGGGAGTGACTGGATCTGCAGACATATTGAGATTAAAACACAATGCTGTGCCTTCTGTATTGGATCCAACAGGAATGGTGCAACACACTTATGCGAGTAAAACATGTTTTTTTTATATGTGATAGTATTACATTTTGTTACAGATCGTTTTGATTATGTGTACGTGTCTAACATTATTTGTTTATTTGTTGGTTCATTGCAATTCGGGATCAGACTCGGACATGTATGGGCCAGGGCTCGCAAAGCCTAACGTCCTATGTGTTTTCCAGACGGGCTACCAAAACGTAAGCCTGCCGGCAGGCTTTTAAATACCCACATAACAAAACGTTAAACATTTTAAAGTCTATTAAAAACTTTAAACATTAAAAAGTCTCTCCATTTTCTCATCTTGTTAGAAGTGCATAAAATAGCACTTTATTTAAACATTTACTCTCCGAATTCAGCCCCTTTGCAAAGCATGATGGGAAGTGAAAGTCCTGTTTGATTGGGTTACTTGATTGATACATGTTATTTCAAAATAAAAACATCAAGTTAAGTGCAAAATACAGTTAAGTGCAATGTGCAGCACATGTCTGTCATATAGGCTACATGAAATTATAATGAGAACATTATAATTGTTTGCTTTGGACATGGTGAGACTTTTGTTTTTGTAATCAGGCTCTCAGAAATTACCGGTAGATAAAATTGTGGATTTATATTTATCTGCAAATATATCGGTTATCGGTGCATCCCTAGTTTCGTTACAAGCTGTTCACACATTAGCGATTAAAAAAGCGAATACATGAAAATTCTTAATTCTAGCCCATTTTATAGAAGTTCTATTTTTTTTTTTTCTTACCTATCACTCTCTTTGTTTCTCAGTCTATTCCTCCTCTTTTATTCTGTCCTTGGACACAATTAAGATGTTAAGGGTGTGAGACTGTATAAATTTCTCTGCTGTGACCCTGCGCAACTCCTCCGTGTGACTGGAGAATATGATTCACTCAGTTTGACCCAGTTAAGATGCTCCTCTGCTCCTTCTCAGTGCTTGGAGGCCAGATCACATTTCATATTGGGGTTATGCAACACTGAATTTGGATCCTGGGAATCTCTGTCCCTCATTTTTTTTGTCCCCTCTCTTCTTGTGTTTTTTACTGTAAGTTCTGTAAGGTGAGAGTGGATGGAGTTTCAGTGCGTGGAGAAACAGGGTCAGCTTTTTGAGCTCAGCTGGGTGTGTAACTGCATTATTGTGCCTTCAGGGAGGAACCAGGTTGTGCTCCAGAGTCTGCGGTGTCAGTGTTGGGTAACACCTTTATCTCCTAAACAGGACAGAGGCTCTGAGACCGGTCCTGATGCTGTTATATAGACCAAAGGAAAAGAACATAACAATTTAATGTAACAAATGATTGTCTTAGACAGCAATGAGATTAATGAGAGAACATATTTTGCTCTTGAGAAACAGTCTTTAGTAATCTCTCTAGAGTGACAGAACAATGTCACAAGCTGTTCAGTCAGATTTACCAAGATACCAAAGTCTGAAATCAGATCTGAAAGAGATTTCAGTATGAGCTAAAACATTTCTCATCAAAATTATCTATCCACATTTATTTTATAGCGCTATACTCTGAGGATTTGTCCTGAGATAAACTTGATACTAGTCTGAAACATAGTTGAGAACTTAATTAAAGGTGGGGTAGGCAATTTTGGAGAGGCTAGCAAAAGCAAGCTAGCTTTGAAAGCATTAGATCTCATATCTCAAAAAGCACATAACATTACAATAATAATGAACGTAAACAACTTTCAGAGCTTGAACTTGTACCACCTGACTGCTGCAGATTCATATCAGCGTTTATAGTGTTGCCAGAGAAACGCATAAATCCGAGTCTGAAGACGTGAACAGCTTTGGGTAGAACATCACGGGTTACCATGTTAAGACATGGCATGAACGCAGCATGATCTTGTTGTTTTAGTTCAGGAGGAACTGTAAAAGGTGGCTGCTGTATGTTTGCGGCCTCATGGAACGCGCTGATGACGTGTGATGTCTACGAGAGCAGGGTGCGTGGAGGTATAGAAATACATATGTTGACAGGATTTTTTTGGTCCTGAGACTTCCACAGAAGAGATATGAAATTTTAAATTTTTTATATTTAGACCACTTCTATTATTGATTGCTATCAGGATGTGAAGAGAGTTTCATCCAGAAAAACAAAGTGTTTATAAAAAAAATAGTTTACCTTTTAAAGGGATAGTTAACAGAAAAAAAGTCATTGTTTACTAACCCTCATGTGTATGCACTGAAATTTTGGCTACCGAAAATCAGCGTGTTCAGCATCTATTTCGTGCACACAACGTGGATAAGCTACACCGTTCCATCTTACTGAAATGAGTCCCGTCTCATGTATTCACTCGATCAGTGTTTCAACCGGGGAAAGGCAGTTTGTAGGCTATACAATGTCACTTTACTGTTACATTTACCTCAAGCTATTCAGTGTCCATAAACTCATTAGTTAGCTAGAAAACTGTAGAGAAGAGCATGTTGCTAAATATACGCACTCACTGTATTACATATTAACCTATTAGTGATGTCTTCATTATTTAATGTATGTCATGAAAACAAGTTAAATCGTTTAAATCTTTTTCACCAGAGTAGAACCAATTCTGTTATTAAAAAGTTGATTTAAAAACTGCATTATGTGCAATTGAAATGTTTATACAGCTCAGTTTTAGCCATTTGAGTGTTTATTATGTTTAATTTATTTATTGATAGGTTTTGTCCAAGTGTGTCCTGAATTTTCAGTTTTAGCCCAGAATTTTCATTTTGGTGCATCGCTAGTATTAAATCTGCATGACTTTCTGTCAGCTGTAATACAGGTCTTCTGAATGCATATGATTAGGGGTGTGAGACGTCTACGATAATATCACAATTGGTGTTTTAATGATGTGCAAGCTGACACAATTGACTATGTTGAGTGATTTTTCTCATACCATTGTTTATGCCATTTTAATTGCAGTGTCAATGCATTCATGCCACCTCTGAGCAGCATTTGACAGTCTGTGTAAATCCATCAAAATGCCACTCTGCAGTGCAAAGAAAGGATATATTGTCAGTATCATATTTGTACTCCCTGCATATGATAACTTCATGGACCAGACTTAAATGTATGTGGCTATTCATTAATAATCGGAATATGTGCATTTACAAATGAGATTTCTGTGAATGATTTCAGTCTTGTATGGTTATTGTTATCGTTCACACCAATGGATGATAACATTCTGTTTATTTTAAGCTTGTGCTGCAGTTATGTAATCTACCATTTTAAATGCTTGAGTCTTTTAAAGTCAGGTGGATTCTGATTGGCTGTTAATGTTTATATAAACATCGTTAATCTTCTGGAATAAAATGATTCTGATAGTGATTACAACTATATCGTTCTTCTGTGCTGTTATCATTATAGTTGTGGTGTGGAAATGTAAATTTCGTTATTGTTTTTGGTGTGAACAAACCTTTACAGTTTGTAGTTCTAGCTTGATAAGCAATAGGGCTGTGCGATATTGAATAAAAATGCGATCTGCAATATCTTGTTAAATAATGCGATATTCGATATGCGATACGATATTGCTATTAGTGTGTAAAATCTATTTAAATTATATTTAAACAATTATTTAAAAACTGAGACTGACAACATTTCTTTTCCCAGAAAGAATCGCTACAACTTCTGAAAGTGACCAGCAGTGTTTTAGCAAAAATTAATGTCACAAATCTGACAATATAATTTTAACATCAATGTAAACAAATAAAAAATGTAATGCCAATATCTAAATACCAAAATCTCTTTGCTTGACTAAGTAACTTTGCTTGACTTGGATGTGGTTCACTGTATCGGCAGGTTCACTGTATCGGTAGGTTCACTGTGGTTTACTGTATCGGCAGGTTTACTGTATCGACAGGGTTACTGTATCGGCAGGTTCACTGTATCGGCAGGTTTACTGTATCTGCAGGTTCACTGTTTCGGCAGGTTTACTGTATTGGCAGGCAGGTTTACTGTACTGTGGCAGCAGGTTCACTGTTTATCGGCAGGTTCACTGCAGGTTCACTGTGTCGGCAGGTTCACTGTGTCGGCAGGTTCACTGTGTCGGCAGGTTCACTGTGTCGGCAGGTTCACTGTGTCGGCAGGTTCACTGTGTCGGCAGGTTCACTGTATCGGCAGGTTCACTGTGGTTCACTGTATCGGCAGGTTCACTGTTCACTGTCGGCAGGTTCACTGTTCACTGTATCGGCAGGTTCACTGTATCGCAGGTTCACTGTATCGCAGGTTCACTGTGGTTCACTGTATCGGCAGGTTCACTGCAGGTTCACTGTGGTTTACTGTATCTGCAGGTTCACTGTATTACTGGCAACTGTATCGGCAGTTACTGTCACTCGCAGGTTCACTGGCAGCAGGTTCACTGGTGTCGGCAGGTTCACTGTATGTACTGTCACTGTATCGGCAGGTTCAGGTTCACTGTATCGGCAGGTTCACTGTATCGGCAGGTTCACTGTATCGGCAGGTTCACTGTATCGGCAGGTTCACTGTATCGGCAGGTTCACTGTATCGGCTGGTTCACTGTATCAGGCATCGGTTCAGGGCAGGTTCACTGTATCGGCAGGTTCACTGTAACTCATTAGTTCACTGTAGAGAAGGCAGGTTCACTGTGGTTCACTGTATCGGCAGGTTCACTGTATCGGCAGGTTCACTGTGGGTTACTGTATCGGCAGGTTCACTGTATTGGCATGGTTACTGTATCGGCAGGTTCACTGTGGTTCACTGTATCGGCAGGTTCACTGTATCGGCAGGTTCACTGTATTGGCAAGGTTACTGTATCGGCAGGTTCACTGTGGTTCACTGTATCTGGCAGGTTCACTGTATGCAGAATTTTCATTTCAGTTCACTGTATCATATGATTAGGCAGGTTCACTGTGGTTACTGTCGTCAGCAGGCAGGTTTACTGTATCTGTATCGGCAGGTTCACTGTGGTTCACTGTATGTTGGCAGCAGGTTCACTGTATCGGCAGGTTCAGGTTCACTGTATCGGCACTTCATGGTTCACTGTATCGGCAGGGCAGGTTCACTGTATCGGCAGGTTCACTGTGGGCTGTATCGGCAGGTTCACACTGTATCGGCAGGTTCACTGTGGTTCACTGTATCGCAGGCAGGTTCACTGTGGTTCACTGTATCGCAGGTTCAGGTTCACTGTGGTTCACTGTATCGCAGGTTCACTGTGGTTCACTGTATCGGCAGGTTCACTGCACTGTGGTTCACTGTATCGGTATCGGCAGGTTCACTGGTTCACTGTATCGGCAGGCAGGTGCACTGTATCACTGTATCGGCAGGTCGGCAGGTTCACTGTATTACAGGGTTCACTGTATCGGCAGGTTCACTGTATTCACTGTATCGGGCAGGTTCACTGTATCGGCAGGTTCACTGTATCCGCAGGTTCACTGTATCGGCTGGTTCACTGTATCGGCTGGTTCACTGTATCGGCTGGTTCACTGTATCTGCAGGTTCACTGTATCGGCAGGTTCACTGTATCGGCGCAGGTTCACTGTATCTGTTCACTGTATCTGCAGGTTCACTGTATCGGCAGGTTCACTGTATCGGCAGGTTCACTGTGGTTCACTGTATCGGCAGGTTCACTGTATCGGCAGGTTCACTGTGGTTCACTGTATCGGCAGGTTCACTGTATCGGCAGGTTTACTGTATTGGCAGGCTGTCGCTTTAAGAGCTAATGCACGGATCCTATTGACATGCATTTGGTTTCTTTCCCCGACTGATATCGTTCACTTAAAGCATACCAAGACAGCCATTTTGACATAACTGTGTGTATTTGACAGTTCGAGTGTGTAACAAGACATGAAACAGAACTGAAGGGATCACACGCTTTCAGAGGCGGCTTGTGCGCACGTTTCAGTGTGTGTGCGTCAGACAGCAGAGAGCACCAGACTGCAAGGAGTTGTTTTTTGCAAGTTATTGCATTCAATAACTCTTTTTAACATCAAGCAAGTCACACAAGTAACAGTCGCGTGCCCAGTCTATTCTCAATAACTCTTTAATGCTAGTAACAGTCATTGTGCCCAGTCTATTCTCTGCTATGTGTCAACTTAAAACATACACTTTTCACATTGTTGAAGTAGCCTATTAAAATCATTCAGATACTGCATGCCGTTGTGATATGCATATCACGATATGTACATTTGCGATATTTCGATATATTGTGCAGCCCTAATAGGCAAGCTGGGTAACTCTAGGTACAAGCCAGGCTAGGAAACCAACTAGAGCAGTCTACTAGACCAGACGCAAAAAAAGGCCAGTCAGTTGGTTTATTATTCTGCCACACTCCTGTAATGTGTCCTTGATTTCCTGTCTGTGCCTTGTCTGGACCGTTATCGCTTCAGTTCCATTGTGGCTGAGATATTTGTGTCGAGATATTTTTAAAGAGGTGATGTCATCTGGCTGTAAATGCTGATCAGAGTCAGAGACGTGAGTCAACATCAGGGAGATGGAAATGCTGAGCGCCCCGAGGTGAATTACTTTGCAGGGGAAAAAATGTGACATTTTAGGTTGTTTCTCATTCTCTGGGAATGTGTGTGTGCAAGCCTGAGCATGTGTGGTTTGTGGTGTGTGTGTGTGTGTATGTGTGTATGTGTGTGTGTTTCAGCTGATCAGGGCTGAGGGAAGAGATGGAATGAGAATAAAAGAATCCAGGGGGAGATGGAGAGGAAAAAGTGATGGTTTTCTTGGTTTCCCAGCTTCCTCAGTGTTATTATGTGCCATTAGCTGGATTATAGGCCCATGCCAGACTGGGTCCACATCTGGGACTGTAAACCTGCCAGATGCAAGAACAGATTTCTAAAAAGAATTAAATCTGTCTTATGGTGGTGATGCGTGTGCGTGTGTGGCAGGATGCTGTATTACTGCTTGGTTGCTGTTGGGAAAATGTTCCAAACTACTTTGTAATGTATAGCCTAGATTAAAGACAACTAAAGAGTAGGTTGAGTCCCCTGAAAAGAGTGTAAACATTGTGGCTCTGTGGTGCTATCAAAACATTGTCTTATTTGCACATCTTGACTGTCCTTTACCTAGCAACACCGGCTTAGCCAATAGCGTGAGTTTGGGGCGGGGCTATCTGTTGTATCAACTATTGGCGAGTGTTTGGGAAACCTGTTTGAAAATAATCAGTATCTTTGAGGAAATTACACATTTTGCTTTTTAACAGTAATATTCAGAAATATTATTGCAATTTAAAATAACGGTTTTCTTTTTCAATATACTGTAATTTATTCCTGTGATGGAAAAGTTACATTTTCAGTATCATTACTGTAGTCTTCAGTGTCACGTGATCCTTCAGAAATAGTTCTAATATGCTGATATGCTTGAAGAAACATTTCTTAATATTATAAATTTTGAATAAGTAATATTATATTGTGCTGCTTAATATTTCTGTGGGACTCGTAATAATTGTTTTCATTTAATTTCTCAAAGGTTGCTCTTTTATAGCTAAGGAGACTAAATGAAGGTCTGAGTTTTGTTTGTCTGAAGCGTCAGCCTTGCCTCAGATATTTAGTGACATTTTTAGATCCCTTCTGAAGCTCTAGAGGAGATGCATCTATATAATAGGAGATCTATATAATATCTATAATATTATGCACTATTTACCTTCTAATAACTGCATTTAGTTGCATCTTTATCAAAACGGTAAGTGTATCAATCTGCACTCTGTACTTTAAAATCTCAACCGTCACACATCCAGGTCTTGAGATGTAGAAGATGTTGTCACCAAGAGAATGATTGTTTCATTAGTGTTGTTTTGGTTCTGTGAAAGGCGTGCTGTTTGACTGTGTGCAAGGGGCTGTGTGACCGATGGGGAGGTGGTCTAGGGAATACCCCACATCACTGGAACCTCAGCCGTGCCATGAAAGGACTCTCTGTGTCTTTCTTGATTGACACTCGCTGTGACGTGGTCACAACAACATGACCCGTGAAGGTAGGGGGTCCTGCCTCTTTGTGCGACACCCCCCACGCTCCCCTCGGCTCTGACATTGTATGAATCTTCTCAACTTTTCTCTCAGGGGATTTAGCCCCCTCAGCCCTACAGAATTTCAGACTCCAGCCATCCTCAGGAATGAGGGGAATGAGGAGAGTAGAAAGAAAAGAAAGAATGGACTGAGAGCTTGAGGGTTAAAGAGAGAGAGAGCAGGTTTTTTGGACCCCAGAGGCCTTGGTGTGTGTTAAGCCGTTGTGTTAATGATTTTAGTTGGGCAGTAATTACAGGCCGTGGCAAAGAGCGCTGAGGAAAGGAAAACAAGCATGCTCAGAATGAGAAAGACTGCAGGATGCTTTAGTTGTGCTTTTAAAGTGAGGTGAATCTAGAACTTCTGTCCATGTAATTGTTAAAGACACATTGGTCAACTGACTATACTTCTAAAACCTGACTTTTTAAAATTAATTTTAGTGATACATGTTGCACCAAACAACAGTAGCAACATTTGGGAGTTTTGTTTGTTTGTTTGTTTGTTTGTTTGTTTGTTGGAATGACACGTTGGACCAAACAAAAGTTGCAAAAATGTTGGGGTTGGTTTGTGCGTTTTTGTTTGTTTGTTTTTGTTTTGTTTTTTTATTTCTTGGAATAATGACACGTGTTGGACCAAACAAAAGTTGCAAACATTTTGGGGTTGGTTTGTGCGTTGTTTTTGTTTGTTTGTTTGTTTTTGTTTTGTTTTGCTGTTTCTTGGAATAATGATACATGTTGGACCAAACAACAATAGCGAAATTTGGGAGTTTTTGTTTTTGTTTGTTTGTTTCTTGGAATGACATGTTGGACCAAACAAAGGTTGCAAAATTTTGGGGTTTGTTTGTTTTGCTGTTTCTTGGAGTGATACATGTTGGACAAATGAAAAGTAGCAACATTTTTGGGTTGTTTTTGTTTTGGTAAAACCAAGCTAAAATAATATTAAATATATATTTTATGTATTCCATTTCAATACATCCATTTCATGTTAACTTCAGGATGTTTTCGATAGTCAAATCCAAGGGAACAGGTTGGCTGTTGGTGGTGTGTGTTTAGCATATTTGTGTGTGTGTGTGTTTTAGCAGTGGAAGTGAAGGCATTTATGACACAATAAAAAGTCCCTATCTCTATTCTCTCATCTTCCTCTTTCCTGAAGATCAGAGGACGTCTCAAGTCTACAACTCTTCGCGTCTTAAAAATTCAGAGTATGGTATGTAGAGATTTTTGTGGTTTTGCCACAAAAAGTGCCACAAAATACCATGATTTTTAATGTGTTTTTATGAACATTCTGCTATAGTAAAAACAATATATTGACCTCATGGTATCACCTCAGTCTGTGGTATCACCTTCTGTCTGTAATCACTGTAGTTGTTGTTTTTCCTGCACTACTTGAGAACATCAGATGAATGATTTTTGTTGCTCTGGGTTTGACCCCTGGAGTGTTTGGAGTTAAATGGGACAGGTTATTGCTTTCGTAGAGGGAAATGGCACCAGTCAGCTGAGGAGATGACACTATTATTGCTGATCTTTCCCCCACTACCTGAACTTTGGTTGTTTAAATGAGTGTCATGTGAATCTGAGAAGTGTTTATGCAGCACAATATCGCGCTTGTTTTGAAGACCGTGCTTAGAGATGCACAGCAGACTTGACTGCTGAGCAGGTTTGTTGTGCAAGTGTTTTGAACTTCAAAGCCTGCACAATGATCTGTGCTATATATACTATAGCTATATTAATTTTTGATGGTTTTTTGAAGGTGGAAGATGCTATTTTAATTTTTAAATGTGAACCAAAATATTAAGACTGAATTTAAGATAACGTATTAAGCAAGATGCTAACACTTATATACAAATGCAATGGACATGCTAAGTGTACATTTGAATTAAAAGCTGAACTTACAATAATATTGCTATAATTGTTTTCATGTTATGGCCAATAACAAACAAATGGCAATAAATATAATTTCATATTTAATATTAAATAGAATTTAGTATTGATCTGTATTATTTTATCTAATAAAACATGCAAAAATAATACTTTTCAGTGATTAAGTATCATAATATGTACTATATGAAACATGGATAACTATACATAATGAAATCTTCTAAAGAAAAGTTTGTTTGAGGGGGAAAAAAAACGAGTATATTGAAGAAAATGGCTCTTCTGCAGCTCTTACACAAACTTTTAGACCATCTGGAGACGTAACAAAGATAATAAAACTTTGGGGGGGAAAGTGCATATAGTTCTCCCTGCATTGTTCAAAGATTCCGGTTTTGTTCTTTCTTTTTTTTCTCTCTTTTTTTCTCTCCTCTCTCTCAGTCCTGTCTCCCGGCTGTGGCGGAGAGACTGTCGCCCAATAACTGCATTTTATATACAGATTACATCATCCTTGCACAGATTACATCATCATATAAACATGGGTGACATCATAATGATTTCACCCCTTTCCATTACCGACCAGTAGCTCTTCACTGAGTCATGTTTCTTAAGGGTGTATTTGATTATATATGTATATGTGTGTGTCTGAATCTGCTTTAGTCTTCATTATTAGCCATTCATGGCTGATTTCAATTGAGGCTAACTGCTCATTTAATGAGCGGTCTGACTTAAAGAGACAGTTTCATCATACGGTCAGATATTATTTTAACAAAGTGCGTATCTCTCTCTCAGGCTGTTGCACGGAGGGCTCCATGAATGTTCGTCACCATGATGATGACGGACCAAATGCTGGACCTCTCGCTTCCATTGGGCAACGAGGTTCCCATGATGCACCATATGATCAATGGCGACGCTCCACAGCAGGTGAGTTTAGGGGAGTCTATCTTGTTTTGTTTTTTTAATTGATTTTTTTTTATTTAATAAATTGTCAGTTGAGAGAGATTAAAATCTCACAATTTCACAACAGCTCTTTAATTGCCCCTTGTTTGACACAATGATATTGTCTTTTTTTACAGGTGATCCTGGTCCAGGTGAACCCAGGTGAGACGTTCACCATCCGCACAGAAGATGGAGCTTTACAGTGCATCCAAGGTTTGTCCAGTGAAGATTTTTTTTTTTTTTCTCCACTGTATCTTCAAGTAGCTTTTTGTTGCTAAATGTTGCTGTTATAATCTGTGAATGAATCAGACCTGCTTTGAAATGAATCAGGGTGTTCACTCAAGCTTTTGGTACCTTTCGAAACAAATTTGTTTGTTTGGTGTAAAGGCTGCTTTCCAAACTCATGCATGCTCAGAGACGTAGTATGGAGTGCGATTTTGGATGGTTCGCAGTTGGTGTGAATCCAAGAACGGAGACGAATTTGGCATAACCTGTGAAGTATAATTAATGTGTCAATGGATTTTGTATTGCTGCTTGTCTCCAATGAAATTGCCTTTTGACTTGCATTCTTCGCATCTCTTGAAATACATCTGCATCAATTTTGCAAATGTCTAGGACTACACAATTAATCAAGATAAATATGGTAATATTTATTTTGTTTTACATTTTATATTCAAAAACAACAAATAATTATGAAATTTGGCCAAATTGTGCAGCCATATAAACAAGCACAGCAAACCTAGAGAGAATGTTTTTTTTTTTTTTGCAACTTTATCAGAAAATTTTCCCCCTAAATTGTGCATCCCTAAAATCTTCTCCGTAATAATTATTTGCAAACCTCTAAAGGATCTAGGCCATGTGACAGTGCTACAAAACCGTTTCTAACCCTCTTGTGTGTTTGGCCAGTGGAGAGGCATTCGGTCACTGAATCCTTAAACTAAATAAATTACATCTGACCTCATAATGTCTTTTTAACTTAATAAAGGCCACTGAATTCCCTCAGTAAGAGTTTTTCAAGTGTATGTAAGAGATTAAATGTGGAGAGTCACAGTAGCCTAGACCACAGGATACTGGTTCCGACCGTCTGAGCACTCACATCAATGTTTACACAGCTAAGAGGAGCTGCAATGACTGTTTAATTCAATTTGTCCAATGAGAATAGCAGAATCAGCAGCAGAGGGGTGTTTGGTTTATGGCAGAGATGGAGCTGGCAGCTGGCCGACAGAGGAGACGGAGAGAATGTAGACCGAGAAGGAAAGTCTGTATCTCACAGGTGTGGAATATGATGCAGTTGAAGGCCACGGTAATGTTCTGGCATGTTCGGGATAAGAACTTTTGTTTAATTTTCTAATGTTTGTTCGGTCTTTGCCAGTTGGCCGTGCCACGCTGGATAAGGCGAGTCCCCTGTTATTCTTTGATGTTGACTTTGCATTTTTGCAAACAACTTGCTGATAAATGTTTTCCCAGGGCTGGGCAGTGTACAGTTGGCTTATCTTTATTAAAACAGTTCTTGTAAAGAGGTATCCCATTCTGTGTATGTAATTCAGAGCGCCTTCATCTAAAAGAACAAAATTAAGCTCACAAATCACAGTTAATCGATTTTATTTTTTGGTGTGACTTTACTGACCACTTTGGTGCAAAATTGCATATTTTCAAAATCAACTAGTTGTTAGACTTTCTGAATGACGAGTCTACTAATTGGTCTTAAGAAAGTTACCCAAAAATTACATAAACATCTGAATTCTACTTCCTCCTCTGAGTCAGCTTTCCTGCCAGGCGTAGGGCTTCTGATCGATGTCTGCAGGATTAACACCGATTTAGTCCTCCCAATTAACCGTCAAGAAATTGTGAGGTGTTATAAAAACATGTTTTGCTGCTCAAATACGTCACTTTGCGTTAGTCTGAGTATCCTTACAGACATATTGTCGGCTCACTCTCATCAGGAGGCCTGTAAAATACACACACACATGCTTGCATTTCAGAGTAATGACCCTTTTCTGCTCTCCTCAACTTTATTTATTTTCGTATTCTTGTAATCAAGTTAGTTCACCTGATATTCTTTGTTAAATTCTCTCTGCATCCTTGTATTCTATCCCTATCTCTTTCCTTCACTCCTTTTCTCTGGACTGCGTAAATATGTTTCCTGTTGATGTGGCTAGGAGGCCTCCCCCCTCTCTGTGGCCCCCCAATCCCTCACCCCTTTCCTCCAGCACAGAGAAACAGAACTCCAAAAGGCAGATGTCTAATATTAACAGCCATGGTCCCAGAAAACTGTGTGCAAAAATGTGTCTCCCTTCTGACAGTCAAGAGAGCAAGAGGCCTTGGGCAGACGTTTAAAGCAAAGGAAAACTTCTAAAAGAATGTGTACATATGGAGATCAGGCACCGCTAACACACCACACCTGGCTCAGCGCTCTTTCCAGGTTAACCCTGTGCAGACAGCAGTCGCCTACAGCCTCAGGGGAGCCAAAATACGGACGTCACGCAACTTGAATCTTGGGGGGGGTACGAGTCCTGCTAAGTGTTTGATCTCACTGTGGGACGTGCTGGTCTTGATGAACATCACATTGCTTACTTATGTTAAAGCATCAATAAATGCACCATGTCTGGCTCCTCTCTGTTTTGGGGCCTTCTACAGGACCTGAGTGGAACATCCAGAATTCCCTTAATGTAACGACTGAGGTCTGCAGCCAAGTTTGAGAAACCAAGCTGTGGAACGTCTTTCATTAAATTGATCAAAAGTGACAGTAAAGACATGGACCATGTTACAAATGAGTTCTTTCAAATAAATCTGTTTCCGCAGAAATATTAAGCAGCACAGCTGTTTTTAACATTGATTAATAAGCATCACAAAAAGAAATTAGAATTTTAAATTGTAATATTTTACAATATAGTTTTTTTTTTTTTTTTTTTTACTTTATGATCAAATAAATACAGCCTTGGTGAGCATAAGAGATTTATGTTGTTTCAAAAACATTAAAATATCTCACGACCCAAACTTTTGAATGGTAGCGTATACATCATATTTGCATTTTGATATTTATGGTACTTCAAGGTGCTTAGAGAATACAGTGGGATCACCACTGGTACTACCATGTTTTTTTTTTTTTTGACATGATGCTATAATATTTTGGATTTGTTCCATGCCAATACCATGGCATTCTTGTAAGTACATTGTAAATACCATAGTACATGAATTTCATAGTACACTTATAGTACATGAATTTCATAGTACACTTATAGTACATGAAGTACTGTACCATAGTATTATCGCGAGACCCTCGCTTTACAATTGTACTGCTGGAGTAGTTTTTGTAAGGGTATTGTGCTTGTACCAGTTTTTGGACCTGTTCAAAAAGTAGTTTTACCATTGTAATTAATGCAATTTAATGCAAAGCATGGCAATGAATTAAAGAAAACTATAGCGCTTCTGTGTGCTGGTGTTTCTAATAGAGATTAATGGCTTTCTCTCTTCTGACCAATGTAATCAAGTCCAAAAAAAATGTGTGTGTGTGTGTGTGTGTGTGTGTGTACTGTTTAATGTACTCCAAGGTACTTTAAAAAAAAACCTATGGTGTTACCACAGACCCTTTTCACATTTCCAGGGCTCTCAGAAGCGGAAGTCGTCATAGTAAGAAAACCTTTATTAGTGGTTGTGAACAGAAATTGTGTTCTCATTTGCTCCAATAGCATTTCTATGACTTTATAAAAAATGAAAAAAATATTGAGAAAGTTTTATAAAAACTCCCTCTGCAGCATTAAATTAGTTTTCTGTAATTAAATGCTCATGTAATATAACAAAATCCTGGTTTCACAGACAGGGCTTAGATTAAGCCAGGATTAGGTCTTTTAAATAGCTTTTATAAACGGTCCTTAGAAAAAACATTACTGGTGTGCATCTTGAGACAAAACAATGGCACTGACATATTTTAAGATATGTCAATGCAAGTAGCTTTCAGTTAAAACGGCTCAAACAGGCATTTTAGTCTGGGACTAGCTTAAGCCTTGTCTGTGGGGAAACCAGGGGAAAGTATAGAGTTGAAATGTAAAAAACTGGATTTAGATTAATAACTGTGGAAACCCGTCATCACAGTCTTTGAAAAATATCTGTTATGTAGTATGACAACTCATAATCAAAAGTAGTAGTGTCCAGTATCTAGTAGTGTCCATATCTTTCTGCACTTGCACCCAAAACGACATTCACACAGACAGTAGATTCTATATGTGCAGAGATGCATATACAGTCAAAGAGATGTTGATGCCTCCCATAGTAGCCCGGACAGCAGAGAAGGAGTTCCAGGAACAGATGGTGGTTGGTTAGTTTTATAAAAGTGCAGTTTATTTCAAACTCGAGTCAAGTTCAGGTTATTTTGCTCTCTCCATCTCGCTCTTTGTTGTTCCTGTTTTCCTTTGCACTGTTTTGCTTTTTATGGCATTTGCTGTGTTTTTTTCCCCCTCGTTTAGTGTGTGACTGTTCTCATCTGGTCTGCGCTCTTTCCTGGTGGAGGAAACCCCCTCTGCCGCACAGATGATCATAGCAGAGCTTCAATTCCATTCCTCTGACTCACTCCGCTGAGGAACAGTGGATTTTTTGTGCATCATGGAACAGCATAGAGAGCGAGAGAAAGAGAGGTCTGAGGAAAAGGGCAGCGTTGTGTCGGTCACGTTCTTTTCATGGCGCACCCTCAGTGTGTGTTCGTGAATATGCCAGTCTTTTCGAAATCCGTTGGCACGCTGGGTACTTTTTTTGAATGAAAGCCCTCAGAGGAAACCTTGTTTGCTCAGAGCTTGCTCTTTCATACCTCAGGAGACAAAGTCAGCATGGACTCAAAATTGACACTGTTTGTTTTCCTTATAGACTTATTGTGCATGAATCATTGATGAATGTTATTCCTAAGGAAAAAAGTCTTTGTAATCGCTCTTCAAAACTTTCTACACCTTTGAAATGACTTCTTTTTTTCCAGCTGACATCATCAAGCCCTTTTTATATTTATAACCTGATCATAAGCAATCAGTTCCTGATTTCACTTAGAAACGTCACATTATGACAGTAAAATGGTTTGAGTTTTTAGTTTTGTCTCAGAACTTTCAGGTTGAGATTTTTCTCCTAAAATGACTTGACAAAAATAGAAACAAATTAAAAGTATGGGCTGCACAATATATCAAAATAAAATGATCACAGTATTTTTTTTATTTTTTTTTATCAATATGCGAAGGCTGCGATTTTAATGGAATAATTATATGTGCTGTGGGTTTTAGAGTTTAGCGTTCACATAATATCGAGTGAAGCTCATGATCCAGTGTTTCAGCATCGATTCATTTACTGAAACCCATAACACATTTGTTTGCTGGCAACCTGTCAAAATAAAAGATTAATGCTTTACAGTATAAAAAAATTAAGATGCAAATATTAGCATTGCATTTTTGTAGTTTATACTATATTTTTATTACTTTAGTGTAATAATATTATTCCAGTATATTTCTTATTTTTTTATTTAATAATAGTCACAATACCAACAATGTTTCTTATTTCATAGGCCATATTCCTACTTTTTGAGCTATTAAATATGACTATGAAAAAATATTGCATAAACAAAATGTCATAAAAGACATTGTTGAGATCTGAAACTCTAATGTACATGTGGTATTATTAATGTCTTTTAGTCTTAAATCTCAGTTTACTCTCCTTTTAGGAGAAACCGTTGAGCTTATTAGCAAGATCTCAGTTGTGATTTTTCTGTCGTTTGGTTCGTTTAAAAGTTTTCGTATCCTAATTCCTTGGTTTGCAACCTACTGCCGCCGCATTCTCCAGAACATTACACAGTGGAACATTCCACCAGTTTGTTTTTTTTCTCCTCCTCCTCCTCCTCCTCCTCCTCTTTCTCTTTCTCATTTCTCTAGCTCTTTCTCTGTTCTTTTTTGCTGACCTACTATTTTCAGCTACCACTGTGTCCTGCAGCAGGCTTTCTGCGTGCCTTCATGGGGCAGTGGTTTGGTAATCGTAGTCTCAAGTTCCAGGATAACAAGGGCTCGCATAAAAGCAAACCCAGCAGATTGACACCTCTGGTCCCTGCCAAACGGACTGGCACAGTTTGCACTGCCCAGCTCGCAGAACTGGATGAGTGTGCACTTCACAGGAGTGAACTCCATAACCCTCCACTGGTTCACTAACCTGTGCAAACCCACATCACAGATTTCTGTTATAAACAAATTTCTTTGGGAAGTTCACCCAAAAAATGTAAATTCTGTTATTATGTACTCACCCTTATGACTTCTGTGGAACAAAAAATGTACAAGTTTGAATGCATCACTTGTATGTATGACTTGTCATAAGTCTTGCAATGTAGTGCACAAGTCTTGTGTGCCATTTTTGACGCTTGAAAGCACCAGTTACCATTACAGTGGCTAAGATATTCTTAAGCAATTTACATTTACATCTCCACAGAAAGAAAGTCATACTGTTTTGGAACAACATGAGGGTGAGAAAATAATGAAAGAATGTTCATTTTAAAATCAGATCTTTTATGTTGGTGTTTTTTTGGTCTTTATCTGCTAAATTCAATCCTGGGATACATTTAAAGCAAGATGCCACACTGAGTCTGATTTGTATCTGGAGTAATGCGAGCACATGTTGGGCTTTTTAAGGAATTTGTTTTTTTTTGACAGACAATGGCACCATTTATGAATGTGATGGGCTTCATCCAGACAGGGCAGATCCAAGAATCTCTCTCTTCCTCTGTATGTCTTCCTCTCTCACCCCCTCTATCATAGTCTGAACTGTAGATCAAGTCAGAGCAAAGGAAACTCCTTGAGTACAGAGCATGTCTGAGCAGGTCTGCCATGGAACTCTCCTCTCTCTCCCTTGTTTCCTCTCACTACTTTTTCTGCACGTTTATATTTCCACACATAACTTTAAGGGCCAGTGTTACTAACAGTTTGCATTAAAAAAAACTACTGTCAGCAGTGAAAAAAATGCATATTGCATATGCATTTGTAGGAGTTTCTCTTTCAGATGCACAATTTATAGGAGGAGAGTATCCTAATATTATGAATGCGTGGATGAACTTTTATTTTTAACAAAGTTCCAGATCGTGTCAGTAAGACAATGATCATTTGTTCACTTCATTTTACTGTGGATTTATTGACAGTTCAACGCAGGCTTTTCTGTTCACTGATAAGCCCCCACCTTCAGAAAGGGCAATGCTGCCCAGTCCAGCATTGGAGGCACAAGCTGATCAGGCGTGCAGGGCTGGAAAGGAGCTGGGGAAGGTCCGGTCTGCCTCCTACGTAATTTTCCCTCCCCCTCCGCTGGGGAATCTCACTGCACAAGAGTCCCTTCAGCCCCACCGAGGTCAAACCGTGTCTCGGAGCAGCTAGTGAAATAACTGACCAGTAGCTATAAATCAGAAGCACGTCTTTATCGTTGTGTGATTCACTCAAGCTTCCGTTGCTTTTGGTTTTTTTCAGGGATGATGGGTGGGGAGAGGGTAAAGTTCTCAGCCTGTTAACTCAGGATGGGAAGCATGGAAATGAAAACAATGCCTTGAAACACCAGAGATGGCCTGGCATGATAGCGACACCCTGGTCTAATTCTCTGAATGGTCTTTTATCAGCGACACTGGGAGTAATTCAGGTCATTCCTCGGACTCGTCCACAGCGGGACTAATCAGCTGCTGAGAGCGGAAGGGTGACGGAGAGGGGGAGCGGCTGGAGGGTAGCCGTGAAGTCGTCTCGTTTTCCTGGAGGGCTGTTTGCATAACGCTCTCCACGCAGGAGCTGAATGAGTCCACGGATGATTTTTATTGCACATCCTGAAAGCCAACACCCTCCCACCCCAAGCATGCTGGGAATTCACAGCCAAGCGCCACATATCCACAGGGCTCACCATTCCCAAGGCAGGGTGGATCTTCAGACTGTTTGGAATATTGCAGTTTTTGAGCCAATTTGCTTTAGCTTTGAAAGGTGGGCTTTGTCTTAGATTCAGTTGAATCAACATCGCAGTGTCCCATAGGAAAGAGTTCACAGCCATATCCCTATCCGTGGTGGCTAATATCTTAGTTTAATATCTTAGGCCTTTTATTTATTTGCTTGCTACATCTGTGCATCCTATAATTTTTTTTTTTATTTTGCCAGCACTCACATTTCAGTAAACCTCTGAAAATTAATTGTGTGTGTGTGTGTTACATTTTATTTGACCAGCACTTAAATTCCAGTAAATTATTAGAAATTAATGTATTGATGTATTAATGTAACAGTATTTATTTATTCCATCCATCCAGAATTTAATTTATATGCAAGAAAAAATATTTATTTATTCTACCCGCAATTAATTAAATTAAAAATTAATTAATTGGAAATTAATTGATTAAATTGTATTTATTTATTTTGTCCAGCACTTAAATTCCAGTAAAGTATTAGGAATTAATTTGTATGTAGAAAACAGCATTCATTCAGGCGTTCATTCATTCAGGCGTTCATTCATTCAGGCGTTCAGACATTCAGGCGTTCAGACATTCAGGCGTTCAGACATTCATTCAGAGATTCATTCAGGCATTCATTCATTCAGGCATTCAGACATGCATTCATTCAGGCATTCAGACATGCATTCATTCAGGCATTCAGACATGCATTCAGACATGCATTCAGACATGCATTCATTCAGGCATTCAGACATTCATTCATTCAGGCATTCAGACATTCATTCATTCAGGCATTCAGACATTCATTCATTCATTCATTCATTCAGGCATTCATTCATTCAGGCATTCATTGAGGCATTCATTCATTCAGGCATGCATTCATTCAGGCATGCATTCATTCAGGCATGCATTCATTCAGGCATGCATTGAGGCATTCATTCATTCGTTCGGGCATGCATTCATTCAGGCATTCATTCAGGCATGCATTCATTCAGGCATTCATTCAGACATTCGGTCATTCATTCAGACATTCGGGCATTCATTCAGACATTCAGGCATTCGGGCATGCATTCGGGCATGCATTCGGGCATTCGGGCATTCATTCGGGCATTCATTCGGACATTCGGGCAGACATTCGGGCATTCATTCGGACATTCGGGCATTCATTCAGACATTCGGGCATTCATTCAGACATTCGGGCATTCATTCAGACATTCAGGCATTCATTCAGACATTCGGGCATTCATTCAGACATTCGGGCATTCATTCAGACATTCGGGCATTCATTCAGACATTCGGGCATTCATTCAGACATTCGGGCATTCATTCGGACATTCGGGCATTCATTCAGACATTCAGGCATTCGGGCATTCATTCGGACATTCGGGCATTCATTCAGACATTCATTCAGACATTCAGACATTCGGGCATTCATTCAGACATTCGGGCATTCATTCAGACATTCGGGCATTCATTCAGACATTCGGGCATTCATTCGGACATTCGGGCATTCATTCAGACATTCAGGCATTCGGGCATTCATTCGGACATTCGGGCATTCATTCAGACATTCATTCAGACATTCATTCAGGCATTCAGGCATTCATTCAGACATTCAGGCATTCATTCAGACATTCAGGCATTCATTCAGACATTCAGGCATTCATTCAGACATTCATTCAGACATTCATTCAGACATTCAGGCATTCATTCAGACATTCAGGCATTCATTCAGACATTCAGGCATTCATTCAGACATTCAGGCATTCATTCAGACATTCAGGCATTCATTCAGACATTCAGGCATTCATTCGGACATTCAGGCGTGCATTCAGACAGACGGACATTCAGGCGTGCATTCAGACAGACGGACATTCAGGCGTGCATTCAGACAGACGGACATTCAGGCGTGCATTCAGACAGACGGACATTCAGGCGTGCATTCAGACAGACGGACATTCAGGCGTGCATTCAGACAGACGGACATTCAGGCGTGCATTCAGACAGACGGACATTCGGGCGTGCATTCAGACAGACGGACATTCGGGCGTGCATTCAGACAGACGGACATTCGGGCGTGCATTCAGACAGACGGACATTCGGGCGTGCATTCAGACAGACGGACATTCGGGCGTGCATTCAGACAGACGGACATTCGGGCGTGCATTCAGACAGACGGACATTCGGGCGTGCATTCAGACAGACGGACATTCGGGCGTGCATTCAGACAGAGCGGACATTCGGGCGTGCATTCAGACAAGCGGACATTCGGGCGTGCATTCAGACAGACGGACATTCGGCGTGCATTCAGACAGACGGACATTCGGGCGTGCATTCAGACAGACGGACATTCGGGCGTGCATTCAGACAGAGCGGACATTCGGGCGTGCATTCAGACAGACGGACATTCGGGCGTGCATTCAGACAGACGGACATTCGGGCGTGCATTCAGACAGAGCGGACATTCGGGCGCGTGCATTCAGACAGAGCGGACATTCGACAGCGTGCATTCAGACAGAGCGGACATTCGGGCGTGCATTCAGACAGACGGACATTGGCGTGCATTCAGACAGAGCGGACATTGGGCGTGCATTCAGACAGACGGACATTCGGGCGTGCATTCAGACATTCGGACATTCGGGCGTGCATTCAGACAGCGGACATTGGCGTGCATTCAGACAGACGGACATTCGGGCGTGCATTCAGACAGACGGACATTCGGGCGTGCATTCAGACAGACGGACATTCGGGCGTGCATTCGGGCATTCGGGCGTGCATTCGGGCGTGCATTCGGGCGTGCATTCGGGCGTGCATTCGGGCGTGCATTCGGGCATTCGGGCATGCATTCGGGCATGCATTCGGGCATGCATTGGGCATGCGCCGGGCATTCGGGCATTCGGGCATGCATTGGGACATTCGGGCATGCATTCGGACATTGGGCATTCATTCAGACATTCGGGCATTCATTCGGACATTCGGGCATTCATTCGGGCATTCGGGCATTCGGGCATTCATTCGGGCATTCATTCGGACATTCATTCGGACATTCGGGCATTCATTCGGACATTCATTCGGACATTCATTCGGACATTCGGGCATGCATTCGGGCATGCATTCGGGCATGCATTCGGGCATGGGGACATTCGGGCATTCATTCGGGCATTCATTCGGACATTCGGGCATTCATTCGGGCATTCATTCGGGCATTCGGGCATTCGGGCATTCATTCGGGCATTCATTCGGACATTCATTCGGGCATTCATTCGGACATTCATTCGGACATTCATTCGGACATTCGGGCATTCATTCGGACATTCATTCGGACATTCATTCGGACATTCGGGCATGCATTCGGGCATGCATTCGGGCAGACATTCGGACATTCGGGCATTCATTCGGACATTCGGGCATTCATTCGGGCATTCATTCAGACATTCGGGCATTCATTCAGACATTCGGGCATTCATTCAGGCATTCATTCGGACATTCGGGCATTCATTCGGGCATTCATTCGGACATTCGGGCATTCATTCGGGCATTCATTCGGGCATTCATTCAGGCATTCATTCAGTCATTCGGCATTCATTCAGACATTCAGGCATTCGGGCATTCATTCAGGCATTCATTCGGGCATTTCATTCGGGCATTCATTCGGGCATTCATTCGGGCATTCATTCAGGCATTCATTCAGGCATTCATTCAGTCATTCATTCAGTCATTCGGGCATTCATTCGGACATTCGGGCGGACATTCGGGCATTCATTCGGACATTCGGGCATTCATTCAGACATTCGGGCATTCATTCAGGCATTCATTCAGGCATTCATTCATTCAGGCATTCATTCAGGCATTCAGGCATTCATTCAGGCATTCATATTTATCTATTTATTGATTGATTCTATGAACACTTACATTTTAGTAAAGTGTTTTAAATTACATTTTTTTTCTACATATTTATTTTATCAGCCCTTAAATACTTTTTGAACTTTTTATTCAGCGATTGCACTTAAATTTCAGTACAACATTTAAAATAAAATTGCATTACTCAGTACCAAGGTTTTTTTTTTTTTTTTTTTTTGTTTTTTTACATTTAATCAAACATATTTCAGACCTCAAATCAATTTTACGTCAGGAGGTCTGGAACACTGTATGTTAAAAATGGATACCAAGACAGTGGAGTGTGTGTGTGTGTTTGAAAGAGATGTGTAAAAGAGCACACTTATGAATACATTTTTATTAAAATCCACAGATCCAAGCCAGCAGTCTTGATGGAGCTCTTTACCTGTGGGACCTTTTAACAGAGTGTGTGTTTGTCTGCATGTCCAGAGGAGTGTGTCGAGGCAGTCAGCCAAGAATATTGCACTAACTTTCATTAATGCAAATACAAACATTTCATAGTAAATATTTAGGACTGGTATACACTTCACCCTGTGATTCGAGCTTGTGTAAATGCAGTGAGGAAAGCATAGCTCTACTGTCTGTTATTTAACAGTGTTTGAAGTTCATCCGAGGAGAGTTGCAACAAAATGATCATTGCATCATATTTTGTTATGATTATGCCATTTCTTCTGTCAAAGTTTAGTTGTGGGACTATATAATGGTGCTTGAATTAGGATAGATTGTGTGTAGGGAAAGAAATCGAATGCCTCCAGGGTCTGTGAAACACAAATACGTCCCCTTGATCAGTGAGTCTGTTGGATAAACACTTAGGCTCCCTGAGCTGCGAATTTTCCTCGTTGGATGGAGAGAGACAGATGGTGTTTACAGCAGGAACAATGGACCATGCAATCACAGACACATGAAAACACACACCGCATGTACTGAGAGACACATAAACCCTCTCCAGAGAAAATTACGATCTATATACATAATCAGATTGACTGCAGGTCTGGAATTCTGATGGCTTCATCTGGCTGAAAGGAAAACACAAGAATTTCTGATAGATGGGTCAAATTATAGTGTGTCTTTCAACATTTGTCCAACCATTAGATGTTTTTCTCTCATTTATGAAGATGAATTGATATGCAGCTGAATGTTGTGCTTTTCCATATAGGTTTGTTTTGTGTGTGTGCTCAAATGTTTCTTTTTCATAGCTAGTTCTCTTTTAGTAGTGGGGCATCTATGTTATTGTTTCTCACACTTCGGGGTTGGGATTTGTTCTAAATCACCTTTTTTAAGTGTTTAGGCTAAGAATTTTTGACTGGTGGATGATAAAACAGTCATGATAAAAAAATAAAATAAATCTGCTAGACTTATATTCTGGGTCTTCCCCCAATATCATAAAGACTTAATGAGAGAGTTCACTCAAAAATTAAGATTCTGTCATTATTTACTCACCCTCAAGATGTTCCCAACTTGCTAAACACAGAAGATATTTTGAAGGATGTAACCAACCAAACAGTTGACACTTGCCATTGACTTCCATAGTATTCCCCCCCATTTTCATTTTTGGGCAAAGTATCCCTTTATGGCTGGGCTCTTTTTACCACTTGGTAATACCCTAGCAACCACCTTCAACACCCAAGCATTGTGGTGGCAAGTTTTGCTTTGGTCTCGCTCACATTTTCTGCAGAAAATATAAAGATCTAGTTGAAAAATAAGTATTTTCTCAATTGTTTCTTAGTTTGTTTTTGCAATTGTTGGCAAAGTACAACTATGAAGCTATACAAATAAATGTGGAGAACATGGTTTAGGTTAATGAGAAATGTTTGAGTTCATATTATTTTTTTAATTTATTTTTTTAAATAGGGATCACAATTCACCCCTGATTCTGAATAGACAACTAAACAAAATAACATGTAATTTACAAGAGGTTCTGTCAAAAAAAAAAATAGTGTTGAATGAATGATTCAATGACTTGCTCATAAATATTTAACTTGTTTTATTACTGGATGAAATGTTTTTGATCGACTCTCTTGAATGAATGATTTAATGACAAGTGCATTTAAGTCACTTGTCACCGCCAACTTGTGTAATGATGTAATTGATACAAAATTTATTTGAAGTGTCAAGTTACATTTAAAAAGTGATTTGCTTTATTTTGATCGCTACCATAGACATCATGCAGCTCTATTTTTGCTTTGAAGGTATCATGCCAAATCTTAGCAGTTTGAGAGTTTTGTGATCTCTTTTGAGGAACGTTAGATTGTTTGTATAAAACCTCATCAATACTTTCCATGTGTTCTTACTGTTGTCTAGGAGAAACAACTACGTGATCTCAAGTGTGTTTTTTACACCCCCTCTCCTATGGCGTCCTGCATGCAATGCTTGCTCAAAAACACAGATCAGAATTGCAATCCCTTGCAGACAAAAGCACTTCCTTTCTTTGCCCAGTGGCCCTCAGATTGATGCAACACAGTCCTTCCAGAAACATCTTTCTTTTGCTCTTTCTGTCGTCTCCCTGTCTGGCCAAACTAGCCCTCCAATGTGAATTAGTGGATCTTACTTAAGAACTGATCGTTTGTGGAGCATTGAACTTCCGTTCTGCTCCTCTGCAATCTATGTATATGCACATGTATGTGCTGTCAATCGCTGTTTCTGTAAAAAGAACAAAACTGAAAACTCCACTTGGCAGCTTTTTCTCGAGAGTTTAACTGGAGTAAAAGCAAAAATACATACTCATGAGAACGTGCACGCACACATACTTTGGTGTGTCAGCGGCCCCCAGGACTGACTGAGTGGACTTTATGAAGTACCCAGCAGGCTCTGCAGTGGGGGAGAGAGCCTCTCTCTGGAGCACAAAGAGAGGTTTGTTCTGCTGAAGAGGCTCTTTTCCTCGACAGCCTCCTGAGAAGCCCGGCAATCCAGCAGCTTTACCCCTCTTTTCTTACATCCACCTCTGTCTGTCTCACTTGCTGCTCTTTGAACAGATTTTGGTCAGATTCTTATAAACCAGAATCATAGAAATTTGAGGGTTGACTCTTTTTACTTAAGCCAGTGAGCATTTATCTAGCAACACCCTAGAACACCTTAGCAACACCCTAACAACATACCATGACACCCCAGTATCATGGCGGCGGGTTTGCACAGGTTAGCAGGGCTGACATTTTCTTCAAAAATTTCTGTAAAAATTAGGGCTGCCAGTTTAACTTAATTTATTGCAATTATTAATTTTTAAAAATTGGATACACTTTAGTTTAGGGTCCAGTTCTCACTATTAACTATTAGTATGCATATTACTAGGATATTGGCTGTTAATTGGTACTTTTAAAGCACATATGAATGCCTTATTCTGCATGACCATATATTACATCCTTAATCCTACCCAATACCTAAACTTAATAACTACCTTACTAACTATTAATAAGCAGTAATTAGGAGTTTGAGGCAAAAGTCATAGTTAATAGTTAGTTAATAGTGAGCATTGGACCCTAATCAGAAGTTTGACCAAATATTTTTTCTTTAAAGGAGATCAAAAAAACAAAAAAACACATTCCCTCTCACTTGTATATTTTAAATATTTTTCTAATTTATTTTTATTCCTGTATATAAACCTTCATCTTCATTTAGGACTTTTCTCAACGAAATTAATCATGGCACGTAGAGTCTTATTTTAGTGTTATTTCTATACTATTATAGTATTTATTAATATTTTTATTAGCTTTTTATATTTTATTTATTTATTTATTTATTTTTGTCATCTTTATTAGTTTTTTAAATATTTCGATTTAGGTTTAATTAAATTTTTATATTAGTTTCATTTTATTTTTTAGCAATTTTACTAGATGCCAAGGCAACATTTCTAATTTTCGTTTAGTTTCATCTAATATTTATATTTTATTATGTCAGCTTTATTTCAGTTAATGAAAAGTTTTTAGTAACTGATAATGCAACTTTTTTTTTAAGGATTTTTTGTTCTGTTCTGTCTTTCTATCCTTTAGCCTTCACGCCATCCATCCCTTCCACCCCTTCAACTGAAGTAGAGGAATGCTTGAGTTCTCTCTCTCTCTCTTTCTCTCTCTCTCTCTCTCTCTCTCTCTCTCTCTCTCTCTCTCTCTCTCTCTCTCTCTCTCTCTCTCTCTCTCCCTCTCTCTCTTCTCTTTCTTTTTCTCTCATGCTCGCTCTTTTTGTGGGTCAAGGATGAAAGGGCCCTTCATATTAAGAGCCTGTGATACAATCCTGTCACTCAGTCATCTAACCACCCCCACCCCCCAAAACCCTCAAACCCAGCTCCTCCACTTTCACAGCAGCGAGAGAGAAGGGGGTCTGAAGCCGCATACCTGTGCGAGACCTTTTCCAAACACGCAGAACAATCTGAATGGATTTTGTTGTGCTCTGTACACGTCGCCCCATGAAAAGGTTATTTTAAGCTGCCGTGCGTATACACTCATGTCCTGGTGAAACGACCCACACACATCGCTGTGTACACAAACCCTTCCCCCGTCCCCTCCACTGAAGAAACTCCTGTAAAGCCCCTTCAATACAAGCACAAACAGGGTCTTATTCAAACCCGGCAACCGCTAGCTGGAGAGATACTGACCCTGGTATTAACTGATGGGGGAGAAACCGAGGAGAAACTGTAAAATTCATCAGGGTGATTTTGTGATTTAGTGCGCCGGAGGCTGTCACGCCATGGTTCCTGCAAGGTCTGAAGGAGACGGTGATGTCTAAAACAGCTGGTGGCCCTCCTCTACATGTACCCTCATCCGGGGCTCTCGCTTTGAGTTGCTTCTCTAGGCTTTAAATTCTGACAATAAACAGTCGGTGTGGTGGGTGGAGGGGTTTCATTCACCGGCGTCCCATGAGAGTCATAACAGAGAGGGTTTGTGTGCCGGCGGTGGCCGTTTCTTCCTGCGGTGCACCAGTTGGATCTGATGGCTATTACTATTGCGTTGACTGTGGTGAAGCCATAAACAATGCCTTAAACTGTTTGTTTAACCCAATGCCACAGTACCAAATATGGACCCAAGAAGTTCAGTGGGATAGTGGGTCAAAAATCTGTTTTATTGGTAAAGCACTTCTCACAATACACTCAAAGCAGCTTTACATAAAATTATGATTTTGACATATTTATAATGTCTTAATACATTATATTGCCAAAAGTATTGGAACACTGCTCCAAATTATTGAATTCAAGTGTTCCAATCACTTCCATGGCCACAGGTGTATAAAATCAAGCACCTAGGCATGCAGACGCTTCTACAAACATTTGTGAAAGAATGGGTCGCTCTCAGGAGTTCAGTGAATTCAAGCGTGGTACCGTGATAGGTTGCCACCTGTGCAATAAGTCCATTGGTGAAATTTCCTCACAGCTAAATATTCCACAGTCAGCTGTTAGTGGTATTATAACAAAGTGGAAGCAATTCGGAATTACAGCAACAGCCACAAAGTGGTAGGCCATGTAAAAGCACAGAGTGGGGTCAGCGCATGCTGAGGTGCACAGTGCGCAGAAGCCGCCAACTTTCTGCAGAGTCAACGGCTACAGACCTCCAAACTTTGTGTGGCCTTCAGATTAGCTCAAGAACAGTGCGTAGAGAGCTTCATGGAATGAGTTTCACCAAGTGCAATGCAAAGCATCAGATGCAGTGGTGTAAAGCACGCCGCCACTGGACTCTAGAGCAACAGAGACGTGTTCTCTGGAGTGACCAATCACGCTTCTCTGTCTGGCAATCCAATGCATGAGTCTGGGTTTGGTGGTTGCCGGGAGAACGTTTGCATTGTGCCAAGTGTAAAGTTTGGTGGAGGGGGGATTATGGTATGGGGTTGTTTTTTAGGGGTTGGGCTTGGCCCCTTAGTTCCAGTGAAAGGAACTCTTAATGCTTCAGCATACCAAAACATTTTGGACAATTTCATGCTCCCAACTTTGTGGGAACAGTTTGGGGATGGCCCCTTCCTGTTCCAACATGACTGCGAACCAGTGCATAAAGACATGGATGAGCGAGTTTGGTGTGGAGGAACTTGCCTGGCCTGCACAGAGTCCTGACCTCAACCCAATAGAACACTTTTGGGACGAATTAGAGTGGAGACTGTGAGCCAGGCCTTCTCATCCAACATCAGTGCCCGACCTCACAAATGATACAAACAGACGTCCCAAAACTTTTGGCAATATGGTGTATCTTTATGCCTTATTGTCATGTTTATCATGTTAGAGCTTGGTGACAATGTAGTTTACTTTTTGCAACAATATAAACAGTCAAGCAGTTGAAATTTGCTATAGTAGTTATCACTATGTGAGTGTACAGTATGTATGCAGATAAAATTGGATGAACTATATAGTTTTAAATATGTCACTGGACAGTAATATAGTTCACATTTTGCTACAATATAAGAAATTGAGATTTGCTATACAGTATGTGGCGAGGGGGGCGTGGTTTAGCGAAGTCTGTGACAGGAGAGAGAGTCGGGGAACGAGCGGCACGTAAGTGAATCAAGGTCAAAGGAGTATCACCTGTCTTGTTTCAGTGATTGGCGTGGAGAGACAGGATTTAAGCAGCCCAGGAAGTGACAATGGAAGAGAAGCTGGGACTCGAGGGGGCATGCAGAGAGGAACTGCTGGAGGAAAAACCGACGAAACCGACAGAGTTTAAAGAGATTATTGTTTTATGTTTTGATGGAAAGTACATTGGAGTAAATAAAGAGATCCCACGAGTCCCAGAAAGCCGACCCCCCTGTCTTCTTCCTTTATACGAGTGAACATTTGTTACAGTGGAGCCCCAAACAACCCGAAAGGAAGTGTAACAAATTGGTGTAATCCAAACGGCGTCGTAAAGGCTGTTTTTTCTTTAGATAAAGGCGTTAAGGGGATCTGCCAATATCCCTTTGTCAAATCCAGTGTCGAATAAAAGCGAGCGGTGCCTAGCCGATCGAGCAACTCATCAGCCCTTAGCATTGGATATGCGTCGAATTTCGACACAGCATTCACCTTGCGATAATCCACACAGAACCGAACTGAGCCGTCCGTTTTAGGGACTAAAACTATCGGGCTGGCCCAATCACTGTAGGATTCTTCTATTACTCCCATGTCCAGCATTGCCTCTAATTCTTCCTGAACCACTTTTTTCTTGTGCTCGGGTAATCTATATGGCCGACTGCGAACCACCACGCCCGGCTCTGTCTCGATATGGTGCTGGATGAGGTTCGTCCAACCGGGTACGGGCGAGAACACATCCGCAAATAGCTTCTGCAACTGGGCTATGTCAGTGAGCTGCAACGGCGAGAGGTGATCTCCCCCTGGGGCCAGGGCGAGTGATGTACTTTTTGTGTTCACCTCCGGCCCGAGATCCTCCTCCCCGCTCACTGCCGTTGCCAACATCACTGACTCAGCCTCACTCCACTTCTTCAGGAGGTTAAGGTGGTATATTTGATGTGCCCCGCTCCTATCCAACTGAATCACCTCATAATCGAGATTTCCTATTCGCCGTGTGACCACAAAGGGTCCCTGCAATTTGGAGCTAGAAGTGGGGAGTAATACAAGCACTTTATCTCCCTGTGAAAATTCACGCAGTTTCGTTCCCCTGTTGTACAGCCGGCTTTGTTTGTCCTGAGCCTGTAACAAATTCTCCATGGATAGCCGCCCCAGTGTGTGGAGTTTTGTTCTCAGGTCCATGACATACTGAATTTCGTTTTTGCTTTGCGAAGGTCCGTCCTCCCAACCCTCTCTGAGAACGTCCAACACCCCACGGGGCTGACGTCTGTAGAGGAGTTCGAACGGGGAAAACCCGGTGGAGGCTTGCGGGACCTCGCGTACAGCGAACAACAGGGGTTCTAACCATTTATCCCAATTCTTGGCGTCTTCCTGTACGAACTTTCGGATCATTGTCTTCAAAGTGCGATTAAATCGTTCCACCAACCCATCCGTCTGTGGGTGATAGACGCTGGTGCGGATCGATTTAATGCCCAATAATCCGTATAGTTCGCGTAGTGTACGTGACATAAACGCCGTGCCTTGATCAGTGAGGATCTCTTTCGGGATCCCCACTCGGGAGATTAAACTAAACAAAGCCTCGGCAACACTTTTTGCGGAAATGCTACGGAGGGCAATTGCTTCGGGGTATCGTGTTGCATAATCCACTAGGACCAATGCAAAACGATGCCCCCGTGCGGATCGCTCTAATGGTCCGATGAGGTCCATACCAATTCTCTCGAAGGGGACCTGCATAAGCGGTAGAGGGCGCAATGGCGCTTTTTGGAAAAAGCGGTGGATTCACCAACTGACATTCACGACACGACGCGCACCATCTGCGCACGTTCTTGTGAATGCCCGCCAAAAAAACGGACCATCAAACGATTCAGTGTGGCCGCTTGACCCAAATGACCAGCCATAGGATTGGAGTGAGCCGCCTGGAAAAGCATTTCCCGACGGCTTTTTGGGATCAACAACTGGGTCGTATCTTGTTTTGACTGAGTGTCCTGGGTCACTCGATACAACCTGTCTTTTAATATGGCAAAATAAGGATAAGAGAGTGGTTGTTCAGGATGGAGAACCTGTCCGTCGATCGATCGGACCTGTGCAAACGCATTTTTGAGCGACTCATCTTGGGACTGTTCCAGAGGAAAATCATCGCGGTCAGTTAGGATCCGCCTCCCTACACCACTCTGTTCCTCTGGAACAGTGCCCGATGGTCCCGGCTCAGACTCCCCAACTTGAACCACGGCTCTCTCTCCCCGCCCTCTTTTGTCCCAAGAGACATCCGCACACAAATACCTCAATAATTTATCAAATGCGGGCCAATTTGTACCCAAAATAAGCGGATGTCGAAGGTGCGGACTAACTGCCACCTTCACTTTGTGTTTTTGTCCCCGGAATTGAATTATGACCGTCACCAGCGGATAACTCACCACATCCCCGTGCACACACCGTAACTTAACCAGGCGGCTTTCATCCAATGCCAATGATTGTATCAGGCTTTGGTGGATAGAGGTTTGGTTACACCCTGAATCCACCAATGCCGGATAGGTACCCCCCTGAATACTCACTGGTATTTGGTACATTCCGGCTTGATCGGGGGCAGCTTGTGGCGTGTCGGGGACCCGGATCAGTGTTCCTATCTCCATCACCGGACACCGATCTATAAAGTGACCCGGGTCCCCGCACCGCCAACAGGCCGGCCCAGACTTTCCCCCTGCCCCAGGGATCAAGGGATTGGCGTGGAGAGAAAGGGGGGATGGGACCGGAGGCTGGACAGGACCCGGAAGTCTCCCGTCCTCGGGAGGGCATCCGCGATCCAGAGGCTCCGCCCTGGAGTTCTTCGAACCTCCCTCTGGGCGGGCCTCGTCACTGGAACCCTCCCCTCGTCCGGGGCGCTGGTACCGGTCGATAGGACGAAGGAGGGAGAGGGAGAGAAGCTGCCGGTAGGAGTAAGCCGACCCCTGGGCACGCCACCAGTTGATCTTCCGCCAGCTCGATGGCTTTGTCCAGCGACGCCGGCCTGTGGCACTAGACCCATTGCGCGGTCTTCCTGGGCAACCGCGCAATAAACTGCTCCAGCGCCACTTTGTCGACGATCTGGTCGACTGTCGACTGGTCAGCCATCAGCCATCTGCGGCAGGCATCCCGGAGCTGCTGGGCCATCACGAAGGGCCGGGTGTTCTCCCCTAATGTCAGCGACCGAAATCGCTGACGATGTTGTTCGGGGGAGAGCCCGACCCGCTGGAGGATGGCCCGTCGCAGGTCGTCATAGACCAGGAGGTTCTGGACTGGCAGTTGTTGGGCCGCTATCTGCGCCTCACCCGATAACAAGGGAATGAGGCGCACCGCCAGTCTAGTCGCTGCCACCACATGCCTCCGCGGACCGCTCAAACAAATCCAAGAATGCTTCTGGATCGTCCTGCGGCCCCATCTTTGTGAGCTGCATGTGGGTGGTTTTGGCCGGGATAGATGTTTCCCCGGCCGGAACCCCCCGGTCGATGCAGCTCCGGACGAGCTCGCGGTCCTGCTGCTGGGCCAGGAAGAGCGCCTGGAAACGCCGCTCCTGCTCTTCCCGGATCTCCAGCATCGATTGATGTTGCTCCCGATGCAGGCCCGCGAGCGCCTGTATGACGTCCGCAAATGGCGTTGCTGGCGGTGTTTGCATGGCAGCGGCTCGGTCTTCTTCCAATTCCCGGGTTTCGGCACCACTGTAACAAATGTTCACTCGTATAAGGAAGAAGACAGGGGGGTCGGCTTTCTGGGACTCGTGGGATCTCTTTATTTACTCCAATGTACTTTCCATCAAAACATAAAACAATAATCTCTTTAAACGCTGTCGGTTTCGTCGGTTTTTCCTCCAGCAGTTCCTCTCTGCATGCCCCCTCGAGTCCCAGCTTCTCTTCCATTGTCACTTCCTGGGCTGCTTAAATCCTGGCTCTCCACGCCAATCACTGAAACAAGACAGGTGATACTCCTTTGACCTTGATTCACTTACGTGCCGCTCGTTCCCCGACTCTCTCTCCTGTCACAGACTTCGCTAAACCACGCCCCCCTCGCCACACAGTACAAATCACTTTAGGTGAGAGTGTTGTGTATATATGCTGATAAAATTTGATGTACTTATCCAACTTTAGAGCTGTGCGATTAATAGTTTACATTTAATATTGCTTTACGTGAGTGTACTGTATGTATGCGGATAATGTTGGATGTACTATATATCCAACTTTAAATATATCACTGGCTGATAACATAGTTAAAATTTAAGCAGTTTTGATGTATAGTATACATTGCTTGAGTATGAAACACTGAAGCATAGCTCACTTATATCACTAATAACTTCCGTAAATCAATCTCCTAAGCATATGCGTGTCTTTATTATCAAAGAATTCCTGTTTTTCTGCTGTTTTCTCATTGCCTCTGGAATTTTCTTTGCTGAGCCTTGCATTACGTGGTGGAATGAGGAGGCGGAGTCAGTATTGTGTTACTGTTTGATTGACGGCTTTCTTCTTTTTTTTTTTTTTTTTTTTTTCTGCCTCAGGGCCTGCTGAAGTTCCCATGATGTCACCGAATGGTTCCATTCCACCAATCCATGTTCCTCCTGGCTACGTCTCCCAGGTAACCGGCAGGAATGGGTCAGGGCCATGCGTCAGGGTGGCAAAACCTCTCTCCCACAATAAGGATGCGATTTCACCCCTCACAGGCGAATATCGCTTTCTTGAAAACATGCTCACAAAGTGTCCGTCCAGTATGTGGCAACCAAACAAACAACAGACAGACGTGCACAAAATTCCAAGTTATTCATCTTTATTGAATGGTGTCAGGCGAGAGTTTGCTAAAGGTCAGCGGCGGTGACATTTCAGTTGAAAGGTCAAAAAACTCTTATGGAGAGAGCAGGAAAAAGGGTTTGAGTTGTGGGGTGTAATAAATCAGTGGGGGGGGTTGGGGGTAAATGACACAAAGGTCACTTGTGTAAATATGATTCATTAGCGCATTCCACCCAAATGTGAAGGGCAGGATCTGCCCATGTTTGGTGGGCTGCCTGTTTCTTTTTCTCTTTTCACTTTCCAACATGATGGAAGCTTTTTATCGCGAGTGCATCAAAATGAAATGATGATCATGCTCATTAGCTGTGTAATTGATGCTCTCTTGCCACAAAGAATAATGAGATGTAGTTTTGTTGAACCAGCATGTGGCCTCATATAAAAAAAATAAATAAAAAAAAAGCTTGTTAGCTTTATCACTTTTCTTACCATTTAAAAGAACTGTTATCTATTGTAATGTATTTTAAAATGTAATTTATTCCTGTGATGCAAAGCTGAATTTCGATCATCCTTACTCCAGTCTTCAGTGTCACATGATCCTTTAGAAATCATTCTAATATGCTGATTTGCTGCTCAAGAAACATTTCTTATGTTGAAAACCGTTGTGCTGCTTAATTTGTGGAAACCATGAAACATTTTTCAGGATTCTTTGAATAGAAAGTTCAAAAGAACAGCATTTATTTTAACTTTAGAAAATAGAACTTTAGTTCAAGTTAATGCATCTTTGCTGAATAAAAGTATCCATTTCTTTAAAAAAAATTTCACTGACCCCAAACTTTTAATTGATAGTAGTATTGTACATAAATTACAGTACGTACATTAATAATCTTGTGATGTGGCTTGGTAACCTTCACTCACATTACTATTCATGAGCCAAATCAGTTGATTACCTGTCCGGATATGCTTTTTATATAGTATAAGTTTCACAGTGTTTTGTCATTTAAGTTTCAAGATTTATGTTTAATTTTAATGAATAAATGTTGCATGTTTATTTTCTAAATGTCAGTATTCCTCTCTGGACAAACCCTGTGGTTTAAGGTGGGAAAGCTTGGTTTTGGCAATAGTTTTTAATTATGAATGTTGACTATACAGTTTGTACATTTTGTCTGCTGATGATGAAGAATAGCAATAAGGCACACCAGAAAACACTAATTACTTCATCTTCAGTCAGAAAGAAGGAACTTCCCACGGGGAAGTTTTAATATTAAAACATATAATACATGTTTTAATATTTCACTCTTTGAACCTAGAACATACTGATTTCCCAGAAGGCCCTGCAGATCCAAACAGTTCTTTCCTCCAGTAAAAGCACTTTGGTTTGATTTCTGCTGTCGTCACTGACATCACCTTCTAACCCTGGGAGACCAAACTGACTTTAGGATCACCCAGGGTTAGAAGTTGCTGTCAGTGGGTTGATTTCTCCTATGTGAACTGTACCAGCAGATCTGTGATTCCTGTAACTGTCTTGCATGCATGTGTTCCTCCACTGGAATGTATTTGATACCCGTTCCATTAGAAGGCCTTGTTTACTTTCACATTCCTGCCCTTTTTTTAAAGTGGCATTGGACATCTGTGGTTGCAACTGTTTGCACATTATATCCAGAGACGGGCTGTATTATTTGTTGGGTGGGATACTGATGGCTGACATCAGAGAGCCTGTGATGTTGGGAATTGTTTGGCTTGATGTCTGTGCATGTTTGTATTTTCAGGTTCTGGAGGACAACACAGGCGTGCGGAGGGTTGTGGTGACACCCCATTCTGAATGTTTCCCCCCCAGTTACTCTCCGGCTCTATCCCCGAGCCATCACATTCACCCTCCGTACCTGACCCACCCGCACTTTATTCCAGCCTCACATACATCATACTACCCCCCAGTCAGCCCCGGTGACGTGCCCCCGCACCAGTTCTACCAGCATCGACTGCCACCCATCTACCCAGAAGGTAAAGCTTCATAGTCCATAGCAGGCTTAAAGTTCCTGGTCTTATTCAGTTTTTTAAAACGCATACTTCAGTGAGGATTGGCAACCATGTCTTTATACTAAATCATAACACTGTCCTAACCTGGCTCAACATGAAAGCAAAATACCACACAAAGCTATGAAAACATAACCAATCCATTATGAATGAATATTTTAACATGCTTGATGTTTCTCGTGGTTTTAAAGACCTTTTTTCTTGTTTTAAATGAATATAAATTTACTAAATATATACACTCACCTAAAGGATTATTAGGAACACCATACTAATACTGTGTTTGACCCCCTTTCACCTCCAGAACTGCCTTAATTCTACGTGGCATTGATTCAACAAGGTGCTGAAAGCATTCTTTAGAAATGTTGGCCCATATTGATAGGATAGCATCTTGCAGTTGATGTAGATTTGTAGGACGAAGCTCCTGTTCCACCACATCCCAAAGATGCTCTAGATCTGGTGACTGTGGGGGCCATTTTAGTACAGTGAACTCATTGTCATGTTCAAGAAACCAATTTGAAATGATTCGAGCTTTGTGACATGGTGCATTATCCTGCTGGAAGTAGCCATCAGAGAATGGGTACATGGTGGTCATAAAGGGATGGACATGGTCAGAAACAATGCTCAGGTAGGCCGTGGCATTTAAACGATGCCCAATTGGCACTAAGGGGCCTAAAGTGTGCCAAGAAAACATCCCCCACACCATTACACCACCACCACCAGCCTGCAGTGGTAACAAGGCATGATGGATCCATGTTCTCATTCTGTTTACGCCAAATTCTGACTCTACCATCTGAATGTCTCAACAGAAATCGAGACTCATCAGACCAGGCAACATTTTTCCAGTCTTCAACTGTCCAATTTTGGTGAGCTTGTGCAAATTGTAGCCTCTTTTTCCTATTTGTAGTGGAGATGAGTGGTACCCGGTAGGGTCTTCTGCTGTTGTAGCCCATCTGCCTCAAGGTTGTGCGTGTTGTGGCTTCACAAATGCTTTGCTGCATACCTCGGTTGTAACGAGTGGTTGTTTCAGTCAAAGTTGCTCTTCTATCAATTTGAATCAGTCGGCCCATTCTCCTCTGACCTCTAGCATCAACAAGGCATTTTCGCCCACAGGACTGCCGCATACTGGATTTTTTTCCCTTTTCACACCATTCTTTGTAAACCCTAGAAATGGTTGTGCATGAAAATCCCAGTAACTGAGCAGATTGTGAAATACTCAGACCAGTCCGTCTGGCACCAACAACCATGCCACGCTCAAAATTGCTTAAATCACCTTTCTTTCCCATTCTGACATTCAGTTTGGAGTTCAGGAGATTGTCTTGACCAGGACCACACCCCATTGAAGCAACTGCCATGTGATTGGTTGATTAGATAATTGCATTAATGAGAAATTGAACAGGTGTTTCTAATAATCCTTTAGGTGAGAGTGTATGTGTATGTGTGTGTGTGTGTGTGTGTGTGTGTGTGTGTGTGTATATATATATATATATATATATATATATATATATATATATATATATATATATATATATATATATATATATATATATATATATATATATATATATATATATATATATATATATATATATATATATATATATATATATATATATATATATATATATATATATATATATAATTGTATATATTTTTCTATAAAATTTACAATTTTCTACACTAACATTTTCATTTAAAAATGTATTTTATTTGTTTTTGGTTTATGTATATATAATAGAATTTAAATAGAAAAACTAAGCTAACATTGAATATTATTGTGCTAATATGTATACAACAGTTAAATTTAGTTTTTAAGATTAGAATATACATTGTATATTGAATATAAAATATATGTAGTATTACATTAAAAAAATATATAAATACATGTTGATTTTAAGATTTTTGTGCTTATATGTTTATATAATTCTGCACTTTTACACAATGCTGTAGTTTAACTTTGTGACATTTACTTTACTTTCTGTTGTGTAATTATGTCCTTTGTCTTATCTCAGAGCTCATCCCACTGTATAACGTCTCCACTTTCATGGGTCATGAGGAGTACTGTAAACCTCCACCTAAGAAGCTCAAACAGCCAGTGGAGCGTACAGGTCTAAGTCAGGTGACCGGCCCGCTGTCCAGCAGCTACAAGAACAACACGGCCTGCACCACCACAGCAAACGGCCATGGCAAGAGCCACAGCAGCTCTGGAGGAGGAGGAAGCCCTGGCAACAAGAGGCCAGATCGAAGAGCCAGAGGAAGCCCCAAACACACAGACACCGAGCCACAAGGTGGGCTAAGTTGAATTTAAAAGACGTCTAATTTAATCTTTCTTATTTTGTTCTCGTGTCGCTGTAGTATTTTCATATATGTGGAAACAGCTGAGAGCAGAAACAAAGGATTTTTCCAGCATCAGCTGGACTCAAATAACAGCAGTCAGAGCTGCTGACTCTTCAAGATGAGTCAACAATCTTGTCCACATCTTTTAATGCCTCATTTCTATGAAGCTTTATGGGCCTTTACCTCCTAGCCTTTATTTTTGAGCTTTTATATCAGTGTCAGCACTTACTCTGTGGTGTGACACACATACACATTGGATAAACAGTAGATGGTACAGGAAGCAAGAAGGAATGTGGAAGAGTGCCCACTACTGGTGTAATACAGTCAGTCACTTGAATGGCGTAGGCTTTGTTTGGAATAGTTTATGCTACCGTTCAGAATTTGGGGTCAGGATTTTTTTTTTTTCTGAAAGAAATGAATACTTCTGATCAACAAGGGTGCGTTACATTGATCAAAAGTGAATGATGACGTTTTATAATATTACAGAATATTTCTATTTCAAATAAATTCTGTTCTTTTGCACTTTCTGTGCGAAGAATCCTGAAAAAATATATCATGGTTCTCGCAACGGAAACTGGTTTCAACACTGATAATAGTAAGACATTTTACTATTAGAAAATTAGAATAATTTCGACATATGACCTATCAAGTCACATATACATAAGTAGCACAGGTATGTTTGTGGCAATACATTGTATGGGTCAAAATTATCGATTTTTGTTTTATGCCAAAAATCATTAGGATATTAAGTAAAGATCATGTTCCATGAAGATATTTATTAAATTTCCTACTGTAAATATAAAAAACGTATTATTAGTAGTAATATGCATTGCTAAGGACTTCATTTGGACAACTTTAAAGGCGATTTTCTCAATTTAGATTTTTTTGCACCCTCAGATTCCAGATTTTCCAGATTTTATCCTAACAAACCATACATCAATGGAAAGCTTATTTATTCAGCTTTCAGATGATGTGTAAATATAATTTTCAAAAAATTGACCCTTATGACTGGTTTTGTGGTCCAAGGTCACATATTTTAGAACATACATAAAATATGTATATACAACTAGAGCACACTGCAAATGCTGTATCCCACAATGCAATGCGATCAACTTCACCCCCAAATATATATTAAAAAAACATTTTATTTTATTTTCATTTCACCCCCTTATTTTTTTATTTCTTTCTTGGCTAATTTAATTGACTTAAAAGGTAAAAAATAATTATATAAAAAATATATATATTTCCAAGATGATAATTGAAAATCACTTGCTCAATGCAACATGCTCCATAAAGTGTCATTTAATTAAAAAAAAAAAAAAAAACAGTTAATAGTTAAAGATATATGCTATAACTGTTAAGGTCTAATTTTTAACAAATATTTAATCTTCACTGCAGAAATTTAATTTGCTGTGATTCTGTGGCAAATCAGAAAACACTGTTCTTAATTCCCAACCTTAGTATACAGTATTCCTTTGAAGTACGTGGTATATAGTTAGCTTGTATTTCATTGAGAATTCCACACATCTGAGGATTCCAATCAGGACTGTTCTGGGATCAGATGGTAGTTGAATGTGCAACACATGTTGCATCAGATGCAGTAGATTCCATATTCTCTATATCATCATTTCCTTTTCTTTCATCATTCCTTTAGAAAACAGTTCACTCTGTCTCGCTGTTTTCCTCTTTGTTCTTTTAATGTCTTATCTTAGCCTGGTCTTTGTTCTTGTGAACCTTTGGTTCCCATGCCTCTGTGTCTGTGTGTAAAAGAGAGAGAGAGTGTGTGAGTCTGTAGTCTGTCTGTGGTAAAACCACAGCGCATAATGAGACACAGATCTCTTCCTGTCTGAAGTGACGGCACAAGCCTGGTCCGTGTTAAAATGCACGGTCAAAAGGCACTGCAAATTAAGACGAGACTGGAAGATGAGCTGTTCTTGTAGAGATTGTCTGAGAAGATGCTCAGATCTGGCTGAAATGCATAACATCAAAAGATTAGATTTGGTTTCATTCTCCAGCGGTGTTTGAGACATTGAAGCTGTAGCTTCTCAACAAGCTACTCATAGTTTAAAGCAGTTGAAGTACAGTCAAGCTACCATACATACATGCATACATTTATACATGCGCGTGTGTGTGTGTTTATATGTGTATATATTTCCATAGTTGGTAGCGTCACTGTATTTACTGTGTTTATTATGTATAATTGTTTTCCAACATTGTTGTGACTCTTTATTTAAATCCGATGAGTAATTCAAAAGTCCATACATGGAGTGGAATCTCTAATTTTTCCACTCTTATTTTCCCCTCTCTCCATTAAAATAAAGAATCCAATAAAAACATCCTCTATCTCCCAATCCCAACAACATCTTATTTGGGGGAAAACCATTGAGGTCAGTGTGGGGTCATGTCGCCATGACTTCATCGCAGTGATGACTCATTGCAGGAGCCCCTTGGGCCCCGTAAGAGCCAGACCTATGATCCTCACTCGCCCGAAAGTCACTTTCCTACCATCCGCAGGCCCGCTCGAACAGCTACATCCATCAGGACATCTCTAATGCCCCAGATCTGTGTCTCTGTCTGCTGATACTGAATTTATGTTCTTTGTGTTTCTTTCTTTTTCCAAACAAGCATGAAGATGTTACAGGCACACACAAACTCTGATTTATGACTGATTGGAGACGGCTGGCAATATTTAATCTCTTTTCTTTGCAGATCATGATGTGGACACGAGACGAGTTCAGGCTGTGCCATCAGGAATGGACAAGCCCCAGGTGGGTGATTCAAAACATGCTGTCTCACAAATCTCCTCTCGTGCAGACAGTTCAGCGGATCGAAAAACTTTAATGTCGTAATTTCACGCTTTTGCCAGTGACTGTTTTATTTGTCCTGCAGGATTATCCCTCCATTCTAAATATTGTTTTGCTTACCAAGTGCTTCGCATTAGAAATATGAACAAATCAAGTATTATGATTTGCATTTATGCATTTAGCTGACGCTTTTATCCAAAGGGACTTACAAAAGAGGAACAAAACAATTTGTCAAAGACACAACAATATTCTAACAGCTAGATTAGGAAGCAAGCTGAGAAATGCAGAGAAGAAATAGAAGTTTTGTTTAATTTATCATTTAATTATCATTTCATTTAAAGAATTTCTTCAGTATTTGTTGTTTCGGTTTGAGGTCAATATGACCCCTGCAAAAACACTGTACAAAAATACTAATATATTAATATATTCTTTCCAAGCAGTTTAAAGTGTGAAAATGGACTATAAAATTGGTTATAAAAACTTGACTTGACTCATATCTAGGGATCGGATTGTTGAGAAAGGTGGGCTCTTTTGACTTGGCAACCATCCAGAACCTGCACTTTGCAAGGTCTAGAGGTGGCCAGAATGAAGCACTTCCATTTACCTTCAGGAGGGGGCAGCAGGAGTTAATGAATGACTTAATGGTTCGGTGGTTCATTCATCAGTCACATCAATGTTTTTCTCCTCCCTGCTACTGTACCTCATTTCATACTCTTCATCGCTTTCTGTCAGTAGAAACGCATATTACATATGCATTCAATGTGACATTAACATACTGAGGCCCAAAGTATTTAAATTATATGAATGTCAAGTAATAACACAAGCACAATAAAGATTTGTAAGGTTTTAAATGATGAAACACTAAATATACTGTTCAATATAAAGCTTAAAACATGTTTTCAAATGTTAGTGATATTCATAGATGTGATGAACTACACCTCTTTGAACTTGAGGGAAACTGACTTCATATGTCTACCTTTGGAGCAGGTATTTGAAAGTAATTGCAAAAATAGCTCCACAAATGCAGTTAATTCTAATAAACGGTAGGGCTGGGCGATAGGGCCTAAAAAAAAATCCCAGAATTTACGATTTAAATCTATTTTTTCCCCCTCCTACTTAAAATCAGTCTGCAAATGACAAAGAAATTGTTCAAGACAAGTTTTAACTTTATTTTGTTTAGGTAAAATATTTGCGGCTTGGTAGCACCTACCTGGGGTCCAAAACTTTCAGCATGTGAATAAACCCCGACTATTCCACAGTATAAATGGGCACCGTATCTTTTGCAATATACAATATACGTATCAAAGGTTTATGAATTGATATGCAGATAAAATTAACTTTTATTAACAACAGTAATGTGCAGATAAGTATAGGGAAAATTTAAATATTCTGCTCTTAATAAATATAGGTTACCATTATTCTTTTATAGTTTTATAGTGATTATTAAAGGAGCTCTGCTCTTGTTTTCTGGGTAATTTAGTCACAATTTGAAGATAAGTTTTGTTTTTCATGAGACTTTGTGACTTCCTGCTTTTGTCCATATATTAGGGAGTGGAAATGGCTAAGTCGTCAATAAGTGCTCCTATGCCGCAATCTACCGTTTATAGTGGGCATTTCATATCTTTTTAAAATAAAAGTGCTTGTTTGCCACAAAGTGGTCTACACATAAAAATAAAAACGAGACTATTTCTTCCACAATACCCCTTTAAACTTTTAGTTTTACAAATCATCACATTAAAAATAACATTCAAACTGGATAATATTTAGAGCTTTGAAGTGCTGGAAAAAGTGTGAAGCACTTGAAAACCCTTGGAAAGAACTTGAATTTCAATCTCAAAAGGTTGTACGAACCCTGAGATGAATAATGACAACAACATTAAATCCATGTGGTGTTACTACAGTAAATCATGGTGAATGTTGGTGATTTGTTACTGAAACCCCTGATCTTCGCTCATGTTGTCTCTACATGGTTTCAACGTCAGCGCCGTTTAATCTGATATATGTGGTATTCTGAGCCGAACGCGTCCACTAGATCTCAGAGCAGCAATGTTATTAATTCTGTGGTGAATGTAGACGCTTCCTCACTGGATCTCCCAGCGCTGTGTATCGGTGTCACAAGATCGGCCCGTGTATGAGCTGTATGATCGTGTATGTGTTGTCTGCGCAGCTCAAATGAGTACCCGGGGTAGTTCAGACTTCAAACACACTCTGCAGCGGGGTATTGTTTGTTCTGCAACTGACGCCGAAAAACCAAACCAATTACGAATGACATTGTATGTTATAAGATGACACTGTCTTTGTTGTTTGTGTATCTCCATGGCAAACGTGCGGGGGGAGGGCTGAGCCATTACGGGAGCCCAGAGGGGGGAGAGTTGGCGGATGTTAAAGGAACTTTTGCTGATAATTTACTCACCCCCATGTCATCCAAGATGTCCATGTCTTTCTTTCTTCAGTCGAAAAGAAATTAAGGTTTTTGATTAAAACATTCCAGGATTTTTCTTCATATGATGGACTTCAGTGGGCCCCAAACGGTTCAAGGTCCAAATGACAGTTTCAGTGCAGCTTCAAAGGGCTTTAAACGATACCAGACGATGAATAAGAGTCTTATCTAGCGAAACGATCGGTCATTTAAAAAAAACAAAAAACAAAAAAAAAGTTTAAGCACAAATGCTCGCCTTGCTCTGTTCTGTGATGCGCATTCGTGACGTCGCATAATAAGCAAATACGTTGAAAAGGTCACACTTGACGTAGGCGGAAGTACTGAGTCAGTGTTTACAAGTTGAACGTGCACATACGAAGTCAAACGCTGTTTACAAAAAAAGGGAGTTAAAAGGTAAAACAACGATGTCGGACGATTTTGAATCCTCCTTCCGCACATTTGTAAACACTGACACTGACTTTCTGTGTAAATTAGTTAGTTATCTGTAATATTCCTTCACTATTAACCCTTGCAAAAACACACTGTAGAAAAATACAATAAAGTAATTTGAAGTAAACAAGTGACGGCAATCTGTCTCTACAGAGAATGTTAGCATGTGAAAAAAGAAAACGTTTTATATTTGAGGTTATATATATATATATATATAATATATTCATTTATGTTCATTTATATTCTATATGTTTTAGTATTTTAATATGTTTGAGATTATTATATTGTATATTAATTTATACTGTTTATATACCTTTTTTGATAATATATTTTTATATATATTTTTAATATTATATTTATTTAGTGTAGAGTATTTCACCATTTAAGTGTCTCTTTTTGTGTGTTATCAGGATGATAGGTAGTTTTAGCTAACCCTGCTTTTGTTCAGCTTTTTTCTTTAATTTCACCCTGGAAAACTAATTTATATTCTACACAAGAAGCCGTTTCTTTTTCTGGCTTTCCTGATCCGTGCTGCGGCATTGCAGTTTTATAAATGAAGCATTTTGTTGTCTCTGGCTTCATCAGTACCTGTAACGTATTACTGAGGCAGCTGACGTGCAAAGATGTTTGTGAAGATACTCCTTATAGCTCTTTCTTTCATTCTTTACTAATGCAAAATCACTTCATTTGAATGCAGAAGGGAAGGTATTGGGTAAATAGTCTGGTTTGCCATGGCTGAAGCCTCTTCAGATGCAGATGTTTTTGTTTTGTGAATGAGGAGTCTCTCTCCGCCCCGAGCCACTGTGAAGGACGTCAGCTGCAGTGTGTTCTGACGAATTCTTCATTCACTGAAGACCAGCCTGCAGTAGCCTTGACACCCAAATTAACTACTATTTACAGCTGCCTCAATTTATTGATGTATCATATATAATTTGAAATATGAAAGGGCCTACTCTTCAGCACTTTATTTTGGACATTTAATCATTTTCTAGGCTATTTTCTTGTTTTCAGAAATGTTTCTTGCTTTGGATAAAAAAAATAAAAAATATAAAATATATAAATATATATATATATATATATATATATATATATATATATATGTATATATATATATATATATATATATATATATATATATATATATATATATATATGTATGTGTATGTATATATATATATATATATGTATATGTGTATATATGTATATATGTGTGTGTATATAAATGTTAAAAGCAAGAAAAATATGCAACAGAAATACATTTTAAGTGACTGTTTTATAATAAAACTTGAATGTGTCTTTATTTTGGTTCCTCAGGTGTCTAATGTACAATCCCACTCCGCACTTGTGTCGTGGACTTCTGTTTTTGTATCGGGATCATCTGGACGGGTCCCTTCCTGCAGTTACGAGCTCCAGCTCAAGGACAAGGTCCGTGACGGGAAATACAAGGTTGTGTACAGGTAAGGTCTTTTTAGCATCATGTGCAACACTTCAGACACAAAGGGTCCTATCTTACACAGGGCGCCAGGTGCGACGCAAGTGTTCTTTGCTAGTTTCCAGCGCCAAGTTGTTTAAATGGCAAATGCACTAGCGTCCATCTGTTCGCCCATGGGCGTGCTGGTCTGAAAACAAGGTGTGTTCAGGCGCATTGTTGGCGCATTGCTATTTTGAGGCAACTGAAAACGACTGTGCCGTTGACCAACGAAAGCCTGATTTAAAGTCAATAGCTCAGTATTTTTTGTGTTATTTAAAGGGTGCGTTAGTAATATGCACCTATATAGGCAGGTGCACAGCACTCTGCTTATTACACACACAGAATAACACAAACATTTTTAAATATTAAAAATAAAAGGATTCCTCTCTTGGAGAAGCATTCAGTCTTTCTGCTTGCAAATTCCGCCATGCAAATGGCAAATCCACCATGGTGCAAGCACAGCTGGCTTTTAAAGGGAATGGGAGATGATACTCTGATTGGTTTTTTTTGCACGTTACACCCAAAACACAGCCATGACTCTTTGAGAGACTATGTACAACCCTTTTGGACCATGAGTCTGGTGTTTTTTTTTTGTCATGAAACTAGCAAAAGTTGATTCGAACACACCCTAAGTGCACCTGTGCCATGCACTCCAGACCATGCACTCAGATCATTAAAATAGGGCCCACGGTCTTGACCAAACTTTTTTTTTATTGATTTTATAATATCTGCACGATTAGTTGTTAAAAGATCACGATTTTGATTCAAACACCTACACGATCTTATTCCTAAACGATTCGGCTATGTCTATTAAACCTTTAACAAGTACGATCACAGCGATCATTCAGGGTGTTTTCACACTTGGGTCCTCTTTAAAAGAACTAAACTCCGACTTCCTTAAGTGGACCAAGAGGTGAACCAAGTGAATAAGGACCCAGTTCTCTTCACGGTCACACTGTCCCTGAAAGAGGACTCTGATCCTTTTTTGGTCCACTTTAGTAGGAATGTGGTCTCAGACCCCTTTGTGTTCATACTGTTGCTTTTTTGATCTAGTCCAGTTCAGTGTTTGATGGCTGACCCTATGGTCTTCAACATTTGATCCCATTCACTAACATTGTTTGTGCCTCAGTAACAAAGATATTTATTTTGTTCAAATGACATTGCTACAAATGCTGCAGCATTTTTTTTTTTTTGGAGTACTATATATTCTTGCACTAGCTATACCACACATCCATTTTGTAAATAACATTTATTTTGAACTGTTTTCCTCCAATCATCTTTGTTTTATTGCGGAAGGCAATGATAACATCAGCATGCAAAAAATAAGCAATACAATAAAAGATGCAAATTAAATAAACTGCTTTAAATTTTCCAGGTAAAGTATAGGTATGCCTAAAAGCAGCATTCAATTAAGAAATGGAATAATCACATGAAAGAAATATGGTTTTCTTCACTGTATATGACGTACTCCACTGATTCTTATATTAGACTAGTATATGCAGATGTTTACATTCATTGTTTATGTGAAACTTGTGTGTTTTTGACATTTTAAAATAAATGCAGTAAGACGCTAAAGATTCCGTTTAGTACACGCGCTGTGACTGCTGGCTTCTGTGCATGCTTTAGGTGCGTGCGCTCGTAAAACCATTTTAAGCTGGCAAGGCGTGCAGCCGCGTCTCTCTTACACAGTTCGGAAGTGGTTGAAATTGCAGTAGACAAGTGTAAGTTGTAAACGAATAATTAGAGATTTGCCAGAAGAAGCACCCTTGATGAGCAGCCGATTTGTACAGAGGCATCTGGTGACCAAACTACATTGGAATTCACAAACAGAAAAATCAAGTAAGCCCAGAGCGGTTTGTGTTCAGATGGCGTGTTTTTAGCGAACCGTACCCAGGTCTCGGCTCGGTTCGCTTTAAAGGGGTCTGAGATCGTTTGGGGTGTTCACATATGGGCCAAAAATCACGCGAAACGCTTAAATGTTCGTTTGTGCTGCTGCTGCCCCAGTCTTTTCAACCACACAATATCATTATTTCTGTCTTACAATTCAAACTATCACAGAAGTACTGATACACTCATGTCTATGGCTTCAAATAAAAGTTGTATCAATTACATCGTCACACCAGTAGGTGGCGACAAGTGATTGTTAAAAATGCATTCGTCATTGAATCATTCATTCAGGTTTCATTCAGAAATGCAGAATCATTATGTGTGAGTCATTCATTCAAAATGATAAAAACAACAACAGTTAATTCAAAATAATTACATTTATTTAAATAGACTGCAACAATTAACATGGTCAGAACCTCTAGTAAACCTCTTGTCCATTTTGTTTAGTTTTCTCTTCAGAATCGTGGGAGAATCATGATTTCCATTTTAAACAAAAATGTGATTTCTCAATTTATTCAAAATTGTGCAGCTGTATGATTTGTGTCACTAAAGCTATTTCTTTATGGTCATTAGTATACAGTAGTTACATAGCAATCTTGTAATCTTCGCCATGTGCTTAGGAAATTAACCTTATGTACCTCTACAGCTTTCTTTTCTTTTTTTGGTCCCTGAAGCAAATCATAAAGGCTATTATGAATTGATTTGAAAGCTGAAGGAGGTTTTACAGATGCATCATTCATCTGCTCATTCATCACAAACAGATTGTCACTTTTAGTTTATCTTTTTTTTTTCCTTTTTTCTCAGTGGTGAGGAACTCCAGTACACCCTCACTGACCTCAGACCAGCCACAGATTATCACGTCCGGTAAGAATAGTTTTTCATATTTGCATTTTATTCATCTAGCACACACTTTTAACCAAAGCGACTTACAAAGATGAAACGCTCCATTAACTGAGCACTTTGAATTTCATTTGAGTGCTGAAGAGAGATGAAGGACCTGATATCTGCTTAACAAGACTAAATTAAAGATAATGAATGTAAAAAATGGATTTGTTCTTAAATATGTGAACAAAGCGTTATTTTTGTAATTACAATGCATACATCATTTGAATACATTCATTGTCATCGCCTAAATGATTCATTTCAAATGGATTTAGCAGATTTTTCTGTGGATTAGTTGAACATGCTCATTTGGAAATTCTAACTGTGTGTGTGTTTTACAGAGTAAGCACAGTGCGTAACTCTGTCAAGGGTCCCAGTTCGGATGCGAGGGCCTTCACTACCCAGAGTGCCCCTCCTGATACCCCTCTACCCCCCAGACTGTCCCATCGCACCAAGAGCTCCCTCACATTACAGTGGAAGGTACGTTCTGTATTATTGTGCTGAGCTGCTACAAACCATTAAAACTTTGGGCTTCTGAACTCTATTACTTTATGGTGAAATATTTTGTGCTGATTATTAATAATTAGTAGTTGTTTATTGATCATTCTGTGTTGCATCATGCAAAAAAACTAACTGTTGTAAAATCACTGTAATGTATGAATTCTCATCAATATTGAGCGTACTCTGTTTATTATATTGTTATAATGTATAATTCATAATTTGTCCTTTTTGTTAGACTTGTGTCCTTAGTATTGATGACATTTTTTTAGTTTGGGGTCTTTAAGATGAATAAATTTAATAGAATTGATAAATTAATGCTTTTATTCAGCAAGTATGAATCATACATTAAAATATCTAAAAATAAAAATCTAAAAAATATTAAGCAGCAACTGTGTTTAACATTAATTGAAGAAATATTTCATGAGTGCCAAACCAGCATATTAAAATGATTTCTGAAGGATTACATGACACTGAAGACTGGAGTAATTATGCAAAAAAAAAAAAAAAAAAAAAAAAAAAAAAATAATAATAAATATATATATATATATATATATATATATATATATATATATATATATATATATATATATATATATATATATATATATATATATATATATATATATATATATATATATATATTAAAATTGAAAACAGTTATTTTAAATTGTAATGTTTCACATTATGAGTTTTGACTATTTTTCGATTAGAGACTATATCTATAAGAGACTTTTAAAAACATTTAAAAACTCTTACCAACTGTTTATAATCTTTATATAATTTCTCATTTTTATTGCAGCCCCTATGGACAACGGCTCAAAAATCACCAATTATGTCCTTGAATGGGATGAGGTATGTCCTGCATCTCCTGTTTAAATTCATTTGTTTATACCCTGTGTGTGCCATCTACCCATCAACCATTCAGTTGATTTTTCTCTCTCTCTCAAGCACTCATTTCCTCACTATTTGCCTTCATTTTTTGCTATAGCTGTAAAAAATGTTCCCGTCCCGATGGATTGAGATGTTGGTCCTGAGGAGACTAAGGCTTTAACCGAGTCGCCTGTTCTGCTTTATGCCAGTCTGTCTACTTGAGTTATTTTTATTTACTCAAAGCTTTTCTGGCTCAATAAGAGTTCATTAAAACTCCTCAGCTGTGGCTGTGCAGCTCTAGATGTCTGTGAAGATGCTGGCAGCGGTTCCTCCCTGCAAAATCCATTCTGAATACCTCTGCCTTGAACTTAAATTAAATTCTGGCTCCTGTTGTTGTGACAATTAGCACAGCTTCCAGCAGCAATTTTGTTGTTGTTGTTCTTTTCACGTGAAGACTGTTCTGTTGTGACAGCATGTGGCTGCTGCTGGTCTTTTCTCTTGGTCTGTTTATGTTATTCTTGTCATCCTGTTTGTCATTTCTGACTGCATCATTTTATCCTTGTTACTTTTTCAGGGGAAAAAGAACAGCATTTTCCGTGAATATTACATGGGACACCAGCGACACTGCAAAGTAATGAGGCTGTGCCCTGCTGTCGGGTACACGTTTCGAGTGGCAGCGCTAAATGATATTGGCGCCAGGTTTGTTTCTTTGTCATTTACAGAAACACATTTTTTAAAATTTGAATTAAATTAACCAGTAATTAGTGCTGTCAAACGATTAATCACGATTAATCGCAACCTAAATAAAAGTTTGTGTTTACATAATATATGTGTGTATACTGTGTATAATTATGTGTATATATATAAATACACACACATGCATGTATATATTTTAAAAATATATATATATTTATATATAAAATATTTATTAAACAAACTTTTTATTTTGGATTAATCGTTTGACAGCCCTACCAGTAATATTTATTTTATTTTTACCCAGTAATACATGTTTTTGATATTTATTAGGATAATTCTGTTGTTCTTTGAAGTACCTTGGAGTTGTAAATCTAAATACCATGGTAAATTAATATAATAATCTATCAGCAATATATTAATATTTCCATCTGACCATTTATCACGATACTGCTATTGTACTTACTTATTTTTTTTTTTAAGGGTTATTTCTGAGGTTTAGATAAAATGGTGTTTTTATAATATTTTTTGCAGTAAATCATAAAACTATTTTTATAAATATAACCCACCAGCATATGTGCTTTTAGTTGTGTGCAGTTTAATAGAATTTTGGCCCTGTGGTGTCCTTGTGTTTAATGGTGCGGTAAATGAGAAAATTCTCCTCACTGTGAGTGGCGGCAGTGCCATTTTCTCAGGGGAGAAAGTCCAAACAATTTATAACTTTGTGCTTCACGCACGCTTTGAGGAGGCATGGATATGTCGTATAATCTTTATAGGATGTGAAATTAATGGGATTTATTACTGTTTACTGTTTTCTTTTTCTGCAGTGGATTCAGCACAGAAGTCGTCTTCTACACCACAGGAAGTCTCCCACAGATTTCCTTGCCTCCACGGCTGGTACAGGCAGGTCCGTCCTGGGTTACGCTGGAGTGGACACGACCAAACAGCTGCAGCGCTGAGGAGGTGGTCACGTACACCCTGGAGATGCAGGATGAGACCAAGGTGTGAACTCAGCCCTACCACCTACATCCCATAATTGCCCTTGTGTAGTAATTATTATGGCTTTCTGTTGTCATAATTTTCAACAAAGATAGGCTTTCTCAGAGTTCAGGGAAAATGACAACTAATAGACTTTTTCTGCTTTTTCTACCTCACTGTTAATCACCGTTGCCCACAATTTTCAGAGTAAATGGACTCTTCTGGATCGATGACTAAAGCCTGTTGTGTTTAACACAGCAGGCTTATGCTCCATCCAAATATTTGAAAGAGATTTCATGCACATTATTTTTCATCTTGCTCATTGCTGTTTTTTTTTGGTTTTTTTAAATCAGAGAGTAATTGTAGGATCTTGCCATTTTTTTAAATGCATTTAAGCCACAAATTTGTTAGGAAATAAACATTATTACATTTGAATATATAGTTTTAATTGTATAATTATGTAACAATTATTAATTATATAATTCACAGAATTTTGTATAATTATATAGTATTATAAAATATTTTATATCAGTTTAATGTCATGGAACATGCAACAACATCTGCTACCTATTTGAACTTTTGTAACTGGAAATATTTCAGAGTGAATCAGGATATTAATTAAAAAAAAAATGTAGGACCCAGTTTTATTTTGTCCATCAGCATTTGATTGGATCGTAAACAGTAGTGTTAATTACCAGATTGGAGGGAAGGTATTGGTGATGTCGTCCAACAAGAAAGTTGTTTCAGAGGTGGAGCAAGTTTGACAAAAGCAAATTCTAGTGTTAGTTTGGGGTGGGACTTGTCCACACAATTGCACCTTGTTTTTGCAATTCCTTTAGATTTTTTTAACTTGTGGTGCAGAAATGTCACGCTTCCTTGTCAGACACATTGCAGTATTTCCAAGTGTAAGACAACAGTTTAGACAGGCTCTAAAGCAAAGCTGGAAGTAATTATTCCATACTGCACAAGTAACAATGTGTTTTTGGCAGGGACTGGACTTTCAGGAAGTTTACAGCGGTTTGGAGCTGAACTGTAAATTGGAATCCCTAAGAAGGAACACTCAGTACAAATTCAGGGTGAGTGACGAGCTTTCCAGCACAGTAAACTAAACAGAAAAAACAAAAAAAATTCACATACACAACCATATGCACATAAACCATACAGGTGTTTAACTAGGGTTCTAGAAAATTACATGTTCCTCAAGCATTGCTTGCTCATTTCCTTCTACACTAATCGGGCAATTAGCGATAATCTAATGAACTTTAGTTTCTCTGCTAACCTGAAGCTGTTTCTTAGATCCAGCAGCTGTTGTTGGGGGAAGGTGAATTGATTTCCCATGGTGGTGTGCTTTAAAGGCTTTTACTCTAATCTCTGAGAAGGCAGAGAACACAGAGTTATTATCAGGGGAGAAAGGCACTTCAGACAAGATTTTAAATGTTCCTCGCTAGTGTGGTATTTATGTGTATGAATGCGTGTTTTGCTGCCAAAACAGCCCTGACCCGTCGAGGCATGGACTCCACTAGACCCCTGAAGGTGTGCTGTGGTATCTGGCACCAAGATGTTAGCAGCAGATCCTTTAAGTCCTGTAAGTTGCAAGGTGGGGCCTCCATGGATCAGACTTGTTTGTTCAACACATCCTACAGATGCTCGATTGGATTGAGATCTGGGGAATTTGGAGGCCAAGTCAACACCTCAAACTCGTTGTTGTGCTCCTTAAACCATTCCTGAACCATTTTTGCTTTGTGGCAGGGCGCATTATCCTGCTGAAAGAGGCCACAGCCACCAGGGAATACTGTTTCCATGAAAGGGTGTACATGGTCTGCAACAATGCTTAGATAGGTGGTACGTGTCAAAGTAACATCCACATGGATGGCAGGACCCAAGGTTTCCCAGCAGAACATTGCCCAAAGCATCACACTGCTTCCGCCGGCCTGGTGCCATTTGTTCCCCAGGTAAGCGATGCACACGCACCCAGTCATCTACGTGATGTAAAAGAAAACATGATTTATCAGACCAGGCCACCTTCTTCCATTGCTCCGTGGTCCAGTTCTGATGCTCACGTGCCCACTGTTGGAGCTTTCGGCTGAGGACAGGGGTCAACATGGGCACCCTGACTGGTCTGTGGCTATGCAGCCCCATACACAACAAACTGTGATGCACTGTGTATTCTGACACCTTTCTATCAGAACCAGCATTAACTTGTTGAGCAATTTGAGCTACAGTAGCTTGTCTGTTTGATCGGACCACATGGGCCAACCTTCGCTCCCCACGTGCATCAGTGAGTCTTGGCCGCCTATGACCCTGTCACCAGTTCACCACTGTTCCTTCCTTGGAGCACTCTTGATAGATACTGACCACTGCAGACTGGGAACACCCCACAAGAGCTGCAGTTTTGGAGATACTCTAAAACTCTGATACTCTGATATTTTTCCTGCTTCTAGCACATCAACTTTGAGGACAAAATGTTCACTTGCTGCCTAATATATCCCACCCATTAACAGGTGCTGTGATGAAGAGATAATCGGTGTTATTCACTTCACGTGTGTGAATGTTATGCTTGAGAAACTGCAGAAATGGATGTATGGTTGTATGCTTCACCTTAAATGATCCTCTTAACTGTCGCCTCTACAGCTCATTACTTGCAGCGGTGAGTGGCGCAGTGCACCGAGCTCTCTGCTTGTGTGTAAGACGACCCCAGACAGACCCGGACCCCCTGTGAATCCTGCAGTTAACGCAGCCACACATCACAGCTTCTGTGTGACGTGGGGTAGGAAACTTATCATGTTATATTTCACACAGGTTTTTTTATTTTTATTGTCTGTTCATCAATACATTCTAACTTTTACCATTTTTATTTGATTCTTTTATTATTAAATCAGAACCTCCACAAGATGATGGTGGATCTGGAGACTTGACGTACATTCTGGAGATATCAGAAGGGAATTCTGAAGGTATTTCTGATCGCAAACGGGTGAATCTGACAAGAACATGTCCATGTCACAGTTAACCCTCAAATGAAAGAATATTATATTTTGCTAAAATATTTCAGTACCATTATTATACTTTTTTGGTTGTTTTTTTTTTTTTTTTTTTTGCATGGACACAAACAATTATTATAATGTACCAAAATACCAAGCAAATTTAAATGAACACATTTTAAAATTTTATATTTCAAATTTAAAATAATGTATTATTCTTTCACATTTAAAAAAAGGATATTTTCTTTATAGTAATGTGAATTGAGGTGGTAAATCTGCTTAATTGACATCAAAATTAATAATAAAACTGAACATTATAGTTGGAGTCTGTAAGATTTTCTTGTTTTTGAAAGGACTCTCTTATTAAGGATGCTTTTAATAAAAAAATAAAGAAAAAAAATGAAATTCTGTGAAATATTATTGCAATTTAAAATAACTCTTTTCTATTTTAAAGTATTTTTATTATTTATTCCTGTGATCAAAGCTGAATTTCCAGCATCATTACTCAGTGTCACGTGATCCTTCAGAAATCATTCTAATATGCTGATTTGCTGCTTAAGAAACATTTCTTATTATTATCAATGTTGAAAACATGTTGCTTTAATATTTTTGTAGATACCGTGATGCATTTTTTTTTTCAGGATTCTTTGAATAAAGTCAAAAGAACCACATTTATTTGAATTATAACAATGTTAATTTATTACAATGTTAATGTCTTTGTCAATTTTGATCAATTTAATTCATGCTTCTTAAAATCTTACTGACCCCAAACCTTTGAACAAATGTTCTTTCAATTATATAGTTTTGATTTTGTGAAATATGCCTGTGATATGTTTTGACAGGTTCACTGAGATAGATATGGTCTGAATCTGTGTTTATGTCCAGCAGAGAGGCAGTGGGTGACTCACTATAGAGGACCAGAGAGGAAACATTTGTGTGAGGATGTAAAACCAGCAACAAGCTACTCCCTGAGACTCAGCTGTGTCAGTGTGGGCGGACAAAGCCAAGTATGAGAACCAAAGTTAATTTAGTGATTTCCCAGGCTGATTCACAAGATCTCGGTATACTTTTATAGTTGTATATTGACTCATTGTGTTGGTTGTGCAGTGCTTGGATGACTTGACGGTGCGCACTCATATTCCGCCCCCTGGTCGCTGTCAACCCCCAAGGGTCATTGGTGATGTCAAACACAAGGAGCTGACTTTGCAGTGGGGTGAGGCTCTTATTTTTTTCTTTTGATATCATTTATTATTTTCCTCTCCTCTTCAAGTCTCAAAGGAATAAACAGATTATCTAAAAAAAAAAGGCACAAAAGGGCTTTTTCCCCCCATAGATATATGACCACAATATGACCCTATTCAACAAATCACTTAATCCATTTGGAAAGAGAAATTAGAGTTAAAAACAAGCTAAATGACAATTGTGTGCTTTTAGACTAATTATGTTTGTTGCCAGGTCAACAGGTGAAGTATTCAGGTTTAGAGAACCCTAGTGAAGTCCAAATTACCTAGAATGCACCTTTGCATCTACTTTTTGTGTTGTTCACACATTGCATAACCCTATTTAGTGTGTGGGTCTGTGTTTGCATTCATGTTTTGTGTGTGTTTAAGGGAGCCAGAGGTAAAATGCAGTTGTTTGTTAGCGATAATACCCCTGACTCACTGTTTTTGAGTGAAGGTGGGCTCATTTAAGAGGCTGAACACAGTCCATAAATAACTGTGAAATAGCAGTGCGGATTTCAGCCATCCATGCTGACTCTCAGAGCTCTGTACCGCTTGGACAGCAGGCGTGAGCGTCCCCGCATGTTCTCCATCACTGCAATTGATCGGTTCCTTCATGTAGCCAGTTAGCCACAGTTGTAGAGGGAACTGAGATTGTGTTCTGGTTTTGAGAGGCTGGTAGATGGATGACTTCTGAGGTCATCATAAAGTTGGTGTCTTTACCTGGGGCACGTGGGCGTAACGACAGTAGGTTTGCATTGTGATTTCACACCAACAGAGTTTCAGAACTGCAGCTCTATACAGAAAATAATTTATGGGTTGCAACATTGAATATTTCATGTAATAATGGCCGTAAAATAGTTTGAATTATTACAAATTTGAAGAAAAGGAGGATAAATAATTGACATTACATTAGCTTTAGTCTGCCTATGGAACTTTTTTTTTAAACAATAGGTGAGTTGAAATAAAATAGTGCAAGATGTTAAAAATAATAGTAGTAATAATTATATGATAATTCATTTAGATTATAAAAATATTTGTTCTGCAATATAGGCTTTTATGAATTAATTTCAATAATTTATATAATGCCTTTTATCAACTCACCTCTCCATTAGTATGATGCATTAATTAATGTGTAATTTTATTTTGTTTTGTTTATTTTGCAATATAATTATTCATAATAAATAAAATACATGTTTGTAAAATACATGTTGTTGTTGTTGTTGTTGTGGTGGTGGTAGTATGATTATGATTATTATTTGTTTTGCAATATATAATTTTATTAATTACCCTCGAATTTACAATTTTAAAAAAATGTAATCAATTGTTACTGAGGCTTTTATGAATTCTTCTTCTTCTTCTTCTTCTTCTTCTTCTTCTTCTTCTTCTTCTTCTTCTTCTTCTTCTTCTTCTTCTTCTTCTTCTTCTTCTTCTTCTTCTTCTTCTTCTTCTTCTTCTTCTTCTTCTTCTTCTTCTTCTTCTTCTTCTTCTTCTTCTTCTTCTTCTTCTTCTTCTTCTTCTTCTTCTTCTTCTTCTTCTTCTTCTTCTTCTTCTTTTCTTCTTCTTCTTCTTTCTTCTTCTTTTCTTCTTCTTATTATTATTATTATTATTATTATTAATAATAACATGTGCTTACTATAGTAATAACTGTACATAATAAATAATAAATTATGTATACTAAGTAACCCACCCTAAACCTAACCCAAACTATAACTCTATAGTAAGTACATGTAGTTAATTAATATTACTCCGCACTTATTTCAGTAAGTACAATGTAACTATGTCAGCTTAAAATAAAGTGTAATCAAAAATTAATTTAAACAAATTTAAATAAGCTCAGTGCTTTTTACCTGTTAATATAGCCATCAAAATGATGATGTGCCACTCGGGATGTGTGAAACCGTCCTAATGTTGTGATCATGTATGTTGGACTGGAGTGATGGATTATGCTTTGATTTTTGCACTTTTAAATGATTGCTTATTATTCTGTCCCGGTCTCTATATTTCTCCCCCTCACTCTTAATTCTTAATTTCTCCAGATGGTCCTGTGTGTGGTGAAGAGAGTGAAGGTGTGGAGTTTAGCTTGGAGATGTGTGCAATAGAGGAAGGTTCAGAACCGGCGGAGGTGTACTGTGGATCCAAAACAGAGTGCACTGTGGGTAATTTGCTCCCTGGAGCCACCTACAGGTTCCAAGTTCGTGCAGCCAACAGTGTTGGGGTAAGTCACACTGTGCTCAAAAGGACAAAATTACTAAAATGTAAGCTAAAATTAAAATATAAAAACAGGACAATTGCATCTGAAACCGCTATATATCTGTCCCCTTCAGATAAAAATGCAGCTCTCCAGTTGTTTTTCCTCTTTTACTTGAAATCCATGTTTTATAACAAACCCTCCACATCACCTAAGGGCAATAAAGAGATTTGCTGTCTGCCTCTGCAAAGATATTAAGAAGCTAATTTAGCCATTACTGAAGATGGATGCCTAACACAGTGTAACGCTTTGGGTTTTCCTGCCACAGAAATAACAGATTTTCCTTATTGTAGTACCCAGGCCATTCATTACCTTTGAGACAGTTCAAATGCTCTAAATCTCAGCCACTTTCTCCAATTCACTTTCTCTTTTCCAGTATGGACCTTACTCTGAATCTGTGGAAATAAGTACAGATGCTGGCCCCCCAGGACAATGTAGTCCCCCTGTCATAAATGTGACATCACACACTTGTGCTGATGTGACCTGGGAGGTGAGTCGGCATGAGCCACTTTGTTATATACATACAGGAAGAGTGATTTTCTGCTGCATTGAGAAAGAAAGACATTTTTCTAAATTGTCGTTGGCTTTGGGATTCGTAGAAAGAAAAGTTGTTTTGAGTGACAAAATATGTGCTCAATACTGGTGCAAAAACTCCATCCAAACTGCTTTATGGAAAGTTCATTGTAATATCGTCATCGATCACCCGGTAAAGTGTTGGAGATTTGCCAGTGAAGGTGGCAGATTGTATCCACACAAAAGGTTTTCTTCACCAATTGCGCTTTCCATCCCTTCTTCTCAAAAGACACTTGCATTTCATGACAAAGGGCCTTTTGTGTTTTGTTCACAATGAAAATGAATGTGATCTTAATCCTTGATGTCTCCTGAATTTCAAAGATTTGATTTCATTTATTAGCGGTGCGTAAGAGAGCTAATGCATCATGTGTTTGTCCTGATGAAACCATGTCAAGCAGGTAATTAGTCACATGCTGCTGGGAATATGCGTTTGTTGCGCTTGTTTCCTGGAGCGTAATGCTTGCTCTGATCTCAATCCCCAGAACAAAGAGAGCTCTGGGGTAGACATTTCTGAATACCGGCTGGACTGGGGGCGTGATTTGGACTCTCTTGAACTGGTTTACAGTGGAACGGAAACCTACTTCCAAATCTCCAACCTGGAGGCATCAACAGACTACTGCTTCAGGCTACAGGTAGGTCATGATCTGTTAGCACCATGAGACATTTGCTCAAACAAGCCATGAAGAAAGTGAATTTCTTTTATTTTAGTTTTTTATTTGCTTTATTTTTTGATGTCTTTTTATTTTATAATTTATTTAGTTTTTAAATAGCTTTATTTTTTTAATTGCTTTATTTTTATTTATTGTTTTTAATTATGTTTTATATTTAATTAGTGCTTATTTCATGATATTTAGTGCAATTAATTAAGCTTTGGCTTTTAGCTATCATTTGTAGTGGTTGACTAATATTTTTTAATGTTATATATTTAATAACAAGTGCAGCAGCTACAAACTGTTGAATTTAAATAAACATTTAATTGAAAAACTTTACATTTTTATTTACAATTTTTCAAATACTTGAAAGCAGAAAATGTGCATTGAAAAATATATGAACTACTATATTTTAGTCTAGAATTTGCTTTAACATTTTAATTTGTGATGAATCAATAATTCACAGTAAAATGAGTTCCTAATCATTTTCCTAATTTCTTACTTAACGAAACACATTATTCTAATTGTTCCTGAAAGTAATTTAGCTCATAAAATTGCTTTGAGCATAATCACATTAAATTGCATTCATTGCTGTCACTGCTTGCATTATTATTAAACCAACAAGAAGAGTTTATAACCGTAATCACACAGTATAAAGAGGATTAACGCTTCCTGTTTACAATAAATGTGTATGATTTTTTTAAATTTTTATTATTGTATTAAACAGCCTAATGCATTGGTGTGTACATTATCATTTTCTCTGCAAACTTTTTAATGCACCAAAAATAACCCTGTGAATTGTGCTGATTAGGCATTATATAAGCTGTAATAGAGTTCAAATGTTAGACTGGAGCTGTTATATCTGGAAATGTTCCGACCTTTGAGTGCTCCTCTTCACATTTAATTGGCTCTGAATCACGGGGTCTGTTATATAGTGGAAGCAAAACAATCTATCAGCACAAGAATTAAGAGAATTCATTTCTTGTTGTACTTTCCAAAATACTCAATGTCCTTCCAAATCTTTTAACAATCCAAAAGCATGATAGTGTGTATATATAGGCCAAAAGATAATCAGAAAAACTAATATAATGTGCGTTATAATGTGTTCTGTGCATTCGCTTGGCGGCTACTATGAGACACTTGTTGCACACTCCAGTAAGCTATGATATGCATGGTAAAACATGGTACTCGCGGTAAATCAAGAAAACAAGATTTAAACAATAAGACTAACTGTGTTGAGCTATATAACAATGATTCGTTTTCTGTTGATGAATGTATCCAAACAGTTGCTCACCTGTCTAATAAAACACATAGTATATTAAAGCGTCTTTGGTGTTTCCATGGGAGTGGCTGAGGGAGTGGCTGAGAACGATGACGTTGATGTCGTGCGCTAGTTTGAAATTGACATGCGTCACGATCAAACGTTAGCAATTGGTTATGGCAGATCCAGAGTGGCTCTGGGCAGATCCAATAGTTTTAACCTTCAACAGTATACCCGCCTTCAAGGAAGTTAACGCTTGTCAATGGAGAGTGGCCAAACTCTCTGTACAAATGAAATGTACGAGAGTCTGGTAGGACCAGGCTACTTTAAAGGTGCCATTTTTTTTTTAAATTCTGTTCATAGGCAGTGAACCAGGCAGGGGCAGGCCCCTACAGTGATCTGGTGACGTGTCGGACCCCTGCAGCAGTCCCTGATGTAGTATCCGGAGTTCACCTGCTCGACCTCCCTCCGACCCCAACAGAAAGCGAGTCCTTCTCCCCCTCCACCTGTCTGACCCTCACCTGGGACGAGCCCCACTGTAACGGAGCAGAAATCACCTCCTACAGCATCTCAATGGGAGACAGCATCATCACCACCGGAAACGCAACCTGTCACATTATCAGGGACCTGCTGCCGGACAGCGAGTACAGGTGAGCGGAGATGTTGTGTAACACTTCAAAACTCTTTTTCAACCATCCTCCACCAGCTCTATATATTTGAGCATTAGTGATGACCGGGGACCTTATTTTCACATGCTTTTGTAAAATACAGACGAGTGCTGGTGAGCCACGAGCAGGTTCCTGAATTAGTGTTATTAGCTCTACAAATGGACTCCACTTATGTCTGGCTCAAGATGTGTTCAGCAAAATGGTGCATTCTGTCTACTGGGTAGAAGCAAGTTGTTAGCAGGGTATTTTTGCTGTTTAGTCTTTTACAAAACTACAGTGGTACCATGGTACAGTGAATGTATCATGGTAATACCAAGGTACATTGGATATACAGTCAAAACTAAAATTATTCAGACACCAGATATAATTTTTACTAGTGGGTGCAGGACACTATAGGTAATTTATGTAAGTGAGGATAGCAAAATAAAGTAAACTGAGAAATTAAATGCGACCAAATTTGGGACCAAAATTATTCAGACACTTTGACCTGAGCATGTTTTGCTTCAGTGTTTTTTCTTTAATTGCTATTATGACCTTTTACACCACAGACTGAAGCATTGCTTGGTCCGTTGTTGACATCAATTGGTATTGTCTAATTGTGTACTTAAATTGAGCAGCTGACAGCTGATTGGTTGATTTGTAATCCGTTACATACCTTTCTATCAAAGTTATCTGACATTATCAAGATGAATTTGTTCTGACACAGTTTAACTCTGAGTTCTGAGAATGTGAGAAAATGTTGAAGGTGTCTGGATACATTTTGGTTTGACTTTATACTATGGTACTGAATGGTTGCTATATTCATGCATAAGGCTGTTAAACCTACAGTATTATGTCAAAAAACATGGTATCACAGTAGTATGTGTCCAAAACAAACAAAACACATTTGCATAAAGAAATGACTCTCTCACATGGTTTTTGGGCTAATAGGCTTCGGGAAACAGAGTCTGTTAAATGTTACCTGAGGTAAAGGCTTTAATTTGGGATGGATGACAGCATTAAATGGACACAGAAGTGACTTCTCCATTGAGGTAATGGACAGTTAAACTCATCCTCAATTAATATGCCAAATGCACTCGTAATTATCATGAATGCATAATGTCTCTAATGGAACTAGAGATTTCAGTATCCTTCTTGAGCGGTCCAAAAACGTTCCAGCTCACCCTAATGACCCAATGTTACCAAAATGTATGTGAATTTCAAGGCATTAAATGACTAAATATCAAGCCAAGTGGTCTCTGAAAACAAATTATGCTCAACTTTTGCAATTAGCAGCTGGAGTCAAGGTGATTTTAAATGGATGTATAAATTCAGTTGTCCTTAAGTTCACACAGGTGTCCTAGCAGTATCACATTAAGTCATAAACATTGTCACTTTTGACAAGCATGAAGTGTCCTAATGCTTTTTTAATTTATTTATAATGTAATATTAATAAACTTTTTTTAAAAGGCTTTCCTGTAGCTCAAACAATAAGAGCGTGGTGCTAGCAACGCCAAGGTCATGGGTTCGATTCCCAGGGAAAGCAAGAACTGTTAAGATGTTAAGTAATGTTAAGATTTCTACAAATAAATACTATTCTATTCAACTTTGTTGTTCAGTTTCCACAAAAATGTTAAGCAGCACAACCAATTTCTACACTGATATGTCATAAAATATATGTAAGTAATAAATATATTTAAGTGTTGGTTTTTGAATTAATTACATATTTCCAGAGAATCAAGCCCCACATGCTGTTTTTCAGTCATGTTAAGTGATTTTAAACATGGGTTTTGAACATTGTGCAAGACATTTTAATAGAAATAAAAAAGTTTCAGGTTTTGTAAGTAAACTTTTATAGAAGTTCCGTAAATCGTGCGCATGGTCACAGAAGGTTATTTACTTATCTGCATGTGATATTTTCTGCTTCCATTAGTCCCAGAAAATAGTATTTTAGAATTTACTAGTTCATAACAACTCTTATTTTTGGGGGATGATGTAATTTCCTCACCCTCATGTTGTTCCAAATGTGTATAAGTTTCTTTCAATAAGACACAAACAGAGAAATTTTAAAGAATGTTCTCGCTGCTCTTTTTTTTATCAGTGAATAAATGACATCAAACACAACTGGTCCTTATGTGTTTGCATAAGTGCAACTGATATATGTTCCACAGAAAGTCATACAGGTTTAGAATAACATCAGGATGATTAATTTGTCTATTAATGTTAAGAATATATCAAAGGTATTGTAATAACGTCCCCTCTTTCAGAGCTCTTCCGCCAAAACAGTTTTGAAATGTTTTTCTGTCCCATGTGCACTTGCAGTAATTGGATTCTTGGATATCAGCTGGGTTACTTCGCAGAAATCCTCATTCGAATGCAAGACCACCCCTTCAGCCAGAGTAGATCATTGTCATCTGTGCTGAAAGGTCACAGAGAGCTGGAGGCTGAAGATACCTGCCGTGTTTAACTGGGATCGGCATATTGGGCAAAACTGCAGGATCTACTGACTCTTAGTTTGCAGATGAATCCACTTCAACATCAGTCTCCATAGTAATATGATGTTGATGGACGGAGCTTAATTTTTGGGTGATCCATTCCCTTAAAGTTACCAATACTGAATCATTGACAATTCATTCAAGTGAAGAGAGATCATTTGAAGAGAATCAAGAATTGATGTTAGAAGCTACTTAGCCTTTAAACCAAAGGGAACTAACAACAGTACAAGATTAAAAAGCTAAACACTTTATTTCCTCTCTTTCTCCTCTCAGCCTGCAGATTCGAGCAGAAAATGAAATGGGCCCCGGACCCCTCAGTCAGACCCTAACAGTGAGGACAAGGCCCCTGCCGCCTTCTCCACCACGGCTGGAGTGTGCAGCGGTCGGACCCCAGAGTCTGAAACTGCGTTGGGGTTTCAGCAGCCGAAGTCAACTCACCGACAACACTACCTACATTCTGCAGATGGAGGACAGGAATCAGAGGTTAGCACTGAAGAAGCGGGTCTAGGGATGGATGTGCAAAACTACATATTTTCATAATCAGCTAGTTTGAGAGTTGATAATTTGGTCTTAATGAAGTCTTCTATAATTAGGCTAATTTAGATGTATTTTTAGAAAACTTTTTCAGGTGTCTGCTGAAAATTTGAGAGAGAAAAAGTATTTTAACAGTCAGAAATAAAAAGAAATAAATAAATGTGCAAATATTTTTTATTTATTTCCAAATAAAAGTTTCTTGATATTTACTATGAAAAGTGCTATACAAACAAATACTAAAAATTAGTGTTTGTGTTTTAATAAAAGGATCAGAAGAAATTATCTGAACACAAAATAAATCATTTTCAAATATATTTTTAATAATTTAATTATAAATTATTAATGCAATGACAATATACAAGCAGATAATTTCACTTTGTAAACAACTTGCTTTCTTCACAATGTCATACTATTTTTCTCGCACAGTTTAAATGAGTGTATGTAAATACAGAGCTATAAGTAACTTTTTTAGAAAGATGATCCTTCATATTTGAGTCCTATAACCTTTTATTGCACAAACGTATCAAAGTCCTTAAAATTATGGAAAAGCAGTGTTTTGATAGCAGTAGCAACGGTTCCCTACAGGGGATGAATTTTAAAAATGCAACTTCTCTGAAAGTGTTTACCATGTCACGCTGACAGCACCAGTGTTAAAGACCCCTGTGGTGAAAATCAAGTTTTAATGTTGTTTATATGCCCATGTGGTGTTTTTAATATGATTTAAGACAAACCATGTGCAAATTCATAAGTCAATGCCATTGCTGAGTATTTTCTCTTTAAAACCGCAGTAGAAAAAAGTGGTTTGAAATCTTGACCTTGTAACCAATCACGTCAACATGTGGGGGTCGACTGGATCTCCAAAACTGCAGCTCTTGTGGGTTGTTCCCGGTCTGCAGTGGTCAGTATCTATCAAAAGTGGTCAAAGGAAGGAACAGTAGTGAACAGTGGTCATGGGCGGCCAAGGCTCATTGACGCACTTGGGGAGAGAAGGCTGGCCTGTGTGGTCCGATCAAACAGACGAGCTACTGTAGCTCAAATTGCTCAAGAAGTTAATGCTGGTTCTGATAGAAAGGTGTCAGAATACACAGTGCATCGCAGTTTGTTGCGTATGGGGCTGCATAGACGCAGACCAGTCAGGGTGCCCATGCTGACCCCTGTCCACTGCCAAAAGAAGCCAACAGTGGACACGTGAGCATCAGAACTGGACCACATGGCACCAGGTAAGAAGGCAAGGCGGCGGAGGCAGTGTGATGCTTTGGGCAATGTTCTACTGGGAAACCTTGGGTCCTGTCATCCATGTGGATGTTACTTTGACACATACCACCTACCTAAGCTTTGTTACAGACCATGTACACCCTTTCATGGAAACGGTATTCCCTGGTGGCTGTGGCTTCTTTCAGCAGGATAATGTGCACTGCCACAAAGCAAAAATGATTCAGGAATGGTTTGAGGAGCACAACAACGAGTTTGAGGTGTTGACTTGGCCTCCAAGTTCCCCAGATCTCAATCCAATCAAGTATCTGTGGGATGTGTTGAACAAACAAGTCCAATCCATGGAGGCCCCACCTCGCAGCTTACAGGACTTAAAGGATCTGCTCCTAACATTTTGGTGACAGATACCACAGCACACCTTCAGGGGTCTAGTGGAGTCTATGTTGCTGTCTGGGTGTAGACCTTGCTGTTTCAGACCGGTCTGGTAAGAGCCGCTGCGGAAGAGCACAGTCCCTGCGTGACTCGCCATAGGCATAAACAGAGAGAAGTAGCTCCGGCTGCAATGTTCTTCTGCAAGACGCATGCAGTTCTGTAAAAAGTTACGGACTGCAGCTTTAAATTACTGTTATAGTTTTTGTTAATATTTTGAATTAGATTTTATTTTTTTATATTTTGTTTTAAAGTTTGTTATTTTAGTACATCAACATAAACTAAATGAAAATGGCAGATCTCAAGAAAGTGTTTTTGTGGTTTTAATTTTAGTTAACCCATAATTAAGAACCAATAGTCTTGTGCACAACATCAAAAGCATGGTAATTTTGCTCAAATTATATAAATGTTCTTTGTTTGAATATAATTTTTTTCATAGTAAAGCTTCTGTGTATGTGTATGGATGCGCTTCTTCGCTTGAATTTGTCCCTGATGCACCCATACGGCAGTTTCTTCTCTGATGTAAGCAGATCATCTGAAAAGCACATTTTGTGTTTGTGGGTCCATTTAAGGTGGAGTTGGTTAATGAGAAGACTTGATCTCAAAGCGCTGTTGGGAATTAGAATAAGAGACTCAGGGTTATCAAGACCACCTGCCTTAATGCTTTCTCAGAGTCGCTCGTCACTGACCCACGATGGCTCATTTAGAAGCAAATGAGGGCCCGTGTTCTCCCCGGTTTCGAGCTTTCAGCCTCAGTTCCTCTTCTGAAAAATTTTAACCATATAAGCAGTAAAGTCTGGACTCTTAAATTGAGGTAATGAAGGCCTGCCTGTACCTCGCAATCTTTTCTACCTTCATGCTATTTATTAAACCGATGTGAATGGAACAGCGTTCAGCTATGTGATCTCAAGCCATCAATCAATTTTTGTTCATTTGCACTCAAGACTTTAGAAGAAATTCTAGGCTTCCAGTTAACTAAAAATTAGACTTAATGTTATTTGTGCGTGTTTGTAATAAGCCTTCACTATCTTGTTAGGTTTGTGGTGGTTTACCGAGGTCCGAGCCACACTTTTAAGCTGCAGAGACTGAGCGAATCGAGCCGCTACCGTTTCCGGATCCAGGCAGTGAGTGAGGCGGGCGAGGGGCCGTTTTCTGAGACGTACACCTTCAGCACCACCAAATCTCTGCCACAAACACTGAAAGGTACCACATTTATTATACTTTATTCTTCTCTGCGGAGGTACAAACAAAATGGTGTGTGTGTGTGTGTGTGTGTGTTTTAATTTATTTTTTTAAAGAAATGTATATTTTTATTCAGCAAGGACATATTACATTGATCAAAAGTGACATTTAAAGACATTTATTATATTACAAATATTTCTAATTCAATTAAAGGCTGTTCTTTTGAACTTTTTATTCATCATTCATTTATTCATTCATTGATAAGAATCAAATCAGCGACTTAGAATGATTTCAGAAGGATCATGGGACACTGAAGACTGGAGTAAATTACATTTTTAAATATATTCAAATAGAAAAAATTATTTTAGGTCGTAGTATTTTTACGTCATACATATATTTACAATCGTACTGTTTTTGACTGTATTTTTAACCATAAAAACCCCATAATAAAAAACAAAAAATATCTTGCTGAACCCAAACTTTGGAATGTTAATAATAAAAAGCCTTTATTTTTTTATTTATTTTTTTATTTTGTCCTCAGCCCCAAAAATTGTTCAGCTTGAGGGAAATACCTGTGAGGTCACATGGGAGAGTATTCCACCAATGAGAGGAGACCGAATCAGCTATGTGCTACAGGTGCTGGGAGGCAGAGAATCTGATTTTAAACAGGTAAGATCCAAACTCCTTTTTTATATTTAAAACAGCTCTTGCTCCCAAATTGTTTCCAAGAACATTGGAACATTTTTGATACTTTTGTTTAAGTGTTTGAGATATGAATACCTTATGGTAGTTTCACAGAAGAAACACTGTCTTTTTCTATGCTACAGTAGATTTACTTATGGCCACAGTCAAAGGAGATGAGCCGTTGATGAATAGAATTCATTTAGAACAGGAAATGGAAACAGGGCTCGAGCTATTTGCATCATTTGCTGTTCCATTTTATCTGCTTTAACTCATCACAATCAACATTTGAATGAAATTGAGTGCTCCCGTACACACAGTCCCGTAGGATTCATTCAGTTGTGCTATGGGGTCGGAAAGGCACGCAGAGAGAGCAAAACATGTTATCATCACGATTGGGTCCATCCAGGTTGTTGTGAAATCGATTTTTGTTTTGCCACTTCCGTGGTGCGATAAGTCTAATGGAAGTTCGCAACATTTGAAATTGTCTGGATTTATCATTTAAAGTGAGAAAATGCATTACTTTTCCCTCCTTCTCATTTTCTGTCCTCTCTTTTCCTAGAGGATCCGTCATTTTCACAAAGGCTGTGTTTCACCACAAAATCAAAAATATGAAAAAAAAAATGATCATGTTTCATTCTTATTACTTTTAACGTCAAGTCTTTATTGGTATAGCGCTTCATACAATACAGGTTGTTTCAAATCAGATTCACAGGGATAAAGCACCTCTAAAAAGACAATTGAAATCAGTTCAGTGTGGATTCAGTTTCGGTTCAATAAGCAGTTCTGCAGAAAACGGTGATGTCATCGTCCAGCTCAGTTCAGTTCTCATACAGCAGCGTCAGTACAGTCAGAGCAATAATATTGAATAAGTGTCCCCAACTAAGCACTCCATCAGGTGACAGAAATGGAGAAAAAAAACCTTGAGAAACTAGGCTCAGTCGGGGTGCCAGCAGCTGTATCTTTTCATGTAATGTGAAAAAGGATTATTACTCTATTATACACTCCATTATCTGTTATACACTCCGAGTATTATTATACAGAAGTCCGAATCGCAAGATGTAAGCTCGCAATTGTGAGGAAGAAAAGTCTGAATTGTGAGATAAATATTCTATTGCGGAGACAAGCTTCCATACTTTAGTGCCTCAGCAGGGATCTGACTGTTTAAAGGAAATTGAAAACAGAAGGGGATGTTTGTTGTTTTCTTTCTCTAGTAAAACCACTAGACAGACGAGGCTTAAGCTAGTCCCAGACTAAAATGCATGTTTGAGCTGTTTTAACTGAAAGTTGCTTGCACTGACAGATCTTAAAATATGTCAGTGCCATTGTTTTATCTTAAGATGCACACCAGTAATGTTTTGTTTTCTAAGGCACATTTAAAAAAGCTACTTAAATGTCCTAATTGAACTAAGGCCTAATCCTGGTTTAATCTAAGCCCTGTCTGTGAAACCGGGCCTTAAAGTGACCCCGCATTGACTCTTCTACCTGTTGTTCTTGACATAGCTTGCAGCCTACATTGTGAAATGTGACCCCACAAAGGTAAAATGGATTACCTGATCCTGGAAAGCAAAACTATTCTGATCCAGATTAAACTTTCCGAACAACTGGGCCATTTCTTGTAATTCACCCTTACAATCATTCATCTGTTCTACTAAATTCATCCTCACTAATGACCTGCTATATTAATTTTGATTTAAAAAAAGATCATTTGAAGGAGTGGAGTTCCCCAGGCAATTTATTAGCTTAATTAACAATTTAACTGAGCCACCATTATCCCCCTGTTTATGCAAATACCACTAGAAGCTGTTTGAGAAGTGATTTTGATTTTTAGTGCTGGTGGTATAGCATTCAAGATTAAGTATGTAAATATTTTCCTTGCCTTTAATTAATTGGGATTTTGAATGCACAGAAGACTAATTATACGTACATAATTGTGTGTCTTTCATGGAAATAATATCAAGACTTGGCCAAAAGGGAGCTAGCGTTCATTGAGAGGCTTAAAATCTCTTTTGTTTCCATGGAGACATACAATGTGGTCCTTCTGAAAGCTGCATTTGACAGGTGGAACAAAGTTGCCTGAATAAGCCTGCTTTTATTTTCCATTTACTCAATGGTTTTGTTTTTTTGTGCATGTTCCCAAAAGTGGCTTATGCTTTTTGGTCAACAACCACATTCAGTGAGCTACTGTTATATATAGTTTTGACATTAAAAGATATGGAATAATTTGTTTAGATTTTTTTGAAATGCTTCTCATTGTGCTGTAAATTGACTCTTCCATTTTGTAGTGGACTTGTGCTACATACAGACTATTGCGTGTATTGCCATGGTCATTAGTGCAGTGGCAACATGCAGAATGTCCTGTTACATATACAAACATCCTTGCAAAAGGTGCATGAATGCCCAAGACATTTTTTTTCTTCTTTTTATCTTTTCGGTTCATTTCTCTTCTGTTTTTTTTTTAAATTTTTTTATACACCTACAGAGAGAAAAAAGGTTTGTATTTCAAGCAAGTATTTGTAAGAACATTTATGTAACTGTAATCATCCGTTTTATGAACAAACAGAAGTTCATTCTTCTGATATTGATCGTGACAGTGTTGCTCGCACTCCAGATGAAAGGATTATAGTGGCTTGTTGAGATTCCCTTTGAGCAGACCGAAGTCCTTTATTAGCCGAGATCTGAAGACTGGGTCAGAGACAGTGTGCAAAGATTATTTGGCCGCCTTTCTGACATCTTGGATTCTTTTGATGACCAGTTAATCTAAAATCTTGTTGTGCCCTGTGATTCGTTCTTCATTTGTTCTTTTACAGCATTTGCTAAAGCTACCTAAAACCATGTTTTTTGTTAAATTATTATTATTATAATTTTTTTATAATTGGGGATATAATATAAATATATTATTTACAGAGAATCATTCATTCTACACACATATTACGTACGTGTGTGTGTGTGTGTGTGTGTGTGTGTGTGTGTGTGTGTGTGTGTGTGTGTATGAATGTAAATAAAATGTTATTTATTTACATTTTTACATTCAAAGCCAGTCACCTTGAATAATAATAATAATAGTAACAATATTAAAATATTTTTTATAATTAGGGATATTTACAGAGGTCCTTCCTATTTATTTATTTATTTATTTATTTATTTATTATAATTTACACATTTGTATTTATTGTAAGACTTTTTTTATATATATTATACACACACACACACACACACACCGATCAGGCATAACATTATGGCAGATGAAGTGAATCTCTTCATCACGGCACCTGTTAGTGGGTGGGATATATTGGTCAGCAAGTGAACATTTTGTCCTCAAAGCTAATGTTTTAGAAGCAGGAAAAATGGGCAAGCGTAAGGATTTGAGCGAGTTTGACAAGGGCCAAATTGTGATGGCTAGACGACTGGGTCAGAGCATCTCCAAAACTGCAGCTCTTGTGGGGTGTCCCCGGTCTGCAGTGGTCAGTATCTATCAAAAGTGGTCCAAGGAAGGAACAGTGGTGAATGGGTGACAGGGTCATGGCTCATTGATGCACGTGGGGAGCGAAGGCTGGCCCGTGTGGTCTGATCAAACAGACGAGCTACTGTAGCTCAACGATTGAGACTATTTGGGGTGAATTTGGAGCATATGGGGGGGCTGGTGACATCGCCGTCTATAATTTAAAGAAAAATTTTACAACACAAACCAGCACAAATGATTGAGACTATTCTACGTTTTGCGTTGGGTGGGGGGCCAACTTCACGCAGGTCATACAATTTTTTTTGAGGTCATGTGTGTGTGTGTGTGTGTGTGTGTGTGTGTGTGTGTGTGTGTGTGTGTGTGTGTGTGTGTGTGTGTGTGTGTGTGTGTATATGTATGTGTGTGTATTTATTATATTTAAATACTTTTATATAATAATATTACTATTTAAATTATAAATATTTTTAATGTAAATATAATAGTTATTTCCCATCCCACTTCCCCTATATAATATCTAAGAAATGTTTTATTATTATTATTATTATTATTATTATTACTATTAATAATAATAATAAATGAAGTATCCAAAAGTATGCACCGTGATTGAAGAGGAACTTGGTCTAGACTAATGCATTACTTTCCTTCTGTCTGTTAGGTGTATAAGGGAGATGAGACGTCCTTCCAGCTCTTCGGCCTGCAGTGGAACACAGACTACCGTGTGCGAGTGTTTGCATGCAGGCGATGTGCAGACACACACCAGGAGCTGTTCGGGTCCTTCAGCCCATCCGCCCACTTCAACCTGCGGCGGTCTGACGCCACACTGGCTGTGGAAGCGGACGTCACCAGGGTGCCCATGGGCAAATCCCTCACCGATGAACAGTTTGCCGGCCTCATAGTATTTGGGGTGGCCTCTCTCTCGGTCTTAATGGCTTTCCTGCTTCAGCTTCTGATTTAGAGGCAGGAAACATTGTGTTCTTCTGTCACTTGAGTTTTTAAACTAAAGCTTGCAAAATCATTAATGCAAGTATTATTTTTTTGGTCATTGACCAAAATACACTTTTTACAGTTTTAAGAACAACCACCTGAGCAGATTTCATGTTGTTATTATTATTTTTTATTACAGGTTTTTTACAGTTTTTCCTATAAGGTGAGTTACAGCTTTAAGAAATCAATAATGATGAAACGTACTGTTCGGCATCTGTGCCTGTTTTTTGTTTAAGATGCTGTAGCATATTTTTATATGTAGTATTTAGGAGATTTTTAACACTAAAGTAATAAGTGGCCTTTCGGATCTCAAGTTATGCAAGAATGAAGTCGGAGGATGTTTTTTTTCTTTTTAATGGTCAGTTTTGATTTATCTTTAATTCAGTGTCTAGACAGACAAACAGCACCAATGTCCTCTTTCGCTTATCTGTGCACCTGGAAAGAATCTCTAAAAGCTTCTTTAAAGCTTTATTTTTTCGTTTGTCTTAAAAAGGTGTCCTTGGGCCTTCTGTACAAAAAAAAAGGAAAAAAGTCAAAAAAACAACTGTCAGTCCAAAGAGAGTCAAATGACAGTCTTTGCAATCAATCATCAATGTACAGTGTTGTGAAGTCTGGAGTGTTTGTACCTCAGGGACTCGGGAGGGCCAGATGTAATGTGAACCTGTGCCTTTAAATCCACAATTCCAAATCATTTCAGATCTGCTGCTTACAGTATTCCATTAACCCTTTCCCTGGTCACATACAGTACATGATCGTGTTTACTAGCTCAATCAGCCCTTAACCAAAGTTAGTGAGCAAAAAGGTATACAGTAACAGTTTTGTTGGATTTATTTATGCTATACACATTTCCTTTATAATGCAAATCACAGTGCAATCTTCATTTATTTATTACAAGAATCAGAACTGTCATATTCAATATTTTCCTCATGTAGCATGTCTTTTTATAGAGGGGGTTATGACAAATCTTTATTATGTTTCCAAATATACCACAGCATTTTAACATCATTAACCTGTCTTATTTCAGATATATTTGTATTGTTTGTTATTCTGTTTTTTTAAATGTTGATATGTGATCAACCTTGTGATTTCATCTGCACAAACAGCAAGTTTGTTTTGTTTTTTATCTACTTTTCATCGTATATATGTATTGCTCAACTTTTTAGACAAACATTCCATTGTTTTCTGATTAAAAGAAGTTGAAATGACTTGACACTAGAAAACTTGAAGTGGAAACACTTGAAGAACACTTTTTACCTTTTAAAACTATAGACCCAGAATCTTTTTAAGTGGAAAACAAATACTTTTTTCTTTTTAATTATTTTTTTAGCTGAATTTAGCTGGATATCAGGTAATAAGTGGCTTAGACATAGTTTTCCATGCTTGCGTATTGTTTCATGAAAATCATTCCATATTACCATTTTTTTAAGCATAACTGTCACATTTATTGATGTAAATTATAATCGTAGACATTATATTTAAAAAAAAAAAAACTACCATATCAATTTAAATGTATAGATATTGAAAATACTACCCTTTGTATTTAAGATGATTATGTATCTGTAGCATATATGTAATATATTTATACACAATAAATTTTTAAAATTTCTGAAACTATTTGTACAGTTTGTATTTCATTTATGACCATCAATTATATTAGGTTTTATATTTTAATTATTTTATTATCATTTACATTTTATCTTTACAGGCGGACACCAAACAAACATTTCCATTTGATTTTCTGTGCTGGGGAGTCATGCATATATTTTTTAATGTATTTCCAAGAACAAATACAGGACACGCTGTATAGTGAATAACACAATCCATTTTAATTTTAAAATCAAGTAATACTGCATGACATCAAAACCTTTTATATTACACAATAACATGTTCCAGAAAATGTATCACAGTGTGAATTAAAGGCGTATAGACACAATATATCAAATATCTTTCATAAATCGTTAACAAAAACATGTCCCCACTCGAAGATTCTGTTTTACAAGCATCTCAAGAAAAAGTTTTACATTTTAATTAGAACGTCATTGCCGACAAGTAACATATTCTGAACTCAAACACATAGCTTACAAACAGCATTGTTCACAAACCTGCAATAAGTGCACTTTTTATGGCAGCAATGCATTTATGTAACGTGATGAATAACACAAGCGTAGTGATGAGCTTTTAATGGCATGGGATGGTATCATTCAGCACCATTGTATCTCTCCCACATAGGGTACAATGTTAGAGTGCTTACATCTACAGTGCTCTGTCATCCAGTACTTCACACAGTTTAAGGCATTTTGGGTAGTGTGCATATGTACAGTTTGCATGAATACCAGGGTAAAGGGACTCGACACACTGCTGGTGTCTGCTGATGATGGTAAAACCTGTGCATAAACATTATCATAAAATACATTAATATTTGGTGGTGTATGCTCTAGGTATGATGCACCTAAATGTAAACCGTGTGATCAGGGCTCAGCAGTTTGATCATTTTTACTGCTATATACAGGCCAGATTGAAAATATGCAATGGCTTTTATGATGACTCGGTGGATGGTTGAAATTAAATGCGTAATCTCAATATCACCAAAATGATGAGGTTAATGTTGACTGTCCTTTTCGTTCTCATTCAGTTTTTTTTCAGTCGTTTTAGCCTGTGTGGAACAGTGCACGTTTCAAAACGACTTTTCCTGCGTCACGTGCTCCAGCTGTATTCGTTGCACACCGAAAAACTCTCCGCGTTCACGATGCTCTGCACCGATCGTCCGGGAGCGCGCCTCACTCCGAACAGTTTGCACGCCGCGCACCTGTACTTCTTCGACATGATGTTGTAGAGGATGGGGTTGATCGCAGCGCTGAGGTAAAACAGCACAAATGACACCAGGTTGCAGTATTCGCTGATTTGGGAGATTAAAGGAGAATTGGCCTCGGATGACTTGGAGAAGAGGTAACGACCCACGTGGAACGGCAGCCAGCAGAGAACAAACGCAAGAACCACCACAGCTGATAAAGGGAGAGAGAAAGATGTTTTAAAACGTTTTTAAACCGTATTATATAAATAAGCGATACATTTAATGTGATATTCTTGCAAATGGTGCATTTAAACATGCTTAACAATTATTTCCAGTCGAAAATGATGACTTGTGGTTGAGTCAGAATCACTAACCGATCCGACTGAAGTGTTTGGCAAGCCATTTTGATTCGCATTTACAGGATATGAGTTCTTGATATCGACTCGAGATCTCACTCTAGTGAAATGAGTCATTTATTCTTGATATCAGCAATTGAATTGCCGCTTTCTAGTAACAATGATTGCCACTAGTAACAATGTTAATTCTTAATATCAACAATTGAATTGCCACTAGTATGGCATAGCCATTTTTGACTGTTAATTCATATTACAAGGATAACAATGAGTTCTTGATATCAGCAATTGAATTTTCACTAGTTAACAAATGTTAATTCTTGATCTCAAGTAATTGTATTTTCACTAGTGAAATGTCACCATAGACTGCCATTCAAATTCAATTCTAGTAACAATATCTTGATATCAACAATTGAATTGCCACAATTGAATTGCTAGTAACTTGATAAACAATTAATTCCACTGTAACAATAATCTTAATATCAATAATGTTAATTCTTAATATGAATTGAAATGTTAATTCTTAATAAACAATTGAATAACAATTGTAACAATGTTAATTCTTGAGTCAACAATTGAAATGTTAATTAATTAATAAACAATTGAATTGCCACTAGTAACAATGTTAATTCTTATATAAACAATTGAATTGCCACTAGTAACAATGTTAATTCTTGAATATAATAATGTTAATTCTTGATATCAACAATTGAAATGTTAACAATTGAATTGCCACTAGTAACAATGTTAATTCTTAATATCAACAATTGAATTGCCACTAGTAACAATGTTAATTCTTGATTAATTCTTAATAATCAACAATTGAATTGCCACTAGTAACAATGTTGATATCAACCTTGATATCAACAATTGAATTGCCACTAGTAATCTTGATAAACAATTGAATTGCCACTAGTAACAATGTTAATTCTTGATATCAACAATTGAATTGCCACTAGTAACAATGTTAATATCAACAATTGATAATCTTAATAAACAATTGAATTGCCACTAGTAACAATGTTAATTCTTGATATCAACAATTGAAATGTTAATTCTTGATATCAACAATTGAATTGCCACTAGTAACAATGTTAATTCTTGATATCAACAATTGAAATAGTAATTCTTGATATCAACAATTGAATTGCCACTAGTAACAATGTTAATTCTTGATATCAACAATTGAATTGCCACTAGTAATAATATCAACAACAATTGTAATAATGTTAATTCTTAATATCCAATTGAATTGCCACTAGTAACAATGTTAATTCTTAATAAACAATTGAATTGCCACTAGTAACAATGTTAATTCTTAAATATCAACAATTGAATTGCCACTAGTAACAAATTGTTAATTCTTAATAAACAATTGAATTGCCACTAGTAACAATGTTAATTCTTAATAAACAATTGAATTGCCACTAGTAACAATGTTAATTCTTGATATCAACAATTGACAATTGTTAATTCTTAATAAACAATTGAATTGCCACTAGTAACAATGTTAATTCTTAATAAACAATTGAATTGCCACTAGTAACAATGTTAAATTCTTAATAAACAATTGAATTGCCAATTGAACTAGTAATGTTAATTAATAAACAATTGAATTTAACTAAGATATCAACAATTGAAATGTTAATCTTGATATCAACAATTGAATTGCCACTGATTGAATTGCCACTAGTAATAATGTTAATTCTTGATATCAACAATTGAATTGCCTAGTAACAATTGAAATGTTAATTTTAATAAACAATTGAATTGCCACATGTTACTAATTAGAAAACAATAAACAATTGAATTTTAGATATTGAATTGCCAAATTATATTGATATCAATTAAATTCTTGATATACTAGTTAGAAAGCAATTAAATATCTGAAATTATATTGATATCAACAATGAAATCAATATGATTATGTCGTCAATATGAAATCTATGGTGACATTTCACTAGTGAAAATACAATTATTGATATCAAGAATTAGCAGAGTTTTTACTAGTTGAAATTCAGAAATTCAACGATTAGCATTTTAACTAGTGAAAATTGAATTGTTGATATCAAGAAGTAATATCCTGTGAAAGAATAAAAGTCAAAACGGCTTGCCATACACTGGTCGCCTGTGTGTTTTCTTTTTTTAATTCACTCAAAGAGAATGTGATTCCCGAATAGTGACTCGCGGTTAAAGAGTCATTTGGTTCTGGAATCATGCCAGCTAGTCGTCGTGTGTTCATTAAAATCATTTGATTCCTGATTATAAATACTAATAATAAACAAGTTTTAAATGGAAGCTGGAGATGCAGTTCTTGCTTCTAAGTAATAGTTAATGGTCCATAAATTTGTAATATAGAATATCCAATAGTTTAATTAATTCATTGTGTATGGCAAAAAAATATGAATTTCAGGACAGATAGTCCCCATGTCTGATTGGAGGTACACAAAATTAACTCAAGTTCATTTATTTATGATTAATAATTAACGTAAATTGTAATTTCAAAAATATAAAACAATAAAAATATCAAACAAATACATTTATTACAATAATTTTATTATAAAATATACTAAAAAAATGTAAATATTATTTTTATATTAGAACATTTGGAATAATAAAAAAAAATCACTAAAATCACCTCTCGTGGCACACTGCTTTACGCACATGGCATTGAATCAGATGTAAATAAATATGTATTAAATAAAATAATTGTTTTAAAGAGAAAACAAATGTTTTGTCAGATTTTCTGGATGAAACCCACACAACATATAGGCTAATATAATATAATAGCATATATATATATGTTGATTTTCAAACATATAATACAATACACAAAGTACTTGTCAGACTTTGCAGGGCATCGTTGAGCTCACCTAGCATTTTGACCGTTTGTTTATTGTTCTTATCCCGACTAGAAATGGGTGCGACTGGATTCTCCTTTCTCCTCCACAGCCTTCTGCCTATGAGGCTGTATAACACTGTCAAACAGAGGACCGGGAGGAAGAAAAACACACTGGAGACCCAAACCATCATAGTAAGCAGTCCGGACCGGATGGCATATTCGGTCGCTTTACACTCATTGGTTTCCCAGGGGTTGGTGCCGTTCTCGTGCTCGACCCCAACCAGAATGAATATGGGTCCCGCGCTGCACAGAGCCACAGTCCAGAGAAGTAAAATCACCCCTTTAACCCGACCCCGCGTGACGATGACTTTTGCCCTGAAGGGAAAGCAGATAGCGAAGTATCTCTCCACGCTCAGGGCGGTGATGTTGAGGATGGTGGAGTACGTGCAGCTTTCACTCACAAACTGAAAGAGTTTGCACAGCTCGTCGCCAAAGTTCCACGGTCGATACCGCCAGACCCGGTACAGGTCGAGGGGCATGCAGAGGAAAATGAGCAGGTCTGAAAGTGCCATGCTGCAGAGGTAAAGGTTAGTGGTGGTTCGCATGTCTTTGTATTTAGTGACCACCAAAATGGTCAACAGGTTCCCAGCAATTCCGACGAGGAACAGGAAAGAGCACGTCACTGTGATGCCAGTCAGTATAGGGACTGGGAAGAGATGGACCGGGTACTCAAAGTCCTCAGCAGTGGCGTTACTGTCCATAATGTCCTCAGCGCATAAAGTGATGCTGAACTGGCAGCTGGACACGTTTGTCCAATTAGTCATTATGATGAAATTTCAGAGGATTTGCATGGGCTTAATGACACCTCATGATTTCCACCCAGCTGTTGTTTCCATGCACATCTTACAGGTGTTCAGTACACAGCATGAGAAGGGCACGCGAGTAACCTGTCAATGATGCGCCCCGAGCTGCGCGCCAGGGGTACACGGTCCACTCCACGCATGCGCAGAAGATGCCTCGACTAATTATACTGTGAAATGCAGATTTGAGCACTTGCTCGTTTGCGATGTATTTTGTACGTTTCCAACTTTTCTTAGCGTTTTTAGCATTTCTAACGAATATTATAGCCTACAGATTACATTAATAGAGCGATTGAAAGCTGGATTGCATATTTGTTCATTTTATGCCACCTGGTGGTGTGAATAGACCATCTTATAGTACAAAAGAATATGTAACAGAAAATAAATACATTTTGCTAAGTAAGTGAAGCGGTGGCTGCTGCTGTCCAGGGTGCTGAAAGCTATATTTGGTTTCTTAAAGGGGTAGTTCACTTTAAAATGAGAGTAAAATTTACTCTCTCCCATTTCATCCAAGATGTTCGTGTCTTTCTTTCTTCAGTCAAAAAGAAATACAATTTTTGAGGAAAACTAGGATTTGCCTACTTCAGTTGCAACCAATGGGTTGAAGGTCCAAACCAATGCAGTTTCAAAGGGCTTCAGAGGCTCTGCACGATCCCAGACGAGGAATAGGGTCTTATCTAGTGAAACCATCGGACATTTTCAAGAAAAAATAAACATTTATATACTTTTTAATTGCTCAATCACGGATTGCTCAATCACGTCTGAAAGGTAGATGTAGGCGGAAGTACCGCCCCAAGAGGACATGTGAAGACTAATAGAGGGTATGCATGTGATGTCACTGTCAGCCGGAGTGACTGGGGTTACGCCCACTGAGTGGCAAAAAGACTGAGACAGCATTGATTTTCAGCATGAATGCAGTGGAAAACACAAAACCGTGCCGCCCTCCGGACCGAGGGAGTGTAATTTTCTCACTCAAACCACTGCTGCTTCTGGTACTACTTTTGGAGGGAAAAGCTGGCAATAACTTCTGTGTGGATATTATGTAAATAAGAGATTCATTGTGTCGTCCGCTTCACTGATTAATATAACGGACCTTTGTGAGCACGTTCATTGAATGAGTGACAGCTTTTAGTGACTATAAAGGGCACGCTGTCTATGTGATATAAAAATAATTAACAGGCCTATACTATATTCAGAATTTGAATAAAACTTTTGTTTTCCATTAAGCGGCCACATACACGCTTCAATACATAGGCCCATATCCGCATTTACATGCGGGATTCACTCGTGAAATCGTGATGACTGACAGTGATAATATTTATGTATGGAAATCAGGCTCATATAAATGTCAGGAAAACACGATTCCTGGCTGCATGTCAATATCCATGGATCACTGGATCTTTGGTAAGTTGTAAGAAACACCATATCGAGTTCAACCCTTAGTTTAAACTGATAACCGTTTGCTTTACTCGTGTTTTGTTTGTACTCGTACGCTTTGTAAACACGGGGGCGGTACTTCTGCCTACGTCTAGCGTGACCTTTCCGACGTGATTGCGCAATCCATGGTGTGTCGCAGAGCAGCGCAAGAAATGCAAAACTATGAAAGTTGCCCCAAATTTTTCTCACTTTCAAGAAGATGTTAAGGTCTATATTAAATCATTATCTACCTCCTGTAACAAAAGCCTTTTTTTTATACTTTTTTAAAATTATTATTATTTTATGTTTTGTGGGGAGGGTTGTTTTTAATTGATACTTCGTTTATTTATTTTTCTTTTTGTTTGTATTTATTTTTTCTCTGAATTCAAATGTGATGTAATGTTTGTCCATCCCTGAACCTTTGGCTTTCTTTTCTGGCTTATGGCTCTTCACTTTTGTATTTTGTAAGTAAATGTTTAATAAATAATAATAATAATAATAATAATAAAAAGCAGCACAAGATGAGCAATTTAGGTAAAAAAGTATATACATTTTTATTTCTTTTTTGAACATGCCCGATGGTTTCACTAGATAAGACCCTATTCCTCGTCTGGGATCGTGCAGAGCCTCTGAAGCCCTTTGAAACTGCATTGGTTTGGACCTTCAACATGTTGGTTGCCATTAAAGTCCATTATGGAGAAAAATCCTGAAATGTTTTTTCCTCAAAAAACTGAATTTCTTTTCCACTGAAGAAAAAATAACATGAACATCTTGGATGACATGGGCGTGAGTAAAATATCAGGACATTTTCATTTAGAAGTGAACTAATCCTTTAATGAAACTGCTGGAATCTCAACTACAATTTTCCTCTTATCTGTTTAATCATAAAAAAATTAAAAATAAAATAATTCTGCAAGTCATAATAATGAGAAAATTTCTTATAAGTTAAAGCTGCTGTCTGTAACTTTTTTTGTGTTCAAGATTTACAAAAATTCTATAATGAGAATGTACAACATGAATCCATTTTCCAAACTGTGTTTTTGTCTTACCCTGAATCATTATGATACACTTATAATAAGTGTTTATATTGGGACTATTTCAGACCGCTGGTAGGAGCCGCTGCGGAGGAGCACAGTCCCTGCGTGACTCGCCATAGGCATAAACAGAGAGAAGTAGCTCCGGCTGCAATGTTCTTCCGCAAGACGCATGCAGTTCTGTTTATTAACCGCTAGAGCGCAAAAAGTTACGGACTGCAGAATATAATCTTCAGGGGAAAAAATCTCATAATAATGAGAAATTTTCTCATAATAACTACTTATGAGAAATGTTCTCGTAATAATGTGAAACTTTCTTGTTGACTTAGTTTCTCAAAATAATGAAACTTTCTTGTAATGATGACTTAGTTTCTCATAATAATGATGAAGACTGTCCGAAATCGCCTCCTATACACTTAAATATACACTCAAATAGAAATATTGGACAGCCATTTGTAGTGGACGTTATCGAGTGCACTCATTCCCGCAATACACCACAACGAGTGTACAGTCCATTAGTGTACTAATGTATGCAATAGTGAAAGAGGGTATAGAGGGCGATTTCAGACACAGCCTTAGTTTCTCATTATAATGACTGTGGTGTTGAAGTTGAAGTTGAAGTTGAAGTTTATTCGTCATTACACATGTACAAGTACAGTATAACGAAATGAAGTTTGGAGCAAGCCTCCGGGCCGCAGCCGATTATTCAGGCGCCGCCCTACGCTCTCCAGAAATACAAGAATGCAATTTAGCAAGCATTACATAGCAAACACAACAAAACATAAACATAAACATAAACATGACACAGTACGTGGTCACGTGATGGGATTTTTGTATGGAGTGGGAGAGGAGATAGATAAACAGGCAGACGGTTGGAGGGGGTGGGATCGGGTAGGTTGTGTATGGTGCGAGTGAGTCTGAGATTGTGTTGTGTGAGAATGTTAGCCATAACTTCAGATGTTTTCGAGTTCAGTTCTATGGTTTGTCCTTGAAGGGAGATAAGGCAGTGCACAGGGAAGATAGCAGACAGCTGCCCGGCTGACCTCCCAACCGAGAGATAGGGACCAAGTGAGGTTCGTTGGGCTAGTTGATTAGGTCAGGCAAATACAATTTATTATTTTTAATCCATTTGATGATCTTGGTAATTTGTCCGGATCATAATCAATCAATCAGATCTGGTCCTCAGCATTCGCGTCCGGTCTGTGCAGTTTCCCTAGACATTACGTCCAGCCTCATGGCCAGACCGGTTACAGTCCGTAAAGTTCACCGATCTGACCCCGATAGAGCCCACTCTTCCCTGCGTATCCGCAGTCCGGACTGCGTTATTTACGGTTCAGTTCCTCAATTCCTATCACTTTCTGATCTAATTCCTTCAAGCGGTCACACAGAACCCGAAGCATACTTTAATTTCCACAGACAGCGGCTGGGTGAATTTGCTTGCAGCTGTCTTACCAATCTTCCGATAGGTCAGGGCAATCCCAAAGCCAAAGAATAGGAACCCGCCATCAATAATCCAATCATGTATAAATCTTCCGCATCCTCCACGGACAGAGCCTCCAGGCACAGGCAAAGGTCCCGTCCGGGCAGGTGGGTTCTCCCGGGGCACCCTTCCTTAGTGAGAAAATCTTGTCGATTGCGCTGATTGACCAGTTAATCAATTCCATTTCAGTATTTTCAAGAGTCCAGCAGAGCAGCAGTCAGAGAAGAGAAGAGACGAAACACTAGACAAAACAAAACAGCGCAAGAGCCAGCAGGGAACAGAGAGAAAAAAAACACGTCTGCACGGATAGAAGGACAGAAAGTCCCTGTGTGTGTCAATCAGCTCCCTAGTTCAGTAGTCAGGGCACTGATCAGCGATTATAAGGGCTGTCTCAATCGCAAAATCCATCCAGTGCACTGGAACGTTCACTAAAGAAATCCCACAATGCACTGCAAAAAACAGGAAGCATCGATGCTCATTTTGGTCCGAAATCTCCCTCTACCCTTAAATAGATCACTATTTGAGGGGACAGTCATTTGTAGTGGTGTACGAAACCATATTGGACGTTCTAGAGTGCACTCATTAAATACCACAATAATGAGTACATCGTACAACCAATCTACACTCAACGGCTAGAGAATACCCATAATGCACTATGAGAGTCGCGTTAAGAATGAATTCCCGCGTCTGATCAGAAGATGGCGCCTGCAGCTGAATCATCCATCCATCCATTTTCCAAACCACTCGTTCAGTGTGGCAGCATAACAGGTATAAATTCCTTTTTAAAAGGGTGGTTGATTATGATTTCACTTTTTAAACTTTAGTTAGTGTGTAATGTTGCTGTTTGAGCATAAACAACATCTGCAAAGTTACAACTCTAGTTCAAAGCAAAGGGAGATATTTTCTGTGAAAGAAATCACTTTTTAAGGAATACAACAAACAGCTGGTTGGGACTGCACAAGCCTCCTCCCGGGTTAGTGACATCACTAACCCTGAAATTTACATAAACCCTGCCCCCGGGAACACACAACAAAGGGGGTGAGATTATCATGACAGAATATGCTAATCAATGACTTGAAGATGGTTAACTCCACACCAGCTACATAAATTCATCAACTAACCATTCAGAAACATCTTGTTGCGTTCTACATGTTGTCACTTCTTCTTGAGTCTCTCCATCGTTGTCCAGCTCTGGCTGAACAGTTTCATTGCCTGTCTGCATGAGGTCATCAGAGCTACTAACTGGAGTTCTTGAAGCTACGCCCCGTGAGCAGCAGCTCATTTGCATTTAAAGGGACACAAAAACTCACCCTCAAAAAGTGACAATTTTAACATGCTATAAAAAATTATCTGTGGGGTATTTTGAGCTGAAACTTCACATGCACACTCTGGGGTCATCAGAGACTTATTTTACATCTTGTAAAAGGGCAATCAACCACCCCTTTAATTGATCATTACATTGTTTAAATAACAGTTGTACATAGTTTCAGATAAATCTTTTCATTACTACTGGAGCTGCCAGTTTGCTACATTTCAAATAATCATTAAACAGTGAGCAGAAGCAGCAGCCCTTCCTGTGCACTCAGTGTCCAAATTCACTCACTCAAGTGGACTATATTAGTGGGGAAATGTAGGGAATAGTGAATGAGGGTATAGTGGGCGATTTCAGACACAGCATTGGTCTCCGTTTTCATTTACTCCTTCAAGTGAACTATATTAGTGTAGTAATGTAGGGAATGTATAGGGGGCGATTTCGGACACAGCTAAAGTTTCCCTTTAATACAAGAAAAGTAAGTCATTATTACAATAACATTTCTCATTACAAGAAAGTTTCTCATTGTTACGAGAAGGTTTCTCAACATAATGAAATGTTGCCAACCACTGGAGGCCCACCAACAGTGCACATTTTGCATCCCTGCGTCCCAATTCGCATACTATCCATACTAAATAGTATTCGAAAATATAATTAGTATGTCCCAAATCGTAGTATATTAAAGATACCCGGATGGTCTACTATTTCCGTTCAGTATTCGATCCGATGCACACTCTAACGGCTGATATTGCCCACAACCCATTGCGAGTTGGACTAAATTCGATTAGAACTACAAACGTGGATAAAAAGTGTTTTTAAAAAAACTACAAACATGACGGCTGTGCAAGTCCGACGGTTAAGTAGAGAGGTTTAGATTAAGGGCTTGAGTGATCAATTATCAGTATTTAACCTGACTAAAATATATTTATTCAATGTTATCCACATTATATTTCACCTGCAGCAGCATTGTGAACTTTTGTAATGATACGTTTGGCCATTAATTTTTAAATGCATCATTATATTTAAACTGCAAACACATGAGGAGATTCTCTGCATTAAAGACCCACAAATGGCAAATCAACGTGCTACTACATTTCTCTGCGGTAGGAAATTAAACTGAATGTGGAGGATTTGAACTGTGACGATGATTGACAGGGCAGTTTAAATGCACATAACTAAGCAACAGAGTCCGTTAAAGATGACAAAGTAGTATGTCCCAAAGCTTGCATAGCCTACTCTTCTGCTACACACTCAAAAGTATGTACTTTTTCTTCACAAAAGGAGTACATACTTTTAGGTCGTAGTATAAGTAGGCGAATTGGGACGCAGCACGTCTCCTCAATCAAACACACCTGATTCAAGTAATCAGGTCATTAGTGACTCCAAAATCTGATGTGGGTGTGTCAGACAAAGGAGACATGCAAAATGTGCACTGTTGGTGGGCCTCCAGGAACGTGGTTGGCAACCACTGTTCTAAGTCATAAAGTTTCTCATTATTATGACTTACATAATCTTTTCTTTTTTTTCTCAAGTGTGGCTGAAACGGTCTTCCATACGCCACAGATTTCACAAGGGCTCTATTTTGCTTTTCAAGTGGTTTGCTTTTCAAAAATATCAGCATTTTTTGAAAAATAAATCTGGGACCACTTATATCTGGGAAAAATATATGACATCTTCGATAATAGTCAGGTTGGACTAAGGAACACTAATCTTCCGATTTTCATCACACGATGGCAGCATTGTCACTTAAAACACACTAGTCTTGTGTGGCCACTTCTCATATTCATCTCATCTCTGGGAATAAAGAACCCTGAACTCTAACACAAAGAACCATTTCAGCATATAAAGGGTTCTTCAGGACAATGCGGTTCTTTAATGAACCATCTTTTTTTTTTTAGAGTGTAGCCTACAAATTTAGAAAAAGTTGTTTCTTTTGTCTATGTGATTAAATATTCCATGTTTTAAACCTCTTCCTTTCCCAGTATATTTGGTTTCAAGGTGCAGATTGTAACAACAGCCCTGACAAGTTGCATCTGGTTTGTTATATTGATAGGATCCATTTGCGCACACACAAAATATTTTAAAACATTTGAGACATGATCTGAACATTATCATCCTTGGAGCCACACATTTACATGAGCATACTCAAAATAAATAATGCCAATAATGTTTATTTCTGTAAAAGCTAAAAACATATTTACTGTGAATCATTCTTGAATAATTATTGCTTGAAATAGATAGTCTTTCTCAGATTCTGTAATGTATGACATTCGTAAGCCATTTAAAGTACCCCTGCTGTGTACGGAGTCTCTTCTGACCATCAGAAACTTTCCAATAGCAAGAAAGGAAGAAATGCGTATAACATTATAGACACTTTGTCATTCATGATGGGTCCCTATTGACTATCATGATTAGAAGCCGGTGTAATGCAAGATAAGATTCTGTGCTCTAGTAAACAAGATTAGTGTGATAAAGCACATGACAATGTCAAAACCATATGAATTATTACCTACAATATAAAAGCATGATCGGGACATTTAAAAAGAAGGGAAAAGGTGAACCCCTAATTTGTGCGCATTAGGGGTAAATGATGAGCTGAAATTTTGTGAGCAGTCACAGCCAATTTTGCGGTGTATTCGCTGCTGCAGTCGGTCTGTTAATAAGAGCTGTGGCTATGTCTGCCTCAAAATAATTTTGTAGCTTTAAAAGCATTTTTTTTTCCAGCTGTCTAGCCCTTAACTATCTAACCCTAACTTTATTACCTTTTTATTTATTAAGCCGTTTTACTCATGGGGACTGTTGTGTGGGCCCACCAATGTTCGTGATTTCCAAGTTTCCCATGAAGGCTGCAGGTAATCACAACCATGCTGATTTATACAACAGTTCTGTAAATATGTAAAAATATTAATTATTCAACAAAAGTATTCCGAAAATATTCAGCAAAGTTGTCCAGTTCTTCGTCAAGCACACACTGAAACCCGGCCAGGAACTGAGTGACCCTCTTCTTCCAGGTATTCCTCGATTTCGTTCCATCATCGATCAGTTACACATCCATTACGGGTTTTCTCATTTCCCACTTACTGAGAGAAACCTGCACCGAGCAATGCTGTGGAGAAGAGAATACTGCCAAAGCCACTGTGACTTGAAGGCAAGCCTGCAACCTTAGGAGACAAGAGACTGAACAGAATCTTTTTGAAAAATCAGAAGCTTCACTATGCTGATTTTGTGTGTGTGTTTTAATCATTTCAATCATTTAATGAATCCACAGCCCATCATCTAATCTTCAACATATTTGCTCTTAAACATTCATATTGGAGTGATCTACTTTTAGAGTTTACACGACAATTGCTGGACAGGTATGATTCAGTTTACACTTCTCATTCATTTCTATATCTGCTAACAGATTGGCTGCATTTGAAATCGCCTACTTTCCTACTATATAGTTGGCGAAAAACAGTATGTGACAAAAGAAGTATGTCCGAATTCACAGTACTCGTAAAAGAGTAGGCAAAAAGTACCTGGATGACCTACTACTTCCAGTGAGATTCGGGAGTGTGCATATAATGAACACTTTGCTATCCCATGAGGCCACAGGAGAGGATTTATGAATAGCAGTGAAGCAACGTAACTGACCATGAACACATGATAATGACATGTCGAACGTAGTACGTCCGGATTACATTTATACTATATAGAACATACTTTTTTAGTGGTTGTGAAGTAATTACTTATTTAAAATAAGTACTTACTCAAGAGAGTATTTAATTTTGGACGCAGCCATTGACTTTTTTTTACTCAATGGCAAGCGTGCCACACGAGTCCTGAAAAATGAAGCCAAAGTGTCTCGATCGTCCCTGGGTGGCTGGAAGCAATGTAGGTCATAAACCCCGCCCTCTCCATGTAATGTCATGGGACATAGACAAACTAAACAATCAAATTACACTTAAATAAAAAAATAAAAAACGTTTTTATCACGCTGATGTTAGTTCAAGTGTTCGTCTTTTAAATAAGTTTGGTTTTAGTTAGTTATATGATGCTATAAAAACAGGGGTGTGACGTCTCTGGGCGAAGTAGTCACTGAGGCAGACTTTTTTGGGGGGATTTAGGGAGGAGATTGGAGCTTTAACTTTAATTTCTACATTTCCATAGCTGTTCATTTCACAAAAAGTTCAGGGGTGTGTGACTGATTAGGCGGGAGTGTGGACGGGACCTTGATATCGCGACTCCACTCCATGTTGCTACTGCAGACTCAAGACTCAAGATGTCAGCGCCATATTTGGACACTGGCGGCTTCATTTTTCTACAATGGAAGATAGTGAAGGGGCATTGTCCATCTTTTTTTTACAGTCTATGGTCACACAACTCCGAAATTTGATGACTTCAAGGCTGTAATGTGATTGGTTATCCAAGTTAGCCATTACCCTTTTTCCAGTTGTAGAGCCATGGGCCCTCCTATCTCCCAAAAGAGTGGTGCAGGTATGACATAACTTTGTAGGCCAAAACACGGGAAAGAGTTAGCATTTAATGGTTGAAATAAGGTTTGTGGTGAACACAAGCTTAAGAGACTTTTTAGTCTACAACATACATCAGTATTACCCCACTCATGATTTTTTTGAAGGTTGCTAACAAGTGGCTAAATGGGACTAGAACTCAGTCCGCTTTTACAGCCTCATTATGTGCTCTTATAAAGTAGACTAACTCAAACGTGCCAGGAAAATGTTTTGAGATAAAAACTGAAAGAGTTGTCAGAAGCTTATGGTGACGTTGAAATCGTGGGACCGTGGTGTAGTCTTTTATCGTTTATAGCCTACCTTTAGCTTTTTACTTCTGGCGACTGCATTTAGGCTTTAAAATTCATAAAAGTTGTGTTCATCTGTGCAAATTATCTTGATGGACAAAACGTGTAAGTATCATAACCTTTTGTTGATCACAGAGCTTGTTTGTTGCAAAAATCCAAAATCCTATTGGGTTGTCAAGGGATGTACCAGTGTGATGTAAACCGGTTGGCTTACAAAGTGACGTCATACCTGCTCCATCTCTGACGCTGCATTCTGACTGGACTTTCTTTCTTTTTTTTTTTTTTTTTAACAACAATCTCAGAAAACACATAAGCTTTGATAACGTATTCAAAATTAGGATACTCACCCCAGACAACTTCTGCGCACATAAACAGCCACAAACAACGACAAAGTGAGTAATGACATTTATCAACACTCTTGGAAAGCTTGGTTGATTACATTTTCTAAACAGGTGACAACTCGAGACAATTAACTAACCCCCTTTTAGAAATTCTTATAAGCTAGTATACTGAATAAACAAGTAGTGTACGTTTTACTTCCTTAATCATTTTCAAAACCAGATGATGGAACAAATAGATAGCATACGGACATGGTAATTGTTATTTTAACTATCAATATCTCAGCTCGTATGCATAATTTAAATGGGCGGGTCCAACCGTGCAGAAGAGGAAGCGCGAGCCAGATGATCCGCGTTCCTCCTGTCGCGCTGACTTTACATTTGAGAAGCGGATTCAGAGCAGCACAGACGTGCCTCTATTTTATCAGGTATGTTTGCATGTCTTTTATGACTAACTAACGGTAACGCTCTGTTCACTGGGTAGAAGTTAAGTTTTAACACGCAGAAAAGTAATGACATGTTAACAGAGTAGCCTACTGTACAAAGCTAACGTAAGACTTCTGTCCTAATGCAGTAACGAGTGAGTGATGTTTGAAATGCATGGCAACAGAATGTGGCAAGTGCTTCACGACTGCATCAGCTCAGAGTCTACTGGGGGTTTATTTGATTTGTTTAGATTAACTACAGTAAGAGTATGAGTAGGACACCTTTCAAATAATGCAGTTATGTTATCATTGCCCACACCCACTAATTTTGCATGGCAAACAACCTGCTATACCTGCAGGGTAACTTCGACGACTTGAACTGATTCTTAGTTACAAAGGCTTGCCAACTACAGCTGACTGACGGGTTTAAGACAAATACTAACAAACAAAGGAGTTCAGTGTCTGTGCTTCATTTTATGTTAATATTTTGCTTGAAACTTAATTTCTAGGAAGTATTGACTGCTTACTCCATGTAGCATCCTTTGGACATTTTCTGTCAAAAAGGTGCTGCCTAGGTCAGGGGTGTAATGTAACGATACCCTCATGTCATGATCCGATACATATCACGATACTGAACAATTTTTCAATACTCAAAGACATAGGGTAAAAGGTTAACAAAAAATTGTACTATTGATTTAAAAATGCTAAATTTGTTATTACATTGGGGGTGGAAATGAATAGGCTTGGACTTGGACAATGGTGACACCAGAATAAAAAATAGTCATGATTCTGAAGCTGAAAATACAGAATTATTTTTATATATATATATATATATATATATATATATATATATATATATATATATATATATATATATATATATATATATATATATATATGCTTGCACTCCGTCACAGACTAGATATATTTAAATTAATGTAGGCCACTTTTTACTGGAAAAATAAGACATTTGGCATTATCAGGACTAGGCCTGTTGCAATAATCAATATATCGATATTTCCGCATTATATGTACATGACCTCAATAATTTTTTGTGATGTAATATATCGCCCATTATGTGTGCATGGTTGTTGGTGCCAGACGGGCCGGTCTGAGTATTTCACAATCTGCTCAGTTACTGGGATTTTCACGCACAACCATTTCTAGGGTTTACAAAGAATGGTGTGAAAAGGGAAAAACATCCAGTATACGGCAGTCCTGTGGGCAAAAATGCCTTGTTGATGCTAGAGGTCAGAGGAGAATGGGCCGACTGATTCAAGCTGATAGAAGAGCAACATTGACTGAAATAACCACTCGTTACAACCGAGGTATGCAGCAAAGCATTTGTGAAGCCACAACACGCACAACCTTGAGGCGGATGGGCTACAGCAGCAGAAGACCCCACCGGGTACCACTCATCTCCACTAGAAATAGGAAAAAGAGGCTACAATTTGCACAAGCTCACCAAAATTGGACACTTGAAGACTGGTAAAATGTTGCCTGGTCTGATGAGTCTCGATTTCTGTTGAGACATTCAGATGGTAGAGTCAGAATTTGGCGTAAACAGAATGAGAACATGGATCCATCATGCCTTGTTACCACTGTGCAGGCTGGTGGTGGTGGTAGTGGTGTAATGGTGTGGGGGATGTTTTCTTGGCACACTTTAGGCCCCTTAGTGCCAATTGGGCATCGTTTAAATGTCACAACCTACCTGAGCATTGTTTCTGACCATGTCCATCCCTTTATGACCACCATGTACCCATTCTCTGATGGCTACTTCCAGCAGGATAATGCACCATGTCACAAAGCTCAAATAATTTCAAATTGGTTTCTTGAACATGACAATGAGTTCACTGTACTAAAATGGCCCCCACAGTCACCAGATCTCAACCCAATAGAGCATCTTTGGGATGTGGTGGAACGGGAGCTTCATGCCCTGGATGTGCATCCCACAAATCTCCATCAACTGCAAGATGCTCTCCTATTAATATGGGCCAACATTTCTAAAGAATGCTTTCAGCACCTTGTTGAATCAATGCCACGTAGAATTAAGGCAGTTCTGAAGGCGAAAGGGGGTCAAACACAGTATTAGTATGGTGTTCCTAATAATCCTTTAGGTGAGTGTATATTCAATGGCATAAAATGGTCTTTAATTGACAATAATATCGTTTATCGCAATTATTTCTGGGACGATATATCACGAAACAAAAAGCAGTTATCGTGACAGGCCTAATCAGGACCCACAAATATTCCACTATTGCGTTATACATTATATTCAACATTATAGTAGTTATGTAGTACTGACACTAAACTCTGTAAACTAAAAAAAAAAAAAAAAAAATTCTTATACAGTAAGTACATATTGGGTGAAATATACACAATATATATTGTCACTATCCATGATATCCACTATCCACAATACATATTGTTGCATTGTTTTTATTGTGATATATTGTGACACAATATATTGTTACACCCATAATATATGTAATATTTTATTTTATCACGTTTTAATTTGATAAATCAATGCATATGTAATTTTGTATAAAATACAAGAAAATGTTCTTTTCCCCCTGGACCGTTCTTGACAGGTTTTGTGAGATTCATCCAAAAATACACAATGAATACAGTTCATTCTAGATTTAAAATGTAGGTTTAGGATTGGCAGAGGAATCTTTACATAAACAAGAATTGTCACAATCGTTATAGTCTGACCACACTGTATTGTATAGTTCTGTAAAGTTTGTGTGGTCTTTTTTTTTTTTTTTTTTTTTGGTCATCTGTAAGATCCCCTCAAGGATCTTGGGACGGAATGGGAGTGTCTGGTTGACTTAGTGGGAAGGTGCGTGTTTGGCGTTGTTAAGCGTTGCTAATGCATTTTACCCTTTGTACCCTAATGAGGCTAATTTTCACATCTGACAACAACTCATTTAGATAATGTGTATGTCTTGAATAGAGACCGTGATTATTTCTACACTTTCCAAGACCCATGGGTGTGGTTTCTGAGCACTACATCCGTTGATCATGAGATATGACAGGTCTATTGATTACAGCGGTGCCAGTGTCGATGTTATACAGGGGGAGACCGCTAATCTACAGTCATATCTGCTGTATGTTACACCGATAAAAGTACTGCCGGGTTTCAAGATTGCTAAACAACCTTTTCCCCTGTAGCGATAAAACCCCTTCCTCCTCTTTTATTAAACGCAGGGGGCTGTACAAAATGTGTTACCACTTTGCATGTTGAGCAAGTTCAAAGAAAGATGGCATTGGTGGTGTTGTGTGCTCTCATTGTGGTAAATGTGCATTGGATCCTCTTTGCAATGCACATGAAAGCATGATACACAGTAGCACCTTTTCATGGTCAATCCTTAGAGAAGTGGTTCTGTTTTTAATATTTTACAAAGGCTAGTAAAATAGTGACATGACCAAGCATGTGTGTTGGCCTTGAGGAAAGAGGAAACAGAGCTTGTGGTCTATGTGTAATTGTATGTTTTGTTTTTTTCTCGAGGGACAGGAAGTTAAGCTCACCAAGTGAGGATGAGCAATAGCGATCCTATATAGGCTGTGATTATGTTTCATGTGACCGGTTATGTTTCTGTGATTGTTCTAGAACCTCCCCGCATGTCATCCTCTTTCATTACGAAATGGAGTACAACATCAGCATTTATGTGGATGTAGTGTTGCAATGAAACATCCAGAGCTGTAGATCTCCTGTTTATGTTCGTGGGTTTAGATTTGTGGTTACACCCTGATGCCCGTCGAGATGCATTTGTGAGCCACTTTCAATTAGAGTGGAATGACTGCCGGCTTAATGAAAGTCTTGTGACCAGACACACACTCATTCGCTCTGTCTTCAGTTTAGCACAATAAACAGAGGCTGTCACATGTCAACCAGGGGAGTCGATTAATTTCTTGATTTTTGTGTTAAAGGAGAAGTTCACTTTAAAATGAAAATTACCCCATGATTTAATCACCCTCAAGACATCCTAAGTGTATATGATTTTCTTCTTTCTGATGAACACAATCAGAGTTATATTAAGAAATATCCTGACACTTCCCAGCTTTATAATGGCAGTGACGGGGTCCATTGAGTTTGAAGCTCAAAAAAGTGCATCCATCCATCATGGGGATGGGTTAATAAAGGCCTTCTGAAGCGAATCAATGGGGTTTGTAAGAAGAATATCCATAAAATTATTAAAACGTTATAAAGTAAAATATCTAGCTTCCAGCAGACAGCCTTATGTATTCAACTTACGAAAGTGTGACTTGCAACGTGTGACGTCAAACGTAGCATAAGCATTTTGAACTGCTAGAGGCGTTTCACTTTCTTTGTAAGTTGAATATGGAAGGTGGCCTGGTAGAAACTATTTAAAATTTTTCTTACAAGACTCCATCGATTCACTTCAGAAGGCCTTTATTAACCACCCGGATCCGTGAGGAGTATGTTTATGATGAATGGATGCACTTTTTTGAGCTTCAAACTCAATGGACCCCGCCATTATAAAGCGTGGAAGCATCAGGATATTTATTAATATAACTCCAATTGTGTTAAGAAAGTCATATACATAATGTTTAAATACATTATTTGACATTTTCAGCGATTTCAAAAAGAATCTTGAAACACTGAGCATAATGTTTATTAGGGATGACGGAATTGCAATTAGCAGAGCTGTTAAATTAAATCACAATCTGTGTTAATCAAATCCCAGAGAGTTCTAACAACATTAAGTCACTTGCTTGCAGGGTCAGGAGGGAAATAAAAAAAAAAGTAATGTGTGTTGGTCACAACTAGAGGGCGCTTACTCCAAAGATTTATCCTTGATCATGTCTGCAGTGTTTTGTATCAAATGCACATGGATTTTCATAGCCAGTATCCTTTTTTCCACTTTAAGAACATGATGTTTGTTCCACCTTCTGAGATCAGCAAGCGACCGTTAAGGGACCAAAGGGATGTAATGCAGTTTCAGCAGATGGTCCAAACAATATGGAAATGCTTGTTTGAATAATTTAGCTGCAATAATAAACAAGAGTAGTGATGGTACAATGTGGATTCAGATGTGCTCGGCAGTGCCATATTTATCTGCTTTCTGAGCATTAGCGGGGTAGCATGCCTTCATTGTGCATTGATGTTCAATAAAATAAATAAATAAGGAGCAAAATTCCTGGCAGTGGTGTGTTAGCCCTCCTCTGTAATTCTTTATATAAGACCATTAGAAAAGCAGTAGGCAGGATCCATTCTATTGGACATGCAGTTAATATATCACGCGCACACAGTGCCTGGATAAAACGGATCAACACGGTCTCCAACTAATGTTGTTCAAGGGTGGGAATGAGTACAGAACAAAGCTTAGGCTCGTTTTACATTCTAAATTGAAGATTCATGTCCGATGTGCAGTAAAGTCCACAGCCGTACTTCAATTATTTGATTATTTGTCACTATTTTTATTCTCTGATAGTTAAATTATATACAGATCAAGGGAATCATTATTGATCTGTATTCATTATTGAATACAGCTCAATAATGTTGCATTCATTTTGTATATTATTTTACCAAATGAAAATTTATTTTATAAAAAAAAAAAGTAAATCATTAATTTTATTTTTTTACATTTCACCAAATTAACACATTAAGCTAAGTTATGTACAACACTACTAGGGCTGTGGGGGAATCGATTGATCTAACTATCAAGTTTTTTTTTTTTTTCTTGTTTTTATGATTTTAAATGTACTTCTTTTTATTCCAGTATTTTCTGTTAATTTTAGCGGCATCTAGTGGTGAGGTTGCTAAAAGCAAACTCCCACCACTCCCTTCGAAGTACATAGAGAAGCTACGGTGGCCAACACAGGACAAAGATATCATCATCTGAGACAGCAGAGTAGCTAATTCTCTGTAGAGCAGTTTGTCCGTTGCTACTGTAGAAACAAGACTGCGAAATGGCGACTTCACTGTAAGGGAACCCGCGGTGTATGTAGATAGAAATGGCTCATTCTAAGGTAATAAAAACATAACTTCATTATGTAAGGTCTTTATACACCACTGAAAACATAGTTATGTACATTATATTGCATTTCTGTCAGTAGATCCTCCTAAATATTACTTACTGCACCTTTAATTCATATTAAATTGCTATATTTTAGTCCTTGCTTCTAGTCGAGGTGGAAGAAAGTTACCTCTTATTTCAGCAGAGGGCGATATGTGTTGTATCGGTGAGTATTACATCTCTACTGATGGACACAAGAAAGTGAAAAATGACGTACGGAGAGACATCTACGGATATACAGCCGGTGTATCATTAAACTTTTCCCCATGGTCTAGAGTTTAAAAAAGCAAATAAAAATAGCAATATCGAATCACAATGCTTGTAGAAATCGCAGTTCTTAAAAATGACAATTTTTACATATTGTTTTACATACGATACATATCGTATCGGGACACATGTATCATGATCGATTGTCATCCCATCCCTAAACACTACCGTTCAAATTTTCATTTTTAATGTCTCTAATGTCGAGGCTGAATTTATTTGGTTAAAAAAACATATATTGTAAAATGTATATATTTGTATTATTATTATTATTATTATTATTATTATTATTATATACTATATTTTAAAAGGTAATTTATTCCTATGATGGCAAAATTGTGTGATGACTTTCAGAAATCAATCAGATATGCTGATTTGGTTTTCAACAAAACATTTCTTTCTTCTTCTTCTTCTTCTTATTATTTATTATTATTATTATTATTATTATTATTATTATCAATGTTTAAAAAAACGTTTTAAAGACTAATGAATAAAAAAAGTCTTACTCCAAACTTTTAAGCGACAGCGTATTTATATTATCTTACTCTAATGCTTACAGTATTATTGAATTATCTTTGCAATGTAATCATCAAACAATCATGTAAATACAATAATATGATACTAGCTAAGTGCATATTATCATAGGTCAGGCCAAAAACAAAACTGTTATTCAATATTTTTATACAATATGTACCATTGAAATTTTGAAGACCCCTTATTAAAGGGTCCTTGATAACTAAATATACCATAATAGTTTATTTTTAGGCATGTAAATGAGGATAATAATCTTGTTCAACAACTACTGGTTCTCTTTGTGTAAAGAAACATCACAGTTATGTCCTTTATCACATCAGTGGTGGCAGTTTTTGTTACTTTCTGCAGTATCTCAGGTTTCAATCACCACTGAAAGAGCCACAGGTGTTACATTTTAAACGGGCGGAACGCTCTCTTTATGCGTGTGGGTGTGTATGAACTGTCATATCATCTGCCTTGCAGTCCTACCAGGAGATAAACGTTTAATAACAGCTTTCAAGAAGGACTGGGCTCAAACACAGCTTTGTTTTAAATGCTATGCTAGGAGTCCAGAATCTGATGTGCATCCGCTAGATTGACGGGTTAAAATGCGAAACGATTAAACGATAAGAGGAGGAGATAGTTAATTACAAGATGTTGGCACCCAATCATCTGGCAAATATGAACCTAAATAGCACTTTTCTGAGCATGAGATGTCAGTCTCCAAGAGAGAGAAAAAAAGTATCCCACACCAAACATGGCACAAGAAGCATGTTGGTGCATCTCTTGAAGAGCTAGTAAGGCTCCTCCCCCTCTTGTCATGTGACTACTTTGTTTCAGCCCCCATTACCCCTCTCCTTGGACATATACTCCACTGCTTTTTGACTGTGAGCACTGTGTTTGACTTTCAGTGTGTGTGTTTGACTGTGTTAAACGCTTCTAGTTAGTTTGAATTTTCCGGGGGCGAAGAAGAAACCGAGGATAACAGAAATTATGGGGGCATCTCTGCCTGTGTGCAGGCAGGTTAGTGAACATTCTTTAAGGTCAATCAAGTTTCCTGTCATACCAAATCTGTATATTTTTAATTGGACATTTACAAATAGCTGAAAGGGTTTATATCATATTTTAAAATTTATTGCATTTTGCATTTCAAACAGGCAGAAATTAGGATGAAACTCATTCTGTCATGGGTCGCTCTTTATTTTACAATATTAGACTGCTAGTATAAAAATGCATGTAATTTATACACGCTGAGCGTTTGCACAGAGGGTGTGATTTCTCAGATGTTTGTGCACTTGTATGTGGGAGAGCATGAGTCACTGCAGCATGTCAATGAATGTAATATAGGCAGACATTTTCTTTTGTAAAAAAAAAATTCATATTAATCGGAGATGAATATGTGCAGAATTGGATTTGAGTGCTGTCTGATTTAAAGTTTTCATGAGTAAAAGAGCCTGTGTATGCACCCCCTAAATGCTTCAGCACCTGGATTGCCGGAGACTGGGAATGTTATATTATGTAAAGAGCAGTGTATTCCTCCTACACTGATCGCCGTCCACCTACCTGATTTGTGTCTGGTAGCATATACTGACTGTACACAGAAAACATTGCCTAACTTGTATTTGCATTTGATTCTTTTCACTAACCAGAATGTGATGGTTCGTATTTGATCAATTATCAAAATAAGGTTACATACCAGCGATGTTTGATTGTCTAAAATGGTTTTATGTAAGATACAGTTCCAGTGACGTTTGGACACCACACTTGGTGCAATTTGTTTCTCATAATCATATCTTTTGATCTAAAGACTGAAATGCCTGAAATTAGTTTGGTGACAAATTGCACCAGTTATTTAGTTAGTTTAGTCTGTATATGTATATTTGGGAACTTATAAGAAGCAAAAGATATGTAGTTGTATAAAAACTTATTTTCATTTTATCTTTTGTAAAATCAACATATAATTAATGTGATTCAGATAACATTATTTATAAAAAAATTTTTGTATTAACTCAAATTTTTATTTCAATAAACTCAATTTTAAGGCAACCAGGTAACTTACTTTTTAAATAGGGCTGCACAATATATCGAAATATCATAAATGTACATATCGCTATATGCATATCACTACGGCATGCAGTATCTGAATGATTTTAATAGGCTACTTCAACAGTGTGAAAAGTGTATGTTTTAAGTTGACACATAGCAGAGAATAGACTGGGCACGCCACTGTTACTTGTGTGACTTGCTTGATGTTAAAAACGCAATAACTTGTGAAAACAACTCCTTGCAGTCTGGTGCTGTCTGCTGTCTGAAGCACACACACACTGAAACGTGCGCACAAGCCGCCTCTGAAAGCGTGTGATCCCTTCAGTTCTGTTTCGGGTCTTGTTACACACTTGAACTGTCAAATACACACACAGTTATGTCAAAATGGCTGTGTGAACTGAACACGAGTATTCATGTAAACACAGTCGGTTATGCTTTAAGTGAACGATATCAGTCGGGGGAAAGAACCCGAATGCGTGTCAATAGGATCCGTGCATTAGCTCTTAAAGTGACAGCCTGCAGATACAGTAAACCTGCTAATACAGTAAACCTGCAGATACAGTGAACCTGCTGATACAGTAAACCTGCTGATACAGTAAACCTGCTGATACAGTGAACCTGCTGATACAGTAAACCTGCAGATACAGTAATACAGTGAACCTGCAGATACAGTGAACCTGCTAATACAGTGAACCTGCTAATACAGTAAACCTGCTAATACAGTAAACCTGCTAATACAGTAATACAGTAAACCTGCAGATACAGTGAACCTGCAGATACAGTAAACCTGCTAATACAGTAAACCTGCAGATACAGTAAACCTGCCGATATAGTAAACCTGCAGATACAGTAAACCTGCTAATACAGTAATACAGTAAACCTGCAGATACAGTGAACCTGCAGATACAGTGAACCTGCCGATACAGTAAACCTGCAGATACAGTAAACCTGCTAATACAGTAATACAGTGAACCTGCTGATACAGTAAACCTGCTAATACAGTAAACCTGCAGATACAGTAATACAGTAAACCTGCAGATACAGTGAACCTGCAGATACAGTAAACCTGCTAATACAGTAAACCTGCAGATACAGTAAACCTGCTAATACAGTAATACAGTAAACCTGCAGATACAGTGAACCTGCAGATACAGTAAACCTGCAGATACAGTAAACCTGCAGATACAGTAAACCTGCAGATACAGTAATACAGTAAACCTGCAGATACAGTAAACCTGCAGATACAGTAAACCTGCTAATACAGTAATACAGTGAACCTGCTGATACAGTAAACCTGCTGATACAGTAAACCTGCTAATACAGTAATACAGTAAACCTGCAGATACAGTGAACCTGCAGATACAGTAAACCTGCTAATACAGTAATACAGTAAACCTGCAGATACAGTAAACCTGCAGATACAGTAAACCTGCTAATACAGTAATACAGTGAACCTGCTGATACAGTGAACCTGCTGATACAGTAAACCTGCAGATACAGTGAACCTGCAGATACAGTAAACCTGCTAATACAGTAAACCTGCAGATATAGTAAACCTGCCGATACAATGAACCTGCCGATACAGTGAACCTGCAGATACAGTGAACCTGCTGATACAGTAAACCTGCTAATACAGTAAACCTGCCGATACAGTAATACAGTGAACCTGCAGATACAATGAACCTGCAGATACAGTAAACCTGCTAATACAGTAATACAGTAAACCTGCCGATACAGTGAACCTGCAGATACAGTGAACCTGCAGATACAGTGAACCTGCAGATACAGTGAACCTGCCGATACAGTGAACCTGCCGATACAGTAAACCTGCCGATACAGTAATACAGTGAACCTGCAGATACAGTGAACCTGCAGATACAGTAAACCTGCTAATACAGTAATACAGTAAACCTGCAGATACAGTGAACCTGCAGATACAGTAAACCTGCTAATACAGTGAACCTGAAGATACAATGAACCTGAAGATACAATGAACCTGCCGATACAGTAAACCTGCCGATACAGTAAACCTGCCGATACAGTAAACCTGCTAATACAGTAATACAGTGAACCTGCAGATACAGTAAACCTGCAGATACAGTAAACCTGCAGATACAGTAAATCTGCTAATACAGTGATACAGTAAACCTGCCGATACAGTAAACCTGCAGCTACAGTAAACCTGCTAATACAGTAATACAGTGAACCTGCAGATACAGTAAACCTGCAGATATAGTAAACCTGCCGATACAATGAACCTGCAAATACAGTAAACCTGCAGATACAGTGAACCTGCGGATACAGTAAACCTGCTAATACAGTAATACAGTGAACCTGCTAATACAGTAATACAGTGAACCTGCAGATACAGTGAACCTGCAGATACAGTGAACCTGCTAATACAGTAATACAGTGAACTTGCAGATACAGTGAACCTGCCGATACAGTGAACCTGCCGATAGGACTACTACTGTTTTTAGTTTTTATTTTTAATAACAAAGATAAATGAAAATAACAAAAATAATCATCAACATGGAGTTCAGGAGTCTTTGTTTACCTGGATGTTCTTGACGTTAAGTTTTAGGTTTATATATCTATATGTTACTACTAAGTCAAGCAAAGAGTTTTTGGTATTTAAATCTTGGCATAAAATTTTTTGTTTGTTTATATTGATGTTAAAATTATATTGTCAGATTTGTGACATAAATTTTTGCTAAAACACTGCTAGTCACTTTCAGAAGTTGCAGTGATGTTTTCTTTTCCCAGAAATTCTATAGTATCATTCTCTGTTTTTAAATATAATATAAATAGATTTTACACACTTAAAGCAATATCGTATCGCATATCAAATATCGCATTATTTAACAAGGTGTTGCATATCGCATTTTTCTTCAATATCGCACAGCCCTATTTTTAAACCAGTTAAACCAACAAAATATTTTTTTTTTGCATTGAGGATATAAGAACCATAAAATGTAAGATTTGTTTTGTGTGTGTGAATTTCTCGCTATAAGTTTATTTTTTTGATTATGAGTGATTTGAGTGATACTGATGTTATAAAGGGAAAAAAAATCTATATTTCAAAGTAATATTGTGTAATGTATATTTTATCTCACAATATTGTACTAATATTCTCTCCTCAAAAATCGTATTGTTAAAAAAAAAAAAATGCTGAACGCATAATGCACTAAAAAAGGATTCACCATAGTATGGCATGGTAATACTATGTATAATATTGTATTGTCAGGTCCCTTTCATTCATTCATCCTTAATATAAAATTTTTTGTTTTAAAAAATGAAATAAAATAAAAAAATTCTGGAATTGACTGGCTTGTTGACAGCAAGTAGCTATTTGGTGTATTTTAACCTTAATTTTGTGTAATAAATCTGTTGCATTATTTTGTAATCTGTTGTCTTGAGTTATATGGATTTTGTATGTAAATTTCAAAAATGTCTCCTCCTATGGGTGGCTTATTCATTTTTAATTTTGATGAAAGCCCTGCTTAGTGCATATTTATCAGCCAGACCAACAAGAAATATGAGCTAAAAATGCAAAACAAACCCTCCAATTCCATGAATTAGCTGTGTTACCAAGATGGCCTCTAATTGAACATCTTTTGTATCGTCTTGTTCTGTAGAAACCAGGAATATCAGAACTTTACAAAATGTCTCTTAATGACCTTAAATGTCCAACTTAGGATCAAGTCGATCAGTTGACCTATATCTCTATGAGCTCATATCTCTCTTTCATGTTATTTGAACCTTTATGGAAGTGGGTTTTGCATCAGGGTTAGGTATTTTTGTAGTTTCTGTTTGGATACTTGTGCAGGGAGTTGCAATTGTGTGGCAATACTGGTTGTACATGTTCAGCAAATTTACTGTTCTAGAGGGACATGCTTCACTGCTCCACACACATGGTTACAATGGCCCCTTTTCTTGCTTCTGTGCTTGAAAAGACTTGGTCACTTGCCAGTTTAACAGATACCTTTCAATGAACACTATTGGCTGTGCATTAATTACAGATATAGTCCCATTGGAGCAGCCTGTGGAACAATGCATGGCTCAGAAACTCGCCAGTTCCTGGATCACCTACAACTGCATGCAGTTTTTTTTTTTTTAAAGACCAGATTGTTAATGAATACAAGGGCATATCCAAGTAATTTCGAATATATTTTTTTTTTTCTTTTTCTGTGGGTTCTAAGGTGTTCTTGGATACAATTGCTAGGGTTTCTGAATGGTTGTTAGGGCATCTCCTAAAACCCAAATTATACTTGGGCTGCACACTGTCCGCTTCATGCAATTATCATAACCTGTAATCTCTGCGTACAGCCAAATTTTTGTGTCTGTTTGTACAACAGCACGTGTGAGTGATTTGAGCACTTGAAAACAAAGTCCACTTGATAGTGCGCACATTGTCTTTCGTGAAACTTCCTCACTACTAAATATTCTACGGTCAACTGTTAGTGGTATTATAACAAAGTGGAAGCAATTGTGAACAACAGCAATTTAGCCATGAAGTGGTAGGCCACGTAAAATCAGAGCGGGGTCCTGACCTCAACCCAAACACTTTTGGGATGAATTAGACCACAGACTGTGAGCCAGGCTTTCACATCCAACATTAGTGTCTGACCTCACAAATGTGCTTCTAGAAGAATGGTCAAAACTTCCCATAAACACTCCTAAACCTTGTGGAAAGCCTTTCCAGAAGAGTTGAAGCCATTATAGCTGCAAAGGGTGGGCCATTTAAGAATGGGATGTCATTAAAGTTAATGTGCATCATGTCTTTGGTCATTTATTTATTAGAATTTGGCGTCCAGTTTATTGTCTGACAGGTATAAATCATAACCCTGATCATTTGATGGCACACCCTTCCCAAATAAGCCACACGATTTGAGGTATCAGTTTTCAACAAACTCTGAGTGCTAAAAAGTGTGAAATTATTCTCTCCCAATACACTTTACACACCTAGGACATAGATGGGCCACTGCACTGTACCTTCTGGACTAGATCAACTGGATAAACATACTTCTACGTGCTTCAGTTTGACACTTGAAGCAGCATGAAGTTAGGTGTTGAGAGAGTTTGAGGGTGTTTATATTATGGTGGTGGGAATGTGACTTTGCTGCTTTGCGGTCAAGCTAAGCAAGTTTTTCAGTCAAATATCACTGTCCGCCCTCACACATGCAGGTGCGTCAGTGAAAACACAGCATTGTTTCATGCTTGCATTCCTAATCTTATCAGAACTGAACTGTTTCCAAATCCTGATGGAGGTGAAACTTTCTCAGTGAAAGTCAGTGGCAGTACGAGAAGTGGCGAATGTGTGAATTTGTGTTTTGCAGACTAGGCGACACTGAAATGTAAATTGTAAAAAGCTGTTTTTTTTTATACCTCGTGACGTTTGAGAGATTTGTTTGTGTGTGATAGGCGCCCACACTGGAACTCATGGTTATTTGACTGTCTGATTTACATAAAACGAGGAATATTTGAATAAAGTCTTTGACTTGCATATGTATGTATGTCTGTGGCTTTTACGAGGATTTTTAGGAAAAACATAGTCTAGTGTTTGTCCTCGTTCCGCTCTAGAACTTTTTTCATGATACCAAATATGTGATTTGTTACCTTGGCAAACATGTTGTTTAACTTTTCAGCTCTGTTTCCCACAGCAACCTGTTTATGGCTGTTTATAGTAGGTTTCCATTCATCATTGTAATATGAGCCCACATTTGCCAAATTGAGCTTTTTCTTTTTGCATACCTGTGGAATGTGCTGATGTTAATTGGTGTAACTGAAATTGGTGGAGAACGTGAACCAAAACCTCTGTGAAGCGGGATCTCAAAGCCACTAATCTTCACTTCACATTTAGTACTGAAATTCTAAAAGACCTTTGGCATTGAAGAGTATCTGCATCCAGGATTTTTCCAGTGCACTATTTAGTATGGATATATAGTGCATGCTCATTTCCCCTTTTTTTATATGTAGATCACCTTTGCCATCATCTAATGCTTAAAGGAATAGTTCACCCAGAAATGAAAATTAGCCCATGATTAACTCACCCTCAAGCCATCCTCGGTGTATATGACATTCTTCTTTCAGACAAATACAATCTGAGTTGTCTTAAAAAATGTCCTCGCACTTCCAGGCATTATAATGGCAGCTCAGAATTTGAAGCCCAAAAAAAGTGTATCCATACATTATAAAAGTAATCCACACGGCTCTAGGGAGTTAATAAAGGCCTTCTGGAGTGAATAGATGGGTTTGTGTAAGTAAAATATCCATATTTAACATGTTATATATATATATATATATATATATGTATATGTATGTATGTATGTGTGTATAAATATATAGCTTCCGCCAGACTGCCTTCCGTATTCGAGCATAACTGGAACGACAATGGCGTTGTAAGCGTTTTAAATGGCGAGAGGCATTACATTTTCTTAAGTTGAATACGGAAGGTCCGCCGGAAGCTAGATATTTTACTTTATAAAGTTTTAAATATGGATTTTTTTTTCTTACATGTCTTTGCACTTTTGTGGGCTTCAAATTTTGGGCTGCCATTATAAAGCTTGGAAGAGCCAGGACATTTTTTTAATATAACTCTGATTGTATTTGTCTGAAAGAAGAATGTCATATACACCTAGGATGGCTTGAGGGTTTTCATTTTTTCAATCAACCGCTTATCGGTTATTGACTACAACAAGAATATAATGATCAGCTTCTCATATCAGCCAGACTTTTACTATCAGTGCATCTCTTGTTGCTTGGGTGTTGTAGGTAGAAGGCATTGCTAGTGATGTTCTTGATAACTACATTGTTTTTGGACGCGTATCATTACTTTTCTCAGAGAGAAATACCACAGGGTGACTAGAGATTGCTTGTGTCTCTACTCGGACCCAGGTTGATTTGAGACTGCAGTTTTTCAATACTATGTTCTTTAAAACGAGCTTCTCTTCAAGAGCCTTTGTTTTAGCGAATCGTCTTAAAGGAATTTATCTAAAATCTTAAAGCAGATTTATTTTAGTCCTGCTGTTGTGGTTACGAAAATCCACTTGTGTAGTCACACTTTAGGTCAGCTAACAGCTCATTCAACAGAGAATTGTCTGAACTATTACTGAAGATGTGATGATTGGAATAGGTTTTGATGGCTCCAGGTCACATCCATGGATTCAAGATTCAAGATTCAAGAGTTTTATTTGTCACATACACAGTTATATACAGAATATACAACCGGCAGTGAAATGTAAACAGGTCCGCTCCATGGACAGTGCAAATTCACAGTTAAAAACACAAGGAAGAAATTATAATAGAAATAGGATATAAAAAAGTACTATCTATCTATCTATCTATCTATCTATCTATCTATCTATCTATCTATCTATCTATCTATCTATCTATCTATCTATCTATCTATCTATCTATCTATCTATCTATCTATCTATATCTATCTATCTATCTATCTATCTATCTATCTATCTATCTATCTATCTATATATCTATATCTATATCTATCTATATATATATATATATGTATATATATATATATATATATATATATATATATATATATATATATATAGATATATATATATATATGTCTATATCTGTAGAATTATAAATAATCAAGTCAAGAAAAAAAAAAACAAGAGTTCTGCTTTAAGAGAACTTCACTCTGAGTGTATCTATTGTAACCAGACATATTTCATCATAGACAAGAAACATTAACTGACTAGAGTGGATTTAAGTGTTACAGGTATCACAATGTCATGAATTATGAGGTCTAGATTAGACTAAAGTTTTAAAAGTGATAAATCATCCTTGACATTTTGTTCTGTGTAGTCTCTGATATGAATTTGATTGAAAGATTTTAATTTAGTACAGATGTATTCGTTATGAAATGCCATTTCCTAGAAAAACAGCTTTGATGAATTTCTTATAAATGAAACCGAAATGAGGATATGAAATAGGAAGATAGGTTTGCATGTTGATTTGGTGCTCCAAAAATATTTCTTATTATTATCGATGTTGGAAACAGTCATGCAGCTTAACATTTTGGAGGAAACTGATACATTGTTTTCAGGATTCTTTGATGAATAGAAAGCTCAAAAGAACCTTTATTTGAAATCGAAATCTTTCGTATCATTGTAAATCAGAAACTCTGGTGTTTATTTCACTGGACAGTGCAAAGGTGAGGTTTGTTGCGACAGTAATGAATTGCATTGCTGGGATACATGCAGCGTGTCTGGATTTTTGGTTTTGTATATGATGTTTTTATGCTTCTCGAACCTATTTGTGAGCAATTAGGAGGAAAAAGGAACCGGATGGAGGTTGCAGACTGCTGTCTGTTGTCCCCAATTTAGTTCTCCAACTTTATACAGTCAGCAGAGACTTGTCTCAGACAAGTCTTGTTTCAGTGCTGAATGAGTTCCTCTAATCTCATTCCTCCTCCCCAAAAACAAGTCAAACCAAACACACATGCTCACTATCCCTATTGTGGATACAATATTTGAACAAGATGAACATCATATCTCATACCATTCAATTAATGTTTGAAGGATTTATGGGGGGGTTTTTTTAGTCAAGAGCAAACAGTTTTAATACTTCCTCATTTAACAAAAAAAGCGTTGTGTTTCTCAAAGGAGTGCCCTGGCCAGCAGGCCGATTGTTAGCCATGCTGCGACAGCAAGATCCCACGGTTAGCACCCTGCATCTGGTGGCCAATGATATGACCGATATCATGGAGAACTTGGACACACGGGAACTTGACATTGGCGATGGGGAAGAGGAGTTTGATGGACGGGACCCCAATAGTACAGGTAAAAGAAACAAAGAACCACAAAAAATCACAAAATAATCCAAACAGAGGAGAAAAAATGTTATGTTAAAGATAATATTCATATACACTACCATTTGGTAAGAATGTTTTTGTTTTTTTAAAGAAATTAATATATTTATTCAGCAACTATGCATTAAATTGATCAAACAGTAAATGACAGTAAATGCTTTTAAAAATGTACTTAATATCAGAATGATTTCTCATCATGTGTCACTAGAAACTGATGTAATGTGAACATAAAAAAAATCTTAATTGACCCCAAACTTTTGAACAGTAGTGTATGTATAACTGTCATAAATTAATTTTAAGTATTTTGTCCACAGAAAACCGCATCCCCTTCTCAGCTGTGTATAAAACAAAAGGCTTTAAAGAGCCTGGGGCACGTGTGTTTCTTACTGCGCTTCCCATCACCGCCAAAATCCTGGAGGTGGAACGCTTCACTTCTGCCCAGGATCGCTTCAATGTCACGTCCCAGAGAAGCGTCTCTAAGGTGAGATCTCCCACTCCTGTTCCCTTTCATGAAGTGTTAGTATGTGGGCTGACGAGGTATATTTGTTGCCCGGGAGATTTAGAGGTTGCCAGAGCAATTTACATGTTGCTCTGGAGATTTGGACACCATATATGAAAGTACTTAGCACATGCAAAATTTATTTTCAGAAGAATAATGACAAAAGGCCCTGTTAAAGAATCTGATGAACACTCATCACTCATGTTTTGGTAGTAGTTTATTAAAGATTTAAATGGCTGAAAGCAGTAGTTAATTACGTGTGCTCCATCATTCATTCATTCATTCATTCATTCATTCATTCATTCATTATCTTCCGCTTATCCGGGGCCGGGTCGCGGGGGCAACAGTCTAAGCAGAGACACCCAGACTTCCCTCTCCCTAGCCACTTCCTCCAGCTCTTCTGGGGGAACCCAGAGGCGTTCCCAGGCCAGCTGGGAGACATAATCCCTCCAGCGTGTCCTAGGTCTTCCCCGGGGCCTCCTCCCGATGGGACATGCCCGGAACACCTCCCTGGGAAGGCATCCAGGAGGCATCCGAAATAGATGCCCGAGCCACCTCAACTGGCTCCTCTCGATGTGGAGGAGCAATGGCTCTACTCTGAGCTCCTCCCGAGTGACCGAGCTTCTCATCTCTAAGGGAGCACCCTGCCACCCTGCGGAGAAAGCTCATTTCGGCCGCCTGTATCCGGGATCTTGTTCTTTCGGTCATGACCCACAGCTCATGACCATAGGTAAGAGTAGGAACGTAGATTGACCGGTAAATCGAGAGCTTTGCCTTACAGCTCAGCTCCTTCTTTACCACGACAGACCGGTACTGCAGAAGCTGCACTGATCTGTCTGTCAATCTCCCGTTCCATCCTTCCCTCACTCGTGAACAAGACCCCAAGATACCTGAACTCCTCCACCTGAGGCAAAAACTCTCCACCAACCTGAAGTGGGCAAGCCACCCTTTTCCGACTGAGAACCATGGCCTCAGATTTGGAGGTGCTGATTCTCATCCCGGCCGCTTCACACTCGGCTGCAAACCGTCCCAGTGCACGCTGAAGGTCCTGGTCTGAGGAGGTCAACACGACAACATCATCCGCAAAAAGCAGCGACAAAATCACGTGGTCCCCAAACCGGACACTCTCTGGCCCTTGGCTGCACCTAGAAATTCTGTCCATAAAAATTATGAACAGAACCGGTGACAAAGGGCAGCCCTGCCGGAGTCCAACATGCACCAGGAAGCTCCTGCTCCGGTCGTACAGGGACTAAACAGCCCTAAGCAAGGGGCCCCGGACCCCGTACTCCCAGAGCACCCTCCACAGGACGCCACGAGGGAGACAGTCGAATACCTTCTCCAAATCCACAAAACACATCTGGACTGGTTGGACCAACTCCCATGAACCCTCCAGCACCCTGGAAAGGGTATAGAGCTGGTTCAGTGTACCATGACCGGGACGAAAACCACACTGTTCCTCCTGAATCCGAGGTTCCACTATCTGCCAAATTCTCCTCTCCAGTACCCTGGCATAGACTTTCCCGGGGAGGAAAATGCTCTCCATCATGTCGTTTCAAACCCAGATGCTCTTATTTTCTTTTTTTACACAAAAATTGAGAAGTTTGAAGAAATCTCCTTCAATACAATGACCATGAAGACCATATCTGTCAAAGTCCAAAAAGACACCATAAAAGCACCATCAAAGTAGATAGTCCATACGACCTATGCACTATGTTCCAAGTCTTCTAATGCCATAGTTTTATGTTTTTTTTTTCAATTCTACTTTTGTGTTGTTCAGTAAAAAGCATTTAGGTTTGGAATGACATGAGGGTGAGTAAATGATGACAGAAGTTTCATTTTTGGGTGAACTATCCCTGATGGCTGGTCTTGTATCCAGGTTGTTCCAGCAGTGTTTAAGATAGAGATGAGGCACGGAAACTTCACCTGGTTGGTAAAGAGGAAGGAGAAACATTTTATGGAGCTTCACAGGGAACTCCGTGCCTACAAGACCTTCCTCAGAATTCCATTGCCCACCCGCAGGTGACCTGATCATAAATTGTATTGTAATTATATAAATAAAATATTTTAATCAATTATTTATAATGTGCTTATATTAATATATTAATAATTACATTTAATTAATTTGATTTATATTATGTTATATTTGAAAATAATATATTTATGTTTGTATATACTATATAATATGAAATATTATTACAATTTAAAACAACTTTTCTATTTTAAAATGTAATTTATTCCTGTGATGTCAAAGATGAATTTTCAGCATAATTTCTGTGATGACATCGGTATGTTGGTGCTGATGTGTGAATGGTCTCTTAATGGTAAAAAAGCCAGATCAGCATATTTGTGCATTTACCAGTAGTCATTCTGGTAATTTACTGGGATTACTGTGTGAAAGGGGCTAGTATGTCTCATCCCGCCTATAGGGCAACAATTGAGTCATGAACGCCACTGGTCTACATGTTGACTTTATGCAGTGTGTTTGCCATCCTGTGGTAATCTTAAGAGCTCGTCCTCTGTCTTTGCAATAGTCACACAGAGCGAAGACACACTATAAACAGGAACCTTGAGCGGCACATGCCAAGTCTACCCCGTGGAGGAGGCGAAGAACTGGCCAGAGAAGAGCAAGTCTCTAGTCGAAAAGTCAGTTTCCTGTTTCAGTGATACACTGCTGACATCAGATGGCTGGTGTCTAACTAGTGTGTTTTTTTTTGTTTGTTTTTTTCACAGAGACAACTTGAAGACTACTTAAATAAGCTGCTTAAAATGCCAATGTATAGAAACTACCATGCAACAGTATGTATATATTTGGATTATATACAATATTTCAGTGGGTATGTTGTTTCTTATATGCATTAACAAATCATTTTGTCCCTTTTTTGCCATAGATGGAATTCATTGATGTGAGTCAGATGTCCTTCATTCATGATTTGGGACCAAAAGGCTTGTAAGAGCGCTTTGTTTATTGGCTACAAATGTTTTAATAATTATATATAGATATATTCTTGCCTTTTTTTTTGGTAATTGATCATTGACATTTTGTGCTGTTTCCTTCCCAGGGAGGGTATGGTTCTCAAAAGGTCAGGGGGTCACCGTATTCCTGGACTGAACTGCTGTGGCCACAGCAAAATGTGCTACCGCTGGTCCAAACGGTCAGTGTAGTGTTATTCATTCTCAGCTTGCATAGGATCTCAAAATAATAACTGTAATTTAAAAATTGCGAGATGATTTTCAAGGAAATCCGATCTTGTAATATCTTTCTTTTGGTCTTTACAGGTGGATGGTGGTGAAGGACTCTTCCCTACTCCTCATGAAGCCAGACAGCGGTGCCATCTCATTCGTCCTGCTGATGGATAAGGCGTTCGGCATCAAAATGGACACTAAAGACACTGAGACAAGGCACGGTGTCCGCATAGATAGTCTGTCCAGGTGTGTGAACTGAGGGTCACATGGTCATTAAGGCAAAAATACATTTTTTTTTTTTTTATAAAGTGAAAGAGCTTTCTGCTTTTTAAAGGACTCTGGTGCTGAAGTTCACAAGTTACCGTCACGCCCGCTGGTGGGGACAGGCAGTTGATGATTTTGTGCGCAAGTACGGCAGCAATTTCCTTAAGGATCACCGCTTTGGTTCCTTTGCCAATGAACAGAAGAACATCCCATCTAAATGGTAATTATTGCTTTCTACGTGCATCCTATGACTAAAAAGATCATATCATAGATGCTTAGCAGTGGGCACTTTTGACATCAACCACCTTGCAACACCCTGGCAACCTGCCCACAAAGCCATGGCACTGTGGCAACAATTTTTACGCAGACAGAAACTGCTCACAATTTCTTCAGGAAATGTAAAATTCTAGTTATAAAATGTTTATATTGCTTACATTTATATTATAAAATGAAACTAAAAGTTCAACTAGGCAAAGAAATAATTTGGGTTTACCAAGTGGGTTTATTAACTTTTTTTATAATAGTTTTATAATATATTATACTGCATTATTGATTTTTATATTATTTCTTGAAAAATTATAATTTTGGTTTTAATAAACAGACTAAACTAACTTTTAGCTTTAGTTTAATATTATTATATTATATTAATTATATTTGCATTCATTCAGTATTATATTAGTATTTATTTATTTAAAAATAATATAATAAAATAATCATTTTGGTTTACTAAGCAAACTAAAGCTAACTTTAGCTTAAATTATATTAGCTATTGTATTATTATATTAGTGATTATATATATTTATATTATTTTATATTTATATTTATTTCTTGAAAAAAATGAATAATTTGGGTTTACTAAGCTAATTTTTAGAATTAGTTTTATATTAAATTAAATTGGCAGTTATATAATTTTTTACATTGTATTCATCTATGTAGATGAAATTATATTATGTATTTATTAAAAATAGTATAATTATAATAATATTATTATTATTATTATTATTATTATTATTATTATTATTATTATTGATTATATAATATAGTGATTTTATATATTTATAATTTTTTTTTGATAATTTGGGTTTACTTGGCAAACTAAAGCTAATTTTCAGCTTATATTATATTGGCTATTGTATTGTATTGTATTAGTGATTATTATTTATTTCTCAATTTTTCTCAATTTTAATTTGATGCATTTCAAAACTATCCAGAAAAAAAATCAGTAATCCAGCTAGCAGAAGCAGGTCTTGACTCTCAGGTTTTCTAGAACAGATAAACATGTGAAAGCTTTAGCTGTCTGCTGCTGTGTCTTCAGGTGAAGCCTGCTTAACTGGAGTAACTTGAGAGAATGAGAGGAAAGTGTAACCATAGACTCCATCCTCTTTTGACCCTGTGGAGAAGCAAGATAGTATCTAGGGCAGCATCTTCACTGCTGGTCTAGGCAGGTTATTTGTTGTTCGTTGTTGCAGCATTAAGCCCTATTAGCTTGCTTGTTCCCTGAATAATGAAAATTATGTAATTAAGTTTGAGACACAGGGAGAGTGTGAACTTAGAACTATCGGCATTACCCAGTGATTTGACTGATTGGGTGTGTGTTTCAGGTATGTGAATGGGAAGCAGTACATGGAGGATGTGGCAAATGCGCTTGAAGAGGCAGAGGAGGAAATCTTTATCACTGACTGGTGGTATGTTGAGATAAAGCCTATACCATACATTCCTCTTTCCTCAATAAAATTCTGAGAAAATCAATAAACTTCCAGTCCGCCCAGTTCTAGGAAAGCAGCAGGAAATGGAGTACTTTTCTAGAGGGTTTAGACTTTAGGATATCAATGTCCTAACCAGGCGTCACACAACCAGTGCTTTTTCTGTCCAAATAGAAAATGTGCATGCAAAAACTACAAAATTACACATATTTGATGTTTAATATGGGTGTGGAGTACAATTTTGGCATTTCATTGAAACATGCAATGCTTATTGTAATCATTTGAAAATTAACAATATCTTAAGTCATGTGAAAATACAATGTTTTTTTGACAATTAATTAATTGTATTTATTATTAATAAATTAAATATTTATATTGATAAACTAATTTAAATTATTGAATTTATAATTTTGATATAGTTTATTAGGATTTTTAAAAATCCTATCCTTAATTTCTTTTGTATTTAATTTTATTTTAATTTTTAAAAGATGCATTAGAATTTTTTAAAATCCTTATCCAGTAACCACATATGATTGCAAAAGAAGTTTATTTCTCCAAAAGTGTGAGAACCTTGAACACTGAAACAAGTGACTATCACAATGTATTATTGCTTATCACGTTCACAACAACTAGGATGGATGAGATGTATTGCTTTGACCTGTCATAACAAGGAGGTCATGAACTGAGAGAAAAGCCCAACGGAAGGTAGTAGAAAAAAAGAGAGGGAAAGATAGTTGTATACTTTGTACGCACCCTCTCAGAGGGCACCTCCAGCTGGGAGCAATGGCCAAACAGATCTGTTACCTTCATCAGACAGATGCCTGGTGCTGTGTTACAGCATCACTCAGTCATCGCGGCAGACATCCCGCAAGTGTGAGATTCTAGTGTGTGTGCGTGTGCACTTTTTTTTCCCTCCCTAGCTTAATACATTTCAAATTATGTAAGCGACAGTGAGATGTGAGACTAGACGTTTATGCATATTTGATGTTACAAATGCTTTCCCTGCTCATGAGGTCACTACTGTGTGTCAATGCAGGCTGAGCCCTGAGATCTTCCTCAAGAGGCCTGTCGTCGAGGGCAACCGCTGGCGACTCGATTCCATTTTGAAACGGCAAGCGGTGAGTTAATCCAACCCATAGATGCAGTGAAACGCCATCCATCTGTGGCTTTACTGCCCCGGCAATAAAACCTTCCCATTCACTGTTCTCATGTAATAAATTACATTCCAGGGTGTTTTCTGTTTTCTCGGTTATATATTAATATTGACTGGTGGATTTGCTGTACTGATCATCACGAACTGTTTGTTCTTGCAGCAAAAAGGTGTGCGTATATTTGTGATGTTGTACAAGGAGGTGGAACTGGCTCTCGGCATAAACAGCGAATACAGCAAACGAACACTACTACAACTTCACCCCAATATCAAGGTGAGATGGGAAAAAAATGTCAGTTCATGAATCGACTAGTGCTGTCAAATAGATTAATCATGATTACTTGCATCTGACATGAAAAAATTAAGAGACCACTTAACATAATATATATATATATATATATATATATATATATATATATATATATATATATATAATATAATATATATATAATATAATATAATATAATATAATATAATACACTACCAGTCAAAAGTTTGGACACACTTTCCCATCAAAGAGATATACACACACATATACACTATATATTATATTTACAAAGTTTTATACTGAGTACGATTAATTGTGATTAAGCGATTTGAGAGCACTAGAATCGACTCCTGTGAAATAAGAGTCAAAAGAGACTATGTTGGACTTTCTGACTTTAGAATACTGATGTCCTTACCAGACGTTACAATACAAGTGCTTTTTTCTGTCCAAATATAAAAGGACCCTGAATGCAAAAAACAAAAGAACATTATTAATGAGAATTCAAGCATATTTGATGTTTAATATGTATGGAGCACAATTTTGAACCAGTAAAGTTTCATTGTGAATGGGGATAATCATTGCAACGGGGATGAAAAATCTGGGATTTTAAAGTTGTGATTCATACATGGTTGTATTTATTTGTGCCATTTAAAAATGTAAATAATAAAGAAAATAAATAGTTTTGAAAGAAAATTTCTGACTGTTTCAAAGAAAAGTAAAAGAGTACAATTCTGATTATGGTTCTAACAGGTCACTCAACCTTTGTTGATTCAACTATTAAAGGGTTAGTTCACCAAAAAGGAAAATTGTCATTAATTCCTCACCCTCATGTCGTTCCAAAGCCGTAAGACCTTCATTCATCTTCGGAACACAAATTAAGATATTTCTGATGAAATCCGAGAGCTCTCTGACCCCTCCATAGACAATTTATTCAAGGCCCAGAACGGTAGTAAAGACATTGTTAAAATTGTCCATGTGACTAGTGCTTCAACTTTAATGTTATGAAACGACGAGAATACTTTTTGTGTGCAAAAAACTAACAAAAATAACTACTTTATTCAACAATGTCTTCTGTTCCCTGAATTGTATATTTTATTATAACAAATCTCTGTTGTGAATATGTATCTTAAATTACACATTGTCATATGAATAAACCTAAAGTGACGTATCAGAAAATGAGTCATGGTTCAGTGAAGGAGTCAATAGTGAAGTCAGTAACAGCTCTAAATGATTCACTGATTGAGTCATTAAAAAGAACCGCTTCAACCGAGTCATTTGTTCACTAATCAGAAATCACATGTTCGTTATTGCACTCACTCTAACAATATGATATCTGACAGCTGCATATGGACACATAGAAAGTCTGACTGTCTCCGACTGTCACCATGGCAACAATATTAGCCACAAAATTGTAGTTTTTTTTGTTGCATTTGCAACCATTTTGCAATCTTTTTAACCACTGCACCACACCAAAGAAACAAAGAGAAGGAAAGAGTTGCCAATAACAAACTTCTTTTCTTCTCAGGTGATGAGGCACCCTGACCACGTATCATCTTCCGTGTACCTGTGGGCGCATCATGAGAAGATTATAGTCATTGACCAATCGGTGGCTTTCGTGGGAGGCATTGACTTGGCGTACGGACGCTGGGATGATCAGGAGCATCGGCTGACTGACATAGGAAGTGTCACCAGAAATCTTCCTGTGTCTGCAGAGGTTGGAACTATTCTTATGTTTTATGACATACATTGTTGTTTTAGTATTATTTATACACCATTATAGTATTTATTCATATTTAAGATATTTTTTAAATACATTTTAGTGTGTTTTAGTAATTTTAGTTTTTGTCAATTTTATTAGCTATGCTTAATATATATAAAAAAAAAAAAAAAAAACGTTATTTTATTTTTATTTTTGGTTCTTTAACTTAAAGTCAGCATGAAACAGAAGTTGCTATAGTCTTTTCTTCCATATTGCGACATATATACTAGTGAAATAAATGTAGAGTGTGACTTTATTTTTTTCTGCCGGGACTTGATTAGATCATAGGAAGTTGGGTGTTGCAAACTAAATGGAGGCAGATCTGATATGGAGGATATACTTACTTTGAACTTGAGGACTTATTATTTGTCACAGAATGCCTCTGAAGCCTCTCCTGCAATGGCTGCTCCATCAAACGGGCCCAGCGCAGTGCACATAAACGGCAAAAGTTTGCCTGTGGACACAGTGGACCAGCCAAAACTAAAAGGACAGGGGAAGACCAAGAAGACCCGTTTCAGCATCCGTAGGCACCTACAAAAACACGGGCTGACGTCTGCGGGTAGCGTGAGCAGCGCTGAGAGCTCCGAAGAAAGTGAGTACGCCCCCGTCTCTGGAACGCTCACGAATGCATACTAGTGACACGTTACTGACCTAAACTCCCACATTCAGCTGTTATCACATAGATGATTTTGTAATGCCCATTGGCAGCACATTCATATGACTGACCTGACCATCTTATGCAATGATTTACAGTATTTACCATAAAAACATGAATCATTAAGGTTTTAGTTGAGGTTTAAGATATGAGATAATGGCCCGGTTTCACAGACAGGGTTTAGATTAAGCCGGGATTAGACCTTAGTCCAATTAGGACATTTAAAGGTGCACTGTGTAAATTTTAGCGGCATCTAGGGGTGAGGTTGCGAATTGAGGTTCCTTTTTTCCGAAGCACATAGAGAAGCTACGGTGGCCAACACAGGACAAAAATATTGTCATCGGAGACAATAGAGAGTAGCTAGCGCTCTCTAGAGCAGTTTGTCCGTTTAGGGCTACTGTAGAAACATGGCGGCGCAAAATGGCGACTTCACTGTAAGGGGACCTGCGGTGTATGTAGATAGAAATGGCTCATTCTAAGATAATAAAAACATAACTTAATTATGTAAGGTCTTTATACACCAATGAAATATATAATTATGTATATTATATGGAATTTCTGTTAATAGATCCTCAAATACTACACACTGCACCTTAGAAAAAATATGTGTGCGTCCTGAGACAAAACAATGGCACTGACTAATTTAAGAGAAGTATTCAGATAAAACGACTCAAGCATGCATTTTAGTCTGGGACTAGGCTTAAGCCTTGTCTTGAAACCGGGGGATTGAGGATTAGATGTGATTTACTTGTGTTAATGAATATTTTTAGTAGAATCTATATTCATGTTCATATACTCCATTTTCAACTCAGATGTTCCACACCACACATTTTAAGAGGGTTATCCAGGTTGTAAAGATGCCCCCTTTTCTTTAGGTTTTTCTAATAGTATTTGCAGCCACCAAAATTTGATCCCTCTTAAATGGATTGAGCTGAGGGTGTCCATGCCCTCCTGCTTGTGCCCAAGTGGTGAGTAAGAATCAGGCTTGGGTGAGACGTTTCGGGTGTGCACTCTATGAGAGGTTGCCCCTAATTCTGATCCTGACCATTTGGTTGTAAAGAATTATTTTATTAGAAGTCAAATATCATCCATGTCGAACAGGCAACCTCTCAAAACACTCGGGGCACTCAGAGCACTGTGTGGTTTGCTGTGTTTCAACAGTCAGATTGTATTCTTGCAGACTCTTCCAGATGAGTAAGACAGAGAATATCCAATGCTTGCCAAGCATGTGTATTATTTTGGACTGATGCCGTAGTAACTCCGCAGTGTGAAAGCATGGATTGTTTCCTTAACATGTTCTGTAAAAAGTAGTTTTGAGTGTGGTTGTTGGTTTGATGCATGATTTTATGAAAACAAATGTTTTACTCTTGGTTGCAGTTTTCTTTGATCTGTGTTTTTTTTTTAATTTGTTATGAATGTTGATTTTCTTTTGTCTGTATCACTTTTATCAGAAACTGAAGCAGCACAAGATCTGCAAGCGGATGTCATTGGCCTGATGGGGAACACCCGGTTCTGGCATGGCAAAGATTACTGCAACTTTGTGCATAAGGACTGGATCCAGTTGGATAAACCTTTTGATGGTGAATCATTGGATTTAAAATCAAACTTTCTGAAGATTACAGCATTCAATGTTTTTATATTCATGTTTTATTCATATAAATATAATGCATGTAAATTAGAGATTAACTGATATGGGTTTTTCTATAGCCGATGCCGATATTTTTTTTTTTATTAATTCTTTTTTTTTTAAAAGGTCGGGGTCAGCTGATGGCCGATATGTGCAGCCGATTTTTAGGGTTGAGATCTTAAAGTTTTCGCCTTCATTTGCATGCTAAAATGTCACACTAATAATAAGTGGATGCACAACATTTCTAAACTTAACTCTGCACAACACTGACTTGAACCATCTCTCGAATCTTAATTTTGTGAACTGCACGGTATTAAAATAAAATATTTATCCAAAGTTAACCAAACAAATCAATAAACTGACCAAGTATTAATGATTAACATGGCCATAAATTCCATTCTATGAAATGCATCTTTACACTATATCTAATTTGCATAGTAATGTGTTTTTAGGACAATATGTAATGTAAAAAACGTGTAATAATGGGAGTAATAAAAAGGAATATTTTCATAAGAATATCCAGACAAATCTGTGTATGTTGTCAGAGAAATTCACTAAAATATAATGTCCTCTACAGAGGCAAAACCTCTATTCTGGGTCTCAGGAGGATATTTCGTGCAGATGGGTCTCGTGCAGATCGAATCCAGCATTTATATTTAAATGTCACTTCCGAAACTTTGCAGCATGCAGTTGACCATTGGTCCTTTTAGCAGCGTGAAAATCAATCGTTTTATTCAAAGAATTTTATAGACTGTATAGCCTCGAGTTTCGCGAGCTTGCATTAACTTCGCGAGCTTGCATTATTAGCACTGAATAAAAACTCGGATCACGTCAAGAGATCTGGCTACAAATCTGCCCAATCTGTTTCGCCAGTATATTGTTACAGTATCAACTGAGAGTGCTTTTGCTTGCGTTTGAGGGTGCTTCAGCCTTGTTTATACTTTCCGCGAGCCTCCGCTGACTGCGCGCGCGCCTCCAATCGCTGCGCTCAACGCGCACGACCGCCCACTCTGCGTTGACATCATTTTTGCCACGCGCACCCTCGCTCGTGCGGATGCGTTGAGTATAAACAAGGCTAGCCTGTCATACACTGTTCTGGGCTGCTCCATGAGTGAGGACAGCTCTGTGTCTCCGAGCACGGTCAGTGCTGTCTGTGAGCGGGGTGGAGTAACGTAGCCCTCGCCCTCAGTCATGCTGCAGTGTTTGTGAGAGCTGCTGCTTTTCTCCAGAGTGAATACAGGAAAAATAAGAACTTATAACATTGTGGCTAATATGTTAGCAAGCAAGCTGCTGATATTTTTCGACTACAGTCCTTAAAGTTAACGGCAAGCATTGTAGCATTATGCCAGTTCCACCGCACCAATAACATGGGGCTGCCCACGGATGTGCCTGACTTTAAATCGGCACTACTAAACATGGATATCGGCTGATGCGGATATATTAAAAAATGACAAATATCGGCCCGATATATCGGCTGACCTCTAATGTAAATACAATATAATACATAAATTAATTAATATAAAATAAGTAATAAATTTAAATTAAATTGTTCCTGAAATATGGTCTTTTTGTAGATTTTATTGACCGGCACATAACTCCCAGAATGCCTTGGCATGACATTGCCTCAGTGGTCCATGGGAAAGCAGCCAGAGATGTTGCACGCCATTTCATTCAGCGCTGGAATTTCACAAAGGTGAGGAAAGCAATATTGGCATGTGTTAATGCCTTCTGATAGTTCATACAGTATATGTCCATGGACTTGTTTTTTGAACATCTAGATAAAATGTATATAAATGCCAAAGGAAAGTGTATATTTTTTAACTGGCCAGCATTTTTTTTGTCATTAAAATCATTTTATAATAAAGTAAGTAAATGAGATCAATGAATGATAAAGGAATACAAATATTCCACAGTCTTTTTTATATTTGGTCTAAGCTGCATGCATAATACTTTAAAAGGAATTGGTTTCAGTTGTTTTACATGCCACACCACAAGCTATTTCAACTTCCCAGAAGTATTTCATGTCAACCCCTGTGCTTTTAGCTAATATACTAAAACATGGCTTTTAATATGTTTGCATTTGCATTGCCATCTTGTTATAGATCATGAAGCCCAAATACAGATCCTTGTCATACCCATACCTCCTTCCTAAATCTCACACTACTGCAAATGAGATCAAGTATCAGGTCCCTGGCTGCTCCCAGACTAATGTCCAGGTAAATTTATATAAACGTCAATATTCCCATTAGATCTCCTACAGACAAATACCACATACAGCTTTCATTTGACTAATTCTCTCGTTACTCAGGTGTTACGATCCGCCTCAGACTGGTCAGCAGGTATAAAATACCATGAGGAGTCGATTCATACGGCTTACGTCAACGCAATTGAAAACAGCAAACACTATATCTACATAGAGGTGTGACACACAGGACTTATTTTCAGTTTGTTTATATCAACTATACTTCTAACTATACAGAATAATACAGGATGTCCTAAAGCAGCTTTTCATTGGGCTAATGCTGTGCGTTTCCTCTTTCAGAACCAGTTCTTCATAAGCTGTGCCGACAACAAAATCGTTCACAATAAAATTGGAGACGCCATCGCCAAGAGGATCATAAAAGCATATCGGTGAGCTGCGGTCAATAACTTGTGTCTTTTACCCAGTCCACCACCTTTTGTATGTCCACACACCTATAACACATAATGATACACTACTTATTTAATGAAACACTTGTAAATCAATAGGATGTAGTGACAAGTGTTTGTCTAAAGACAAAAATGTATTCTTCATTTGTAAAAGAATAGCCAGCAATGATAAATAGACTGTATAAGGCCATACTTAGGCAAAGCATCTGTTATTGATCTCCCTTACTTCAAAGGTGATTATGTAATCTTGTGTTTTTTCTGTGTGATTCACAGGGAGGGTAAAAAGTACCGTGTGTATGTGGTGACACCACTGCTTCCTGGGTTTGAGGGGGATATCAACACCGGTGGGGGCAGTGCCATACAGGCAGTCATGCACTTCAATTACAGGTAACACTAAATATTATGATCCTTTATACATACATACATACATACATACATACATATAATAAAATACTTCATTCAGTAAAGGATGCAGTTGATCAAAAGTGGCAATGAAGAAATTTAAATAACAAAAGAACATTCTATTCATCAAAGCATTCTAAAGAAAAGAAAAAAGTAGAAGAATAAATTTTTGAGCACCATACCAGCATATTTGAATGATTTCAAATATGTAACACCTTATGTCACGTTAGATGTTTAATACTTCTTGTTTTGTGGCTATACTATGGATTTCAAAATGATTTTCTGTGGTAATTGACCAAATAATTCCTCAAATGTTTCCAATGGAGCTTAGCTTGTATTGAATCCAATACATTCTTACATTTACCTATAAAAGGTGAGATATTATTCCTGCCTGAAGTTATCATTTATCATATAAACAGGGAGTGTTCCATTGGAGGGTTTTGTTTATTTGGTCGTCTCTGAAATGATTGTGCCATTTTTAATACTCTCATATTTGTGCAGGACCATGATCAGAGGAGACTGCTCCATTATCTCACAGCTGAAGAAAGAAAGTGAGTACAAACATGTATAAATATCCTAACCAGATGTTATTTCTGAGGGTTCTGTGAAGTTCCTGTGGTAGACCAATGCAGTGCAGGCACTCAAAGACCTGTGTGAACTTCTGTCTCTACTGTTTTAAAAAAATGGCTTTGTTGATTTGTTTGATGGGTTTCAGTCTCAAAGGAGTGGAGCAAGCAGACTCAAACAGACAAGAGCAAGAAAACAAGTATTTCCTGCTATGCTAACCTTTTACCTATAAAACCTTTAGGCTGGCCATCCCAAAACTACATTGAAATAGATCGTCAAACAAGTTTGCTACATCTCTCTTTTTCATGCTTTAAAGAAGCTCGGCCACTTTAAAGAAACACAAATATTTGCTTTTGTAGTCAGATGGTGTAGTTACATCATCTACCAGCAGGGGCTAACATGACTGCTAACCAGCCAAAACTTGACCCCTAGGGGATGCTGGCCTTAAGAACATTAAAACACAACAGCACCCTCTTGTGGTTCTTAATTCATAATAAAAGACAAACTCATGTGGTTTGTTGTGTAAGACCTTGTTGTGGACTGGAGAATTAGCACTGTGTGTTTTTATGGTGCAACATCTACTTGCAGTGAGACACAATCTTTCGGCCTGCATCTATTACCCCGCCATGAGAGAGGAAGGAGTGAAGTTTCTCTTTGTGCTTGAATTATCCAGCACGTCCTTGGTGTTTTGTTGCAGCTTCACTGGATCTGAGCGTTCCCGCAGTGTACCGAACACAGATACAGATACATATCGCTACTCGCTAAAAATACAGGAGCTCGACTGTGGGTGCATAATTATGTGCTGTATAACTGCATATCCTCCTGCTCAAATAAAACTGGCTGAGAAAATACCAGTTTTATATATAAAAGGTATTTTAAAAAGAAACGTGAGATTTAAGCTGTAGGTAAAACACATTTTTCTAAAGTGACTGCACAACAGTAACACCAGCGGATAAAGTTTCAGAGGAAGGAAGTGTTTCTTTTGCCTCTATTGAGCTCCTAAAGTGGCGTAAATGTTAGGAGTGTCAAAATAAATGCGAAAAGTCCAAGTTGGCACAAAGCAAATGGGTTAAACTGGTGGAAATGGACAGAATAATTACAGAGCAATAACTCAATGACCAAACATATGATTTTAAACATGAAATGATTGTCAGACCTTGCTTAATTCAAACTGAACCTATATACCGATCAGGCATAACATTATGATGTGAAGTGAAGTGAATAACACTGATTATCTCTTCATCACAGCACCTGTTAGTGGGTGGGATATATTAGGCAGCAAGCTTTGTCCTCAAAGCTAATGTTTTAGAAGCAGGAAAAATGGGCAAGAGTAAGGATTTGAGCGAGTTTGACAAGGGCCAAATTGTGATGGCTAGACAACTGGGTCAGAGCATCTCCAAAACTGCAGCTCTTGTGGGGTGTTCCCAGTCTGCAGTGGTCAGTATCTATCAAGAGTGGTCCAAGGAAGGAACAGTGGTGAACCGGTGACAGGGTCATGGGCGGCCAAAACTCATTGATGTGAAGGCTGGCCTGTGTGATTCAATCAAACAGACAAGCTACTGTAGCTCAAATTGCTCAAGAAGTTAATGCTGGTTCTGATAGAAAGGTGTCAGAATACACAGTGCATCACAGTTTGTTTTGTATGGGGCTGCATAGCCGCAGACCGGTCAGGGTGCCCATGCTGACCCCTGTCCAACACCGAAAGTGCCAACAGTGGGCATGTGAGCATCAGAACTGGAGCACGGAGCAATGGAAGAAGGTGGCCTGGTCTGATGAATCACATTTTCTTTTACATCACTTGGATGGCCGGGGGCGTGTGCGTTGCTTGTCTGGGGAACACATGGCACCAGGATGCACTATGGGAAGAAGGCCCGGCGGAGGCAGTGTGATGCTTTGAGCAATGTTCTGCTGAGAAACCTTGGGTCCTGCCATCCATGTGGATGTTACTTTGACACGTACCACCTACCTAAGCATTGTTGCAGACCATGTACACCCTTTCATGGAAACGGTATTCCCTGGTGGCTGTGGCCTCTTTCAGCAGGATAATGCGCCCTGCCACAAAGCAAAGATTGTTCAGGAATGGTTTGAGGAGCACAACAACGAGTTTGAGGTGTTGACTTGGCTTCCAGATCTCAATCCAATCGAGCATCAGTGGGACGTGCTGCACAAACAAGTCCGATCCATGGAGGCCCCACCTCGCAACTTATAGGACTTAAAGGATCTGCTGCTAACATCTTGGTGCCAGAAACCCCAGCACACCTTCAGGGGTCTAGTGGAGTCATGCCTCGACAGGTCAGGGCTGTTTTGGCAACAAAAGGGGGACCAACACAATATTTGGAAGGTGGTCATAATGTTATGCCAGATCGGTGTATGTCTAAATTTTATTTATTTATTTTTTTTTGGGGTCCTTTTAATGAAAATGAGAAATGTTTTCTTGTAAAGTTTTTTTTATTATTTATTTATTTCATATATTTTATTTTACTTCTGTTTTTAGTTCAAATGTAGTTTAGTTATACCTTCTGTGGAACAAGAGAAGATTGTTTAAAAAATGTTTTTGTCCATTCAGTGTTGTTTTGGACCCCATTGACTTGCATTGTATGAACAAAAACTGTATGTTCTGCATGTTCCACAGAAGTAAAAGTCAGTTTTTAGAAGGACATGAGAGTGACATGACAACAGAATAACAATTTTTGACTGAACTATCCCTTTAAACTATTGTAAATATCAAATGAAAATGGAACATGAATTTATATATATAAAAAAAAAAAAAAAAACATTTGCATTAACTTGCAAAAAACATCTCTTTCTCTCTCTCTCTCTCTCTCTCTCTCTCTCTCTCTCTCTCTCTCTCTCTCTCTCTCTCTCTCTCTCTCTCTCTCTCTCTCTCTCTCTCTCTCTCTCTCTCTCTCTCTCTCTCTCTCTCTCTCTCTCTCTCTCTCTCTCTCTCTCTCTCTCTCTCTCTCTCTCTCTCTCTCTCTCTCTCTCTCTCTCTCTCTCTCTCTCTCACACACTCTCTCTCTCTCTCTCTCTCTCTCTCTCTCTCTGTCTCTGTCTCTGCAGTGGGTGATCAGTGGATGAATTACATCTCATTCGGGGTCTTAGGACCCACGCTGAGCTGGAGGGAAGGCTGGTGACTGAACTGATATATGTGCACAGCAAGATGCTTATTGCCGACGACAACACCGTCATCATTGGTGAGTAAAAATAGAACATTTTCAGACAGGAAAAACGCATAATGACCACATCATCTATGCACATGTGCTTATAGGAATGATGCAGCAATCATGAAACTGCTGTTGTTGTAATGTGAAGTAAAAATGTTTAAAAAATAGAGAGAGAAATGGCTCCTCCTTCTGTTAAGTAGTAGTATTGCATTCTAAATGTCAATCATTTAAATTTTTTAAGCAGTTTCTCTACTTTTATCATAATTAAAAATGTATATTGCATCCATCAGGTTCTGCCAATATCAATGACCGGAGCATGCTGGGTAAGAGAGACAGTGAGGTGGCCGTCATTTACGAGGATATCCAGACCGTGAAGTCAGTCATGGACGGTGAGGAGTATCAGGCCGGACGCTTCGGATTGAGTCTGCGGCTGGAGTGTTTCAGGTTCAGGACTCGTTCATGTCCGTTTACTGCATTTGGCATTTTTAGACGCATGCAAATAGGGTTTAAACATGTCTTCTTCCTTTGAAATCAATAGGACGATTCTAGGTGCCAACACTGACCCCAGTATTGACGTGACAGACCCTATTAGTGACCAGTTTTATAAGGAGGTGTGGATGACCACAGCATCCCGGAATGCAACCATCTACCAGAAGGTCAGCTTATCCTTTTCATCTAAAATTTCTTCTTCTGCATCGTCTTTCTGCATAACCATTTGGCTGTCTCTATCCATCTGTCTGTCTCTGTCCATCTCTCTATTAAATGAATAAGTTGCTTTTCACATGTCCTGACTGAAACTTCTCCATCTCCTCCAGGTTTTCCGCTGCTTGCCGTCCAGCGACGTTCGGGCAATTCTGGAGTTGGATGGCTACCTCTCAAAGCCTGGTTTAGAGAAGGAGGACCCTGCCCGTGCTCAAGAGGAGCTGAAGAAGATCCGGGGCTTCCTGGTCCAGTTCCCGCTCCAGTTCCTCAGCGAGCAGAACCTTCTGCCACCCATCGGATCAAAAGAAGCCATGGTGCCCATGGACGTATGGACGTGAGAGAACCTGTCAACATTTCCAGACTTAAAATAAACTGCAAATCTAGCAGCTGTACCAGGAATGACTTCATCTCTCTTATTATAAAACGGACACTTCTGAGACCGAAAAGGAGATCTGGAGGAGAGTCAGCCATCAGTTGTTTACCCTCCTGGAATTAAAGACATCAGACTAGTTTGTTTCATCCCTGTTCGAAACTTGATTGTTTGTATATTCTAACACTATGCAACTAATATTATTTTTTTATGAACTATCGTCACAAGTCCAATACAAGATGATGAAATGGATGTTTTTGTTTTAGTTTTTGGTGTCCTTGCTGCAGGAGAAGGATGCTAATATATTGATTCTTGTTCATCAGCATTAGTGAATGGTTTTGTGCCGTGTAACACGCACTGAATATGTATTATTCTTTGCATTTAAGTGCCAACTATATCTGTGTAACTTTTCTGATTTCTCTATATGAAGTGCAAACATTCCTTGTGTACTATATCTCAAGATTTATGGGTCTGTGATAGTGGACATGGTCCATTAATTGTTATTTTCCTGTGCTACGAATTGCCATGTTTTGGTGGCCTTATTAGTTTACTGTGTACTTGATGCTAGGTATGAACTGAAATTCACCAAAGCATTTGTCTATTATGACCAAATTGAGTTGGTTTCATAAGAATACAGACTAGTATTCAGTTTTATTCCAATTATTTGTCTACATGGTACAGTATACTGTAAAAACATGCTATGCCTGAAGCTCTAAAGAAGTTTACTAATTGTTCTTAATGAAACTCTTGATCATTATACATTCCATTTAGAAGTACTGAGTCAACGACAAACATTTCCGTCACTGTAAAGGTCGCAGCATGTGTGTTTGCATTATAAATTTGCAGCAAGTAACCTCTACCAGTTGTTAGCCAAGCACTCAAATGTCTGCACTGTTGACTGTGAATCTGCACTTCTATAGTAGTTCAGGAACCGATTTCTATTCTCTTTCTATCTTTTCCTCATTGTCTTTTTACCATTTTCCCCATTAATTTGCATTTTTGCACAAAATATTTATCAAAAACACAAATAATGCGTGTTGGAATGTTTATGAAATATGTTAATTGATGTTATATAGATTAAACAATGACTTTCACACTACTGAGGTGGATCTGATCTAGTTGTCTAGCTATCATTCGTCAGACTTTTGGGATTTACTACACAAATGGTTGATTGGAACATCATGTGTGTTCTGCTGCTCTGTGTGTGTGTGTGCGTGTCCAGGTAAACCTGTTATGAGGACAAAATGTCCCCATAAAAATGGTAATATTCCGTGGGGACATTTTTTTGGTCCCCATGAGGAAAACGGCTTATAAATCAGACTAAATTATGTTTTTTGAAAATGAAGTTTATGGTTAGGGGATAGAATATACAGTTTGTATAGTATAAAAATCACTATGTCTATGGGAAGTCACCATAAAACATGAAAACACAACGTGTGTGTGTCTGATGAGTGAATGTGTGAACACTGTCTTACTGTCTCGATGGTATGTGTGGGTGTGTGTGGTGTGTACATTTGTTTCTTTGGGATATGTACAGCTGTCACGTTCCCTGCAGACTGCGGTCTATGAGCTACAGCTGAGCAACAGTCCCTGATACAATCTCCTGACCTCTGACCTACCTCTCACACAGTGCAAAGATCGCTATGGGTTGTCACATGGGAGAAACACATCAGAGCAATTATAAAGTTATAAAAGAGAGTTTGGATACATCTTGATCCCACATACAAATATTACATTTCATGTTAGCTGCCATTTCAGCATGTAAATGTTCTATTATTGTAACAATGGTAACTAGCCTAAAGTTTGCCTTAAGCAGGTGTCTGTTATTGTAGAGAACAAGCCCAAACACAAAGTGTAATTTCTGTCTGAGAAAGAAAGATGAAGGCCAGGATTACTACAAAGGCATGTTGTCCTGTCCTCAAGCTCATGCATGTCTGAACATTTTGTTTCTAAAACCCTGATATGTGTGCCTGTAAGTAAGCTTTCTTGTTACAATTAAAAAAAGAGATCTCTTTTTATCATGTTAAAAATGTGACCATGTGTTTATATATACATGTGTGTCCTTATGTAAATCTCAGGAAGACGGTGTGGTACAATGATTCAAACAAACATGGGGTCATTTAAAGGTTCCTAAGAAAGGGTGTGGACGGAAAGATGATGTAAACATTCATGATCGTTTAAAATTATGTACATTTTTATCTTTAATTATATCCTTGAAACATTACTAATGTATTGTCCTATTTTTCTCTCTCTATTTTTCATTGTGTTTATTACATTCAACACGAGGCTCTTTCAAGAATCTAGGTCTGATTAACCTACTTCACTCTTCACAGGAATCCACAGGGGATATGTTGCATAACCACGGGTTTCACTCCTAATAAATATCCCAGAACATACGCGTGTCTAGCGAAGTCTTTAATGATACGTGTACTAGTGTGACCGATTTTGTTCTTCTAACACTATTAGTTAATTCATTGTCCATTAGACAGGGGAAGAAAGATGACCACCCTTTTCCTCAACTCTTCAGACAAATTCTAAACAATACTGACAATGATGAATGGGAGCAAATCTGGTTTGAAGGCATGAAATGTGATCAGGCTAAGCCACAGAAATACAAAGGATCTTATCATAAAGGCAGGCTATTGGACAAACCACTGCAATGGGGTTGACTGCATTGTCAGCACAAAACATTTTCTCACAGGCTAATGCTAATAGTGCTGTTGCAACAGATAGCACTTGGATGCGCAAGAACCCAATCAGGATTTCAAATACATAAAAATGGCCTGTTTTTACAAGCAAAAGTCACTGAGGAACAAAAGCTGTTCTGTGGCAAAAGGCGACGAGGAATGAGAGAAATGTAGCACAGCAGAGTCTGTGCTGATAAGATGAAAGATATTACGCAAGGGAGGCTTCACACTGGCTGAATGCTCGACAGGGATTCACTCTGGGGAAACATGGATTTTTACAAACAAGATGTTGTGGGGAAAGCTTTAAAAAGACACAGTATGGCTTCAAGACTATATTCCTGTCTATATTCACGCCTGTATTTTTATTTTTATTATCTGCAAGAAGCAGTATAATGTAGCTTATAATTTAAGTTTCCCCATCCAACACACACACAAAAAATGCCTTTAGAATAATTAATATCCCCCATTCAGCATATATAACCAAATAATTTTAGACATCGACCGCTAGATGGCGGACTATTCACTGTTGTATTATATGTCATTGATTTGTAATACATAAATAGACAGGCAGACAGACAGACAGGCAGGCAGGCAGACAGACAGACAGGCAGGCAGACAGACAGACAGACAGACAGACAGGCAGGCTGGCAGACAGACAGACGGACAGACGGACAGACAGACAGACAGACAGACAGATAGACAGACAGATAGATAGATAGATAGATAGATAGATAGATAGATAGATAGATAGATAGATAGATAGATAGATAGATAGATAGATAGATAGATAGATAGATAGAGCTCATGACATTCAATGGGACTGCCGTTATGACAGACGGAGTGTGTCAGAGAGGATGTTTTCTGCCAAGACAAATGCGAGAGGAAGGTGGTGTGGGGGGAGGAGGTGTTTTATAAATCGCGCTGCTTACATAAACGGAAGGTGAGAGGAAGTGTGCTGTTTGTGGCTCACTGTCTGTCTGAAATATGGCTTCCTGTTTCTGACTGGTCTTACACATCATAAGCTGCTCAACACATGCATACAATCAAAACAACAACAACAATACATTTTCCGAGGAGATGGTTAAAATTACATGACATTTTCACGTTTTGTCCTATAACATAAGTCAACGTGATTTGGCTTGTTTAAAATATCCAATTTGTCAAGCATGTTAACTTGTACCTTGTAGTTGTAGTCCTTATTTTCAAACTACTGTGAATTTGGCCCCGCCTCTCGCCCTGGCCACGCCCTAGAAACCCCAGTGATTGACACGCCTTCAACGCCTTGCCGAGCCCTGATTCACGTCCACTCGTGCGCGCTGGTGCTTTGGACTCGTGCAGTAGCAGATCATCGGTACCAGCGCGAGATGTCTCTTTCATATGCGTCCATATAGCGGCTAATTCGGTTTTATACACCCGGAATCGCGAAGAACGGCGACTTCGCACCATCCGGGAGCTTCATCTGCTCCGATTGAAGTCAATCCAGCCTGTTTGGTGTATTACACGGATCAGTTCGGCGTCTGTATTCATGATATTTCGGGCATTATATTGTTGAATATAACACATAATCATGGCGAGTGACTCTCCTGCGAGGAGTCTGGATGAGATCGACCTGTCTGCTCTGCGGGTGAGTGGAGAGATCCAGTGCAGTGAGATGTTTTGACTTACAATGGGTGAAATATGTCCAGCATCTCGCCATTAATGATGGAGGGGAAATATGGGAGCTCTTATTCATGCACCTGACCGAAAAAAAAAAAAAAAAAAAACCGCACTGAACAGACATGGATGAATGGATTTCTTATTATTAGAAAATTTGTATTAGATGTATTTTAGGGATGCTTTGTTAGTAGGAATAATACAATTATTTAAAAAATGTTTTAAAAGACAAAGCTGCTGCACTATATGTTTGTCCTCGAGCATCTGATGAAATAATAACGCTAGAAAAATTGCCTTTTATTAATACACAATTCGTATTGAGTTCCTATGCGGCATGGTTGTGTGAAATAATAATAATACTAAAACAGTGTGTTCAATGTATAGGTCACCATTAAGCCTTAATTTTTCTGCTTAATGTGACTGCACGACAGTGTTTATGCTAATAATTTCGCACCGTATACCATGAGCAGGTCTTTCGTCATCCGTTTTTTTTTTTTTTTTTGCGTCTGAGTGAAATTACAGCTGGATATTTTACACCGATACACATTGACTGTGTCTGGTATTCATCCGATTGAAATGCCCTATATGCTGTATGAGGCCTACAAAAATAGCAATGCAGACAGCTACACTTCTTGTCCCCGCCATTATATGATAATGATATACTATCAAGATGTTTCCGTGCCAAACATGTGCACGTATTGTGTTGAATTTGCAGCTTCTGTCTTTTGTTTGCTCTGTTTGAGATCATTTCTCTGTGACATACATCCTCTGACTGGGTGGACAGAGCCGGACTGCTCTGGATCCTGGGCGCTCTAGGCTACTCAGAGTGCTCTGAATGCTGAATTCCCTTTTTGGTTGCTCTGCTTGATGGTTACTTCAGTTCCCCTTTCCCAAAAACAGGAAAGTCACTGGCCCTTAAAACCTGCTGTACTCAAACAGGGAATTGCTAACGACGTACAAGGGTCGGGAAGTGGGATGTTGAACAATTGTCATATTTCTGAATCCTGCAAGACTTGAGGTGCGGTCATATTTGCAAAATTTCAAGGCACAAAAATCCATTGGCTTTTGTCAATGGTGTAGCAATGTTTAAAGCACCGCTCGAACAGAATCACCTTCAAGACGAGCAGCTTTCTGTTAGTCAGCGTGGCGAATTCAGATGACCAACTTGAAAATTGACGAAATCTGAGTGGGGAACTTTTTCACCCTCATGCAAAACTCCAGATCTCCAGATCAGAATGACTGGATTTTGCTTGCGTAATTTTGCTGAACAATGATAAATGTGAAAAATATGTTGAGATAAAGAATTGATCTGATTCAGGCAAGACTCATGAGGCGGTCACACAAGACTTTGACCATGCAATATTAAAAAAAAAAGCACTGCAGTGGTCGTGATATTCAACATAACAAATAATAAATCCAAAATGTAAAAACATACAATCCACTCCACTGTCCTGCAACGCTGGTTGTGCTTTTGACGTATCAATCTTCTGTTGGTCACATCTTCACATGGCATGAATTTGCAGGACCAAACTTTAAACAGTATAATTGGCATGTGTATGAATGTAAGTGAATGGGGTGAAAAGTGTATTGACCGCCCATTTACACAAACAAAGACTGTTCTCATTATGTTCAGTGAATAATTACTCAGTTTGCACTGTAAGTGCATGACATGACATCCTCTATGTTGTGTTTGCACTTTTTGTTTTCTCATGTCTGATATAACAATGCTAAATTAAGCGTAAAATTAGCATGAGGTGAAAATTCACCCTAAGTCCATGTTATAGATCTGAAAACGACAGGCTTCACTCTGGTGACATATGCATGACAACGATGCACTAAAAACGAAACGTTTTTCCTTTTGCATTTTTCGCGTACAGACGACAATGTTGTCAAATCGATCCCCCTTCTTACGGATCTGCGGAATCGATTCAAATCACTGTATTCTGCAACCAGGCCAGTAGTTGGGCGATGTCACTTTGTAAAGAAAAACTACGCGCCTATAGACTGAATACGCAATACCAAAGACTACAGATTTTCCCCTGGTTTCACAGACAAGGCTTAAGCTACTCCTAGACTAAAATGCATGTTTTGAAACTCGCACTGACGTATCTCAAAAATATCTCTAGAGCCATTGTTTCGTCTCAAGATGCACACAAGTAATGTTTTTTTTTTTGTTTTATTTTTTTTTTTTAGGGCACATTTAAAAAAGTTGCCCTAATTGAACTAAGGCCTAATCCTTGCTTAGTCTAAGCCCTGTTTGTGAAACCGGGCCATAGAAAGACGGTTCACTCCTATTATTAGGAATGAGAGAAACCGTAATGTGCAATATGGCCATCCACCTTAAAATACGTCCTGCCTTCAAAATAAAAGAGCCAATCGCTAATTGGCAAAGTCTTTCTGTCACTGCAGTTGCCGTTAGAAGCACCATAGAAACCTGAGACTCCCGTTTAGGTCTGTATACGTGCATTGGCTCATCTAGCCTGAAAAGTAAGCTTTTTTTTTAATGCTATTTGAGCATAAGAAAAAACATTGATGGGACAGATCATGTCAGATTGTTTTGTTGATTTGAAATATGTTATTTAATTGTGAGTTTGTCAAGCAGTTTTTGAAATTTCAGGATTCACCCATTCAAATTGATAGGATTTGGTCTTGGATGCCTGAAATAGCTGCCCGGATGCATTGCAAATATGGCTGCTGAGTGAACAGACTTTCCTTGAAAGGGACTTTGGTAATACGCATGAACATGATGTCACCTTTTTCACAAATGTGCGTTTTTGTAATTTACACAGAAACAATAAAGGCCTGTGCACACTGGGAACGCGCTTATCGCCAGCGTTTTTTTCGAGATGTTTTTCATCACGTCTTTGTGTTCACACCCAAGCGATTTTCACTGGCGATGCGCTGAGTGAATGTGCAAATTCAGTAGATGACGCTCCCGGTACACAAGGTGGTGCTGCGCCACTTTACGCTTCTGACACTCGCTTGTCACACAGAAGAAGAGATTGGTTTTAGCAAGCACGTAAATACTTTAACACACTTTTTGCTAACTGGCAAGCAGTGTTAGCAGCTCATCTTCTTCTTTGTCTACTTGCTTCCTCTTTGTCGTATCAATGTGTGCTCGGCAAGCCCGTTTTGTGCTTGAGCGCCGCCATGTTTTACTGTAACTTCAGCAGCACCAGGCATGTGATAAAAGCGCCGATCTCATTGGTCGGCCAGTTTTAACGCGTCGCGTCAAAATAAACAAACCCACTGTGTTTTTTAAATTATTATTTCGTTTTTGCGCGGCGGTGTGCACACTCACATTGGCGCCTGTTTAGTCACATGGCGTTAAACGCGCGTGAAAATTGTCCCAGTGTGAACAGACCGTAACTTGTATTTTAAACCCTGTTTTCAAAAGTTTGTGTTTTCACATAAAGTTGGTTTTATTTGAAAACAGTGTCGTGTAAATGTCCCCTTAGTCTGTTTAAACCCCACACCTTAAAACTCGCATTCATCTGCCTCCATTTTTGAGTGCAACGCCCACATCCAGTAAACAACGATTAATAGAACCAAGTCACAGCCCTACTTTTTTCTGATAAGCCGTTATACTCGGATGTACATCACAATACCGAATAAAAGATCTGTATTGAAAACTGCCTCTATATTTTTAATATAAACTGCCTCTTAATGTTTTCAGAACTTGTAAACAAAGTTATGGGATGCGCTATGTTGTTTGGCTATATCTTCGTTAATTTCTCAAGACCGCAGAAACGCTGGCCTCTTCTTGTTTTGTGCTCTTTGTTTTGAACACTCTAGGTTCATAGTCTCTGTATCCTGCCAGGGCGCTCAGGCTGCAGCAGTGATATTCCTCACAGACGGTGTGTTCCTACTGTGGGCTTGTCAGATCCGTTGAGTGAGATGACAGGCCCTGATTGTTGGCATGTTAGTTATGCAACATGATCTTACCTGCGCTGCTTGAATCACGTCTGGACATGATTTGTGAGGTAATCAGTTGATTGTGGGAAGCTGAGAGGGGTTTTACTCTATATTGTAAAGCAGTTTAGATGGATAGAAGCTAACCGGTGACTGTATAGCATCCCATTGCATCATATTGCTCAGGATTTATTGAAAACAATTTCATACTTGTGTATCAAACGGAAAGTTTCCTCTCTGAATTAGTCAGTCAGTGTGTCGTATTCGGTTTGCTTGCACTGTGGAAACCGCTCGCCATGCCTGACTGCCGTCTTGAGCGACCATGTCTGTGTTTACATCGCTGTGTAGGCGTTTGGCATTTGAGACACTCTCTAGACTCAGAAACAGTACAGCGGCCCTCTCAAGCCTTTCCGTGTCTCTCCATGTGAGGTATATCTTTAATGCTTTTTTTCTCTCTCCGCTACCCATGGGCAAAGCTATTTTCCTCATGTCTGCTCACGAGCTCGCCACTCTCTCAGGATCTTTTGTGCTTAAAAATTAGGTCACCCAGTACAGTGCGCATAGCCTTGCCTCACAGGGGATGTGTATGCTTTATGTTTCGCTGACACAGATCTGGACAATGTGCTCGGTGCTACATATATAGTGCACGAGTCCCAGCGGATGGTTGGCAACTGTCAACATTTATTTACCTTATTCTGTCATTTAAACACCTTCATGTCATTCCAAACCTTTCTTTGTTTTGTGGAATATATATAAGAATATAAAAAAATTGTGTGCGTGCATTGGAAGTCAATTGGGTCGAATGTTGTATTTGGACCCCATTGACTTTCATTGTATACACAAAAATTGTTTAAAATATCTTTCATATTCCACAACAGAAAGTCACGTATGGAATGACATGAGAGTGAGTACATCATGACATCATTTACATTTTGGGGTTTATACAAACACATTATATCAGTACTGTCATTGTTAAATAAAACAAAAAAAAATCGTTTTCATTCATTAAAATAAAGCTAACTAAAGTATGAAAAATGTAAACTTGAGTGAACATTAATCCAACAGATTAAAGTTCAAACACTAATAAAAATGACACAAGGGCATACATTTATTAACAAACTAATCTTAATAAATACTATAGTAGTATATAAATAATACTAAAATAACGTATCATTGTCCATTGGGTTTAAATATCTTGTTGAATATATCGTGCCATTTTTCTCTAAACCACAATAGCTGGTGGCTTTGTGCAGTGCATTATGGGTGCATTCCATCTTTCCATTTGCATGTTACTGCCACAGAAGTGTGTGTCTGTGTGTGTGTGTGTCACATGCTCAACATGTTTTGCAAGCATGGAAAAGCTAACATATAACATATAGGTCCTGCCTCATGTGTTTCCCAATGAATAATTAACGGGTAAAGGACTGTTACATCTCACAGTCATGTCAAGGGGGCGGGGGGAGTCCTAGCTGTAGATGTCAGCCAGTGTTTTTTGTCTTTTCCTTGTTTTATAATTCTGGTCAGCAACATCTGCCTCTTGTGCTCCAGGACAGTGTTACTCAATAAAAGCACAGACGAAAAGCTAATACTCGCCCTCCCGCGCATTGGAAGATTATCAGTACCGTTATCACCAAAGAGCAAACGTTCATCATAACCTCCTCATCTCTGAGTACGTGGGAGAGTTGCGGTTGTGAGGGGATTCCTGGATTTGGGATGATCACTGGAGCACTGTCAAGAGTAATGATGAATCACTGTAATGAATCACTAATGAGGGTCTGTGATTCTTTGAGCATTGGAGGTCCTGCCAGAATGTTCAGATGTGGGAGAAGTTTCCTTTAATGGAAATCTTTTGCTGTTTTTCCCAGATTCAGCATGTTTTATGCACCAGTAAACTCAGTGGTTTTGTTTGGTACGTTAAGATAATGTCTTTTTTTTTTTTTTTGGTCTCCACTTTCCTGCTGATGCTTGGAAATATCTGTGGTATCTTGTAGTAATATTTCACCAAAAATGAAGATTCTGTCATCCTTTACTCGCACTCATATTGTTCTAAACCCGTTTTTCTTTTTCTTCCATAAAATAGTTTTTGCAGAATGTTGACGTTGCTGATTTCATATTCCCCCGGTTTCAAAGACGAGGCTTGAAGGATTAGTTCACTTTTAAATAAACTTTTGCTGATCATTTACTCACCCCCATGTCATCCAAGATGTCCATGTCTTTCTTTCTTCAGTCGAAAAGAAATTAAGGTTTTTGATGAAAACAAAGGATTTTTCTCCATATAATGGACTTCAGTGGGCCCCAAACGGTTCAAGGTCCAAATGACAGTTTCAGTGCAGCTTTAAAGATACCAGACGATGAATAAGAGTCTTATCTAGTGAAACGATTGGTCATTAAAAAAAAAAAAAAAGTTTTAAGTTTAAGCACAAATGCTCATCTTGCTCTGTTCTCTGATGCGCGTTCGTAATACGCAATTACGCTGAAAAGGTCACGCTTGACGTAGGCGGAAGTACCAAGTCAGTGTTTACAAATGTGTGGAAGGAGGACCATATACACATATTCAAATGTCTTTGTGTCAGTTTATCGTTTGAAATGCCCATTTCGTGTGCGTATCCTGGGTTTTTTAATATTAGAAAGCCTAAAAGAAAATTTTCAAACGTGACCTTTTCAACGTAATTGTGTATTATGTGACTTCACGAGCGTGCAAACTTAAAACTTTTTAATTTTTTTAAATGACCGATCGTTTCACTAGATAAGACTCTTATTCATCGTCTGGTATCGTTTAAAGCCCTTTGAAGCTGCACTGAAACTGTCATTTGGACCTTGAACCGTTTGGAGCCCACTGAAGTCCATCATATGAAGAAAAATCCTGGAATGTTTTAATCAAAAACCTTAATTTCTTTTCGACTGAAGAAAGAAAGACATGGACATCTTGGATGACATGGGGGTGAGTAAATTATCAGCAAAAGTTTATTTAAAAGATTAGTTCACTTTTAAAGGGTTTACCCCAAAATGAAAATTGTCATTGCTTACTCACCCTCCTGTCGTTCCTAACCCGCAAGACCTTTGTTCATCTTCGGAACACAAATGAAGATATTTTTGATGAAATTGGAAAGCTCTCTGACCCCTTCATAGACCATAGATAATTACCACTTTCAAGGCCCAGAAAGATAGATGTGACTACAGTGGTTCAACCTTAAGTTTATGAAGCGTCTAGTACTTTTTGTGCAAATAAAAGTGGGGTCAGAAAGCTCTCGCATTTCTAGTCCCAGACTAAAATGCATGTTTGAGCTGTTTTAACTGAAAGTTGCTTGCACTGACAGATCTTAAAATATGTCAGTGCCATTGTTTTATCTTAAGATGCACACCAGTAATGTTTTGTTTTCTAAGGCACATTTAAAAAAGCTACTTAAATGTCCTAATTGAACTAAGGCCTAATCCTGGTTTAATCTAAGCCCTGTCTGTGAAACCAGGCCATTATGATATTATAGTGAACACCGGCTGCCAAGTGCCAAAAAATGACCATAAAAATAGACTATATGCCTTTTTATATCAAAATCTTCTGAAGCCAAAAGATGGGTTTTTTTGTGACGATCAGGTTGAACTTTAAGTTATTTGTCACGCCATTCATTTCACTTGGTCATGTGACATGCACAAAACAATGGCATGTGGCATCATTGTCAGATTTGAGAGGATTTTTTTTAATTTTTTTATTGGATAATGACTTGAAATTTCACTTTGTTGTTCTCACAAAGCTATTGTTTGACAACAGAAAATAGGGCATGGCTGCTTCTAGTGCATTGACATCTATGGTCTTTTTATTGAGCCCTGATCTTTAATTAAATGGAACAAAGCAGCTTGTTTCATGTTTCACAGAAAAAATAATGGAATATGGTTTTGGTAAGACATGGTGGTGACTGAATATTGTTTTTTTTTTTTTTTGGGTGAACTGTCCCTTTATGCCTAGCTTTTCTTATAGCTGGTGAATTGAGTAGGGATTATGAAGAAATGTAATTACTAGTGTTGCATTACTATATTGCCCCGGTCAACGGGTTCAGCTTCCCCTCTAAGGTGTATTGTTTACCAGGCGTTCTGTTCTTTGCTGTGCAGAGCTGCAGTGCTGTCATTCAGCATGGCATGTCCAAACATGTTCTGGTCTCCAATGGTCTTTCAGAAGATCCTTTGAAGACGGCTTTGAGTGCTAGTACAAACAGTATGGTCACATGGCTCTGCACTATAGGGGTTTGTTTATATGGAATATCAGCATTGGAGAGCTCAGATTAGTTTAGTTGAAACTTACGACTGCTCACTAGAGGTGAAGAAGGTTCAAGGCTTTGTCCTAGGCTATTTTGTTTTGGTAATAATCAGTCATTTTGCTAGCCTGACAAACCAGACCCACATCACTTGAGATGTTGGGTCTGGGAACACACCATTGGCAGGGTTCAATCCGAGGGGCGGGATAAACGGTTTCTTTCAAATTCCCTCTGCACGCAATAGGATAGAGCTACAACCAACCAGAGCAACGAAGAAGGTGAAGCGGAGCTAGTTGATAGATTAAACTCGGCAAAACTCCGAACACTTCTTCCTTTTTTAAGAATGACTTCAGTGCCCTTCTTTGTTCTTTTTCTCAAAGTAAATCTTAACTCCAAGCCTTCTAGAGTCACAGCCAAAGCCGATTCGAAAGAATGCTGTTCGCCAGCTTCTTTGTTTTCAAGTAGCACGTGGAATCGCCGCAACTCTGCCGTCATTATGTTAAGCCCGCCCACCGTCTCTACACGATGTGATTGACCTGACCAGAGTTTGTTTTTTTCCAGCTCAGAGTTGCAAGACGCCCTGGCTGTATCTTATATTTGATGCCGCTAGGTTGTGTCTAGATTTCTAGGCTATCATTTTGCTGTATTTTTTTCATTACATACAAAGCCCACAAGTTTTCACTTACTATAAATCTTGTAATGTCCTTTTTAAAAAAACTTGTATTGCACAAAGTGTTTTTCACCAGAACATCTAATTAAAAGCTTAACATTCTTCAAAGTAGATTGGAATCTTTGCAGATGGGCCCCTTCCTTAGTGGTGTTTTCGAGAGATCAAGTGAATAGGCCTCCACTCTAAAAGTGGACCACTTAATTTATGGGCCTTATGTGAATGACCCTGCCAACATGCTAATGAAACAGGTGGGGTTTAAAGCTACAGTGTGATTGATACCACTGACTGATTGCTATATACCATGGCATTTCCACAATATTACCATGGTACCTTGACATCAAAACTACACTACTACAGAACATGACAGAGCAACATTTAAAAAAAAACAAAAAAAATGTTTTTTTTTTTTTTTTTTACCCATTTATAGAATTTACCTGAATAATCTAAATACTGTTGTTTTTTTGTTTTGTTTTTTTTGACAATTTAAGAATTCTATGATTGCCTCGAGTACTTGTTCCCGTCACAGTAACGGAAGAACTCACATTAAGTATGCAGCGCAAGACTGCACACCCTCATTGCATGAGCCAAGCCCTCATGTCTGAATATGCATACTTGTGTGGAGTATATTTCCGCCCTCTGAAGTGTTTCGGGAAGTTGCAAGTACTCTGTTGGTCAACCTGGGAATTCTTAGACGGCGTAATTCATGTATCTCTATACAGTAATGCAATTCCAGAAGTCCTGTTCATATGCTCCATAGAGAAACGTCATTTTGAAACCAAACGTCATTTAAACCATGAAACCGTTTGATATCATCAATTGCATTTTTATGAAACTGTCGAATAGCTAAATTCCCAGTAAAGAACTACACTACCCATAAATCCACAGCATTAAGAATTACGCTACTACTCTATCAAACAACTGTTTTGAGAAAATAAGAGAAAATAAATATATATATAATATAATATAATATAATATAATTTTTTTTTTTTTTTTTTTTTTTATAGTATTTTTATATTTGAGGCAAGGACACATAAAGTGATCAACAGACATATAATATTACGGAAGATTTCTATTTCAAATACGTTTTTCTTTTGGACCTTCCATTCAAAGACTTGAATGTTTCACAAACATATTAAGCATCACTGGTTTTAGCATTGATGATGATAAATGTTTCTTAAGTACCAAATTAGCATACAAGAGGGATCATGTGACATTGAAGACTTTTACATTTCAAAATATATTGTCTCTTTATGGCCTTTTATGGTTTTATATTGTAATGTTTCATCAGTAATATTGTGAATTGTCTCGAGCTCTCTGGTTTTAGTGAAATCCCTATAGAGAAAATGAATGGGGTGGTGCTAAATTTGCGCTGCTGTGGTCTGCCGGTGTGCTCTGTCAATGTTATCCTGACGCCTGAGGTGTCGTTTCGATGAGAAATGTGAACTTGCTTCTTGAAAAACAGTCTGACTCATTGTGTTATTTCCCTGTAATAGTTGAATTGGCAGAAGTAATAGTGTATCATTTAAATGTGCTGAATGCCTGGAGAAACATGCGTAAGCAGCTTTACATCCGTAAGCAGAATGGGGGGCTCTTTTTGATCAGCATTTTTCTTCCTCATGCCTGTCCATCTGTAGCAATTGTATTTTTTAGGCAAAACATTCTGTTCAAGAGGAAAAACGTCTCCCAACATTCCCAAAATAGAGAGATGGCCTCTCCCCAGTGTGTGAATTATACATTGCTTTGTAAAGAACATATGTTTGTGGTTTTATGTCAGGAACGAAGTACCATGCAAGTTCAGGCACATGCACTGACGAAGAGTTAAGTAAGATGGAAATGTGAGTGTTTTATTATTTTTTTGGAAAGGAAGGAGGAGTTCCTGAAGGTACAGTGACAGTGCAGGTGTGTCATTTCGGGAAGCTCATGTTCTGTCAGGTTTCAGAGCAGTGGAGGCATTGTGGTTTCCGCAACCAGAGGCAGTGACGTCGAGTCTCTGTCCGAATGCGAGCGCTGTGCTGACCTCATTCTTCCCACGCTGACTCTTGTGGCTAGGTGTTAGAAGTCACGCTTGGTTTTAAAGAATCTGAGCTGACTGTAACAGACTCCGGCTGTGTCATTCCACTTTTAGCCTGCACCCGCATGCCTTTAATTCACTGTAAATTCATGTTTATTTCAGAACATTCCAAGGCAGTGTAATTCCTCCTGGCTGCAATTCATTACGCACCTGTCAGTTTGAGGCTTTTGATTCTTTAGTCATAAAAAAAGAGAAAAAAAGACACCTAAGATAAGAAAAGAAATGGTACAAAAATGTACAGTGGTGGTTTAATGCTGCAGTGATAGGCAAAATATTGATTTAAGAAAATGATTTTATCGTTTTTCCCGTTAAAATATCCTGTTCAAAAGTTTGGCATCAGAAAGGGTTAAAAAAATAAAAATAATAATGCTTCTATTCAGCAAGGGCACATTACGTTGCTCAAACGTGGCAGTACAGAATCATGGAAAAAAAGTATTACAGTATCACAAAAATATTAAACTGCACAACTGCCTCCAACTGATGATAATAAGAAATGTTTCTTGAGCAGCAAATCAGCATATTAGAATGATTCTGAAGGATCGTGTGACACTGAAGACTGGAGTAATGATGCTGGAAATTCAGCTTTGCCATCTATATTCAATTTAGAAATCAGTTATTTTATATTGTAATAAAATATCAACATTTTACTGTATTTTTGATCAAATAAATGAAGCTTTGTTAGCACTTGAAGACTGTTTTAAAAACTTTAAAAGATCTTACCAACCCCAAACTTTTAATTGATATGCTGAAGTTTATTTATGCCTAATATCTTATTTTAATGAATCCAACAATATTATTGAGGTTTATTTTCTGATTGAGTATGAAAACTCAACTTAATTCATTATATATTATCTGAAAAGTTCTTAACTTTATCTTGTTGTATAAATGATGAGATATTTTTACTGGAATATCATTTGATCAGAACTGAAGGTGATCGAATTGCACATTTCATATATACCGTGATACTGTAATATGACTAGCATATTAATTTACCATGTTATTTAGAGTACTTGCAGGAGAAAGCTCTAATGAAATGTTTGACAGTTAGTTGGAATACAACAAATTAGATTTCCTAAAGTACATTGGACCCGCCTATAAGATTCTCATTGGTCAAGTGTGCCTTTGGCACCCCATAACGGTTGCTGATAAGGGGTGACAAAATGGACCTTTTGTCCATTTACGCCCCCTTCTTCAAGAGTCATGGTAGTATCCGAAAAACATTTGTGTTATTGTTATTATATTTTCTGAATATCCCATTCAGTAACTTTATCTAAATAAATCTGAATCCATCCACATCCATTTAATGAACCTAAATTCATCCTTCATTTTCCACCAGCTTCATCCCCTTATTTTGTAATTATTAAGCTGTTATGAGTATTTTTCTATGAAATTTACTGAAGCATATTTCATAAATTACACCTCTGGTGACATGAATGGCAGCTATTGTCAGATTACCATGGCAACATGTCTTGCTTTTATTGTTCTAGGTGTATTGCATTATTTATTGGTTGTGCTTATTTTCATGAGCATCATGCTTGTTAAAGCTGGATTGTACTCTGACAGCTTTGAAAACTGCTTTAGTGTTATTAAATGAAAATGACCCGTAAGACTGATTTGATTTCAGTCTTGTTGGCTTTTTATATTCCCACCACTGCATAATGTGGTTTGCCATCACTTTTAAATGGTGAACGGCACAGTCATGTAGATATTATTGGTTCTTGTGCTAAAAATATAATTTCAAAGTCAGTCATGTTTGCAGACATTTCCAATAAGGCAGAATTTTCATGCATTATAGAACACTGGGAACATTATGTGCTTTTGAAATTTGAAAACAATTATAGAAAAAATTAAGTTGGTTTGCTTTGCAGGAAATCTGTTCTAAGTTAGCCTCAGAGTTTTTCAAAATTTATTTCTGGCTTTGGCTCACTAGATACCATAATAGGTTTTTATGTTCGCTGTGTAAACAGATATTTAACTTTAATTGACATGCTTTGTTAGGTCTAATGACTGCAGTATCAGTGTTTATGATGACCTCAGTGTATACAGTATGTGTGATTTGTCCTTGATGTTCAATGACAGGATAATGCAAGCTAATCTCCTCTTCTATTATTTCCCCCCTCAGGACCCTGCAGGCATATTTGAGCTGGTGGAGCTTGTGGGAAATGGAACCTATGGACAAGTATATAAGGTAAATAATTATTTAATGTTGTACTAAGTCAGATATAATATGTGGGATTGGGTAGATATAGCCATCTCGGTCTCAAAAAGATGTTTTGCATTTCTCTCAGCTAGGGGTTAAATGGTCATTGTTAATCCATGATCCGTATCGACCAGGCTCCGTGATTCCCAACGCATGTGATTAATTGCAAGTTTAACCGCCATAGACTGAAAGTTTATAATTTGCATGTTTGTCGTAATAGTTTACACATTCAATAGATTTTAAACCATTCCAGTGCTGGAAGAGGCAAAAGAGAATTTAACCCGGTACTCACACACTTAATTCGCACACACACAGAGGTGCGTTTCAGATTGCGAATTGATTCCTCTTTCGCGTCTCCTTGCACTTGGATGGACACACACCAAATAATGTCAAAATACTCGGCAATCTCGCCAAGTATTCTCGTTTACACTGTCTTAAGTGGACACAAACAGTTGAGAAAGAAATCGGATGTGTATCATTATATTGGATCTGTGCATAATGTCTTAAAGTGACAGCAGCCTATAAATACCTGCTGTTGTCTGTCATTAATGTTAATCAAACTACAAAACACTGTATTTAATCTATATTAAATTTATACAGAGAACATAGTGTTATTTTACATTTATTACATTTCTGTAACTGAAATGAATACTACAGTTAGACCTTACTTTATTTGTAACTTTGTATTTATCTATGCTAGTGATTTGTGTATTTGTTACTGACTGTTCACTTGCCTTTATTAATGTTTGAACTTTATTAGTTAGGCTAGTAGTTTTTGCTGTGGTATCGTAGTACTTAAAGGGATAGTTCAACCAAAAATGAAGATTCTGTCATCATTTCCTCACCCTCAAGTTGTTCCAAACCTGTATGAGTTTCTTTCTTCTGTTGAACACAGAAGATATTTTGAAGAATGTCGGAAACCAGTTGATGGACCCCTTTGACTTCCATAGTATTTTTTTTCTCTCCATACAATGGAAGTAAATGGGGTCCGTTATCTGTTTGGTTTAACTGTTCAGAATTTACATTTTTGGGTGAACTATCCTGTGCTTTAAGTGATGAATGGAAAGCAAAGTTCCCCACCCCTAATTTTATTCTTGCCGATCCGAAAAATGATCCGATCAGTGACTTAAAAACCGTAATATGATCTGAACTGTGAGTTTTGTGATACGTTTAACCACTACATTCAGCTGTTTGCCTCAGAGTTTTCCTCCTCCCTCGGCTCAAAGATCTGCACTTACCTGTTAGTGTCTCAGAAGCTCTTGCATTATACGTGTGGTATGTCCAGACGTGTCAAGACTCATGTGTTTTCTTATACTACTTGCCATTTCGCTGAAAGATCCTGTGCCCACTTCCATTAGCTGCTCAAAAACTAGCGTGTGAGTCAGATTTTTCAATTGAAAAGAGATTCAAGGCACCCACACACTACAAGATAATTAAGATTTTGGGCCCAATTCTCCCCTTCCGACAAGGGGCAAAGTCCTGATTATCTTGATGATTCTACAGATTATTTTATCAGATTTTCCTGTGGTGTGATGAGTGTTAAGAGTGATTGAATCTGCTCGGAAGAACGTTGGGGTCACACCGATCGCAAAACAAAAATCCCTTTGTGTGGGGGGAACCCAGAGGACAAACGTGCACACACTAGATTATCACGTGGAATGAAACGATACCCAATCAGACGGAAGCATAACAATCTCCACGACATCCAAATCCAACAACATTAATGAAAATATCAGGTTGACGTTGATTGTGTTGCGTTTTATACAGTTTGATACTCTCTGAACAGGTTAGCATGCTTGAACTTTTAAGTTCTTCCATGGTTTGGTGTTTCTTTTTTTGGTTTGAAGGTGATCAGACTGCTAATTCAGGTATGCGTGCTATTGAAAAATACTATTGATCTGTTTTCTGTTTTGTTTTTAAATGAAGAAATCACTGATCAAAGATAAAAACATCTCAAGCCTGGAGCAGTGATTGTAGGAGCAGTTAAGCAGTCTGTCAATCTCACCCTCTGTCATAATGCAGTACCTTTAAAGGATTAGTTTACCCACACAAATGAATATCATGCCATCATTTACTCATCCTCGTCATTCCAAGCCTGCGTTACTTTCTTCTGTGAAACACAAAAGGACATTTTTTAATTATTAGAATTTTAGCATGATGGAATTTGCTACTCCTTTCTGTACGATGAAAACAAATGTGAAAATGATAAATGAGCACCTTAAAACTAGTCCAAACATACACATTATGCTATATTACAAATCTATGATATTTCAGTCACATCTGTATTTATTCAAATATGAATTTTGAAGTGGCACATAATATACCTATATAGATACCTATTATATTAGTGCTGTCAAATTGATTAATCGCATCCAAAATAAGTTTGTATACTGTGTATAAGTATGTATATATAAATGCGTATGTATGTATGTATTTATGAAATGTATATGTATGTGTGTGTGTGTGCGCATGCGTATGCACAGACAGACACATGCGCACAAATATTTCCTAAATATATACATGTTTGTATTAAAATATACATAATTATACACAGTACACAAACTTTTGGATTATTAGGAACACCTGTTCAATTTCTCATTAATGCAATTATCTAATCAACCAATCACATGGCAGTTGCTTCAATGCATTTAGGGGTGTGGTCCTGGTCAAGACAATCTCCTGAACTCCAAACTGAATGTCAGAATGGGAAAGAAAGGTGATTTAAGCAATTTTGACCGTGGCATGGTTGTTGGTGCCAGACGGGCCGGTCTGAGTATTTCACAATCTGCTCAGTTACTGGGATTTTCACGCACAACCATTTCTAGGGTTTACAAAGAATGGTGTGAAAAGGGAAAAATATCCAGTATGCGGCAGTCCTGTGGGCGAAAATGCCTTGTAGATGCTAGAGGTCAGAGGAGAATGGGCCGACTGATTCAAGCTGATAGAAGAGCAACTTTGACTGAAATAACCACTCGTTACAGCCGAGGTATGCAGCAAAGCATTTGTGAAGCCACAACACGCACAACCTTGAGGTGGATGGGCTACAACAGCAGAAGACCCCACTGGGTACCACTCATCTCCACTACAAATAGGAAAAAGAGGCTACAATTTGCACAAGCTCACCAAAATTGGACAGTTGAAGACTGGAAAAATGTTGCCTGGTCTCGATTTCTGTTTTGGCGAGTCAGAATTTGGCGTAAACAGAATGAAAACATGGATCCATCATGCCTTGTTACCACTGTGCAGGCTGGTGGTGGTGGTGTAATGGTGTGGGGGATGTTTTCTTGGCACACTTTAGGCCCCTTAGTGCCAACTGGGCATCGTTTAAATGTTTCTAAATGTCCAACATTTCTAAAGAATGCTTTCAACACCTTGTTGAATCAATGCCACGTAGAATTAAGGCAGTTCTGAAGGCGAAAGGGGGTCAAACACAGTATTAGTATGGTGTTCCTAATAATCCTTTAGGTGAGTGTATATTTGAATTATTATTCATGTCATGGCAAAGCTGCATTTTCAGCATCATTACTGTAGTCTTCAGTTTCACATGATCCTTCAGAAATCATACTAATGAACTTTTAATCTTTTCCTGTCAATTTTAATCAATTTAATGCATCCTTGCTGAATATATAAATTTATAAATTAAAAAAACAACAACTTTTGAATGGTACAGTATATAGCAGAATATTTTTCCAAACTTCTCCTGTTGTGTTCCACTGAAGTCAGGACTTAGACAATATGATGTCAGACGTTTTTAAATTTTTAGATAAACCATCCTAAGAATTTATTACACATATGTACTGAGTTATTGGACAGATGTAAAAAAGTGAAAGAGGATGTGGTTGTGTAATTGTCATATTGAGTCCTCGGAGAAAAGCTGCAGTTTGCAGAAGTTTTTGGGGATGACATTGAGATCTCTGTGTGAGTGCTGTCAGTATACTGAGAAAACCAGTAGGTGGTGTGATTCTGAGGTGTCGCCCACTTGTGAAGGTGCATGGAGGGGTCAGATCCTATCAGGTGCCAGAATTAGTCTCCCATGATGAGAATGTTTACCAAAAATGAGACTACTGCCCTTCGTGTATAGTTAGCATGTGTTAATGAGAGTGGAGGAGAAACGGTGAGAAGAAAGGAGAAAAATGAAAAATCTGTGGAATTTGTGGAAAATCGGTGGCTGTGGAATTTGCTAAACTGTCAGCTGAATCAGGGTCTCACTGTACTGTCATTCCTTAGTAGTGTGTGTGTGTGTTTGTGTGTTTGTGTGTGTGTGTGTGTGTGTGTGTGTGTGTGTGTGTGTGTGTGTGTGTGTGTGTGTGTGTTCGTGTTCCTACCATTACCAAGAATTCCTCTGCTCATGAACATGTTTTCAGAGATGTGTTACGGGTATGGTAGCTTTAAAATATTTTAGTGTATTTCTAAACATTCAAATTTTAGCAGATATATGCATTCAACCCTCTACGCAAACAGTATGTGTGTATTTTTATATACAAACCCGATTCCAAAAAAAGTTGGGACACTGTACAAATTGTGAATTAAAAAAGGAATGCAATAATTTACAAATCTCATAAACTTATATTTTATTCACAATAGAATATAGATAACATGTCAAATGTTGAAAGTGAGACATTTTGAAATGTCATACCAAATATTGGCTCATTTTAGATTTCATGAGAGCTACACATTCCAAAAAAAGTTGGGACAGGTAGCAATAAGAGGCCGGAAAAGTTAAATGTACATATAAGGAACAGCTGGAGGACCATTTTGCAACTTATTAGGTCAATTGGCAACATGATTGGGTATAAAAAGAGCCTCTCAGAGTGGCAGTGTCTCTCAGAAGTCAAGATGAGCAGAGGATCACCAACCCCAATGCTATGCCAAAAATACTGGAGCAATATCAGAAAGGAGTTTCTCAGAGAAAAATTGCAAAGAGTTTGAAGTTATCATTATCTACAGTGCATAATATCATCCAAAGATTCAGAGAATCTGGAACAATCTCTGTGCGTAAGGGTCAAGGCCGGAAAACCATACTGGATGCCCGTGATCTTCGGGCCCTTAGACAGCACTGCATCACATACAGGAATGCTACTGTAATGGAAATCACAACATGGGCTCAGGAATACTTCCAGAAAACATTGTCGGTGAACACAATCCATCGTGCCATTCGCCGTTGCGGCTAAAACTCTATAGGTCAAAAAGAAGCCATATCTAAACATGATCCAGAAGCGCAGGCGTTTTCTCTGGGCCAAGGCTCATTTAAAATGGACTGTGGCAAAGTGGAAAACTGTTCTGTGGTCAGACCAATCAAAATTTGAAGTTCTTTTTGTAAAACAGGGACACCATGTCATACGGATTAAAGAAGACAAGGACAACCCAAGTTGTTATCAGCGCTCAGTTCAGAAGCCTGCATCTCTGATGGTATGGGGTTGCATGAGTGCGTGTGGCACGGGCAGCTTACTCATCTGGAAAGGCACCATCAATGCTGAAAGGTATATCCAAGTTCTAGAACAACATATGCTCCCATCCAGACGTCGTCTCTTTCACAGAAGACCTTGCATTTTCCAACATGACAATGCCAGACCACATACTGCATCAATTACAACATCATGGCTGTGTAGAAGGAGGATCCGGGGACTGAAATGGCCAGCCTGCAGTCCAGATCGTTCACCCATAGAAAACATTTGTCTCCTCAGTCCCCAGACGTTTGCAGACTGTTATAAAAAGAAGAGGGGATGCCACACAGTGGGAAACATGGCCTTGTCCAAACTTTTTTGAGATGTGTTGATGCCATGAAATTTAAAATCAACTTATTTTTCCCTTAAAATGATAGATTTTCTCAGTTTAAACATTTGATATGTCATCTATGTTGTATTCTGAATAAAATATTGAAATTTGAAACTTCCACATCATTGCATTCTGTTTTTATTTCACAATTTGTACAGTGTCCCAACTTTTTTGGAATCGGGCTTAAACGTGTGTGTGTGTGTGTGTGTGTGTGTGTGTGTGTGTGTGTGTATGCGTATGTATGTATGTATGTATGTATGTATGTATGTATGTATGTATGTATGTATGTATGTATGTATGTATGTATGTATGTATATATATATATATATGTATATATATAATCTCAAAAATATCTTATCTTGCTGAAATCAAAACAGGTACAGTAATAGATGAGCGCCAGCCAATGAGATTGCTGTTTGTGCATTAGTCCCGCCCACTACCGGAGAAACTGCTTATCTTCTGCTTAATAATTCCAAATGAACTCTTAGCCTGGGGTAAAATAAGAATTTATTAGCCAATGGCTAATGATGGACATTTAGTCGCATGTGCGAGTGATTTACTCTCATTGTAGAGGGTTGGCATTTAAAAATCCAATCCAGTATTGTCTACTAAAAAGGCAAATATTTTTTTACATTTGGGAAGTTAAAAGGAATAAAGAGAAGAGAAAGAAAAAAAAAGCAAATAAATTAGGTGGCGATATGCACAGTGCAAATCACCAATAAACTAAAGAAGCAGACCTGTGATCTGTTACTCAAAAACCGTTAGTTACTCACTGAATATTAACTCTTAGCAATAGTAATAATCATGATTTCCTTTCCAAATATGTTTCCCCAAACATTTCCTCTGTCCTGCATAGTTTGGACCACTCAAACAAATAGAGCCACTATAAATGGCTTGCTTTAGTTAGCATTAGTTTTTAATTTACCTTAGGTACATTTCCAACAAGAAAGCACAGTCTGTGATTTTCATGCACCGGATTTGCGTGGGCTAATCAGTCAGTCCAAATATATATAAAAATGAATATAAAACACACTTTGCTCATTTACATGTGGGAGTTTTTCAAAAGCACAAGCGCATGCTCCTGATATCTTTCATAATTCAGATATTATTTAGAACAGCAGGCGTATATGTGTAATCTGAGTAGTTTTGAACCAAATTAGACAGTTTGTAGATAACGCTTTGGTGAAGTCACATTCAGGTCACAATCAGCCATGATTGACTGAATGTGAGTGTAAAAGAAAGAATAGAGGCAGTGAAATGACGAATCGTGGTATTTATGCATTGATGAATAGTTTTCTTTTGGCAACCATGACATTTTTCTTGACTTTTGATATGAGATGACAAGCCTCCGCTTTTGAGTCAGACTGTTGATTTGAATTGCTTCGTTATGTGAATTCTTTCATTTATTAATCATATTTTGTTTTCTTGTTCATTTGAAATCAGTCATCATTGTGTATTTATGTATATTATGGGCTTAGTGGAATACAAAAATCTATTTATGCTAATTCAGTTACAAAACTAGTGGATTTTTTTAAATTCCAGTTCAGACATTTAAAAAAAAAAAAAAAAAAAGTCAGTCGCTGATTATAAAAGTTTGTTCATATATTTATTAAATAAAAATATATCCTTCCTTTCAAAAGTTACTAAGAATTTTTTTAACACTTATTCAGTCCAGTGGATGCATCACATTGATCAAAAGTGACAGTGAAGAGATTTACAATGTTACAAAAGATTTCTATTTCAAAAACTTAGTTCATCAAAGAATCCTGACACAATGTATCACGATTTCCACAGAAATGTGTTTGATTGTAATTGATGATAAAAAAGTTTCTTGAGCACCAAATTAGCATATTAGAATGATTTCAGAAATACAGTTACATTTTTTTTTAATATATTAAATTAGAAATCAATTATTTTAAATTGTAATATAATATCACAATATTACTGTTTTTTTTCCCCTGTATTTTTGATCAAATAAATGCAACATTGGTGAGCATAAAATAACTGGATAATTATCCCAACAAAGGGATAATTCACCCAAAAAATAAACCATAAACCCAATAAACAAAATAACAAACTTTTAAAATGGCACCCCTTTACATATTTACACTACTGTTGAAAAGTATGGGGTCGGAAGAGTTTTTAATAGGATAATTCACCCAAAAGTGAAAATTGTCCCATGATTTACTCACCCTCAACTCAAGCCATCCTAGATGTATATGACAGAATGGCAGCCCAAAATTTGAAGACCAAAAAAAGTGCATCCATCCATTATAAAAGTACTCCACACGGCTCCGGGGGTTAGAAGAGGCCTTCTGAAGTGAATTGATTGATGGGTTTTTGTAAGAAAAATATACATATTTAACAATCTATCTTCCGGCAGACCACCTTCAGTATTCCATGTGACTTGAGGGTGAGTAAATCATGGGGTAATTTTCGCTTTTGGGTGAACTATCCCATTAAAAACTCTTCAGACCCCAAGACTTTTCAACAGTAGTGTAAATATTTAAAGGCGTGCTATTTTAAAAGTTCATTATTTTGTTTATTGGGTTTAATATAATGGGTTCAAAAAACACATTATTTTTCACATACTGTACATTGCAGTTCACTTATTCACAGTCTGTCTGGACTTTGATCAAGGCTTTTTAGGCAGGTCTGGATCCATGTTCTCCGTTAGATTGAATAAATCACTTTGTTGGAGAACACTTTCTAACTTTGCAGATTGTATACATGCACAAACAGATAGATTACGCACTAAAGGAAAATATTAAAAAGGATCATATGACCCCGATATTATTGAATATATTAACATATTTTTATCCTATTGACGTAATGCCAGTGAATAACGCACCTTTTACAAACTAAACAATGCAGAATACTACAGAAAATGTCCTCAGGCTTCCATGAGTGCAGCATTAATTTACTACATCAGTTGTACTACATGCTAATTTCACGGTGTCTGGAGCATCTTGGATAAATTGTGGGTAATTTCTTTAGAACCAAGTTGCTTAGAAGCTCAGATGTGCTGGTCTGTAGCAAAAGTCTTGTTAAACAGATGTCTTCTGCCTCACTCTGTAGGTCTGTAGCAGCATGTTTCTGCATCTCTGTTGGAGTTTGCAGAGTTCGCCTTAACGTAGTGCTTTTTTTGTACTGTAATGGAGTTTCTGGAAACAATGCCTCATATTCACATTACTCAGTCTCTGGATCTGTCAATTTGGGTCAACTTTGAAAGAGAGATGGTTGCGGAGTGGTCTTATTCTTATTAACGGGGTTCTTTGAACTCTTGGGCTCCTGTGTTGCTGGTAGGAGGTTTAATTAGTCCAAGGGTCATAGGTTACGACCTCACTGGCCTGCAAGAACAGATCAGCATCTGAGATGTATTGATCATTTTATTTGACTAGATGCAGGTAGACCAATCATTAGTCACCTTTTTTATGTATCGTGATGCACATCTGAGTGTAACAGATTATCGGGAAAGAAACTGTTGGGCAGGGACTTGGTTCTGTCTATCGGTTGTTGATTGGATTTTTCTGTTGCACTCAAAAAATGCAATTATTTTTTTGTTTATTTTTTTTTATCTATAAAATGCAATTAGAAAAATTTAAATTCTTGCTGACTTGCAAATGAAAATGCAGGAGTTTGATTTGCTCTGAGTCCCTGCAGAAAGTTTTCTCCGGTGGGGCGCCATCTTGGGAGATCCAGAAAGCCATTAAAATGTGCTCTGTATTAGAAGAAATAGGTTCTGGGTCAGGATGTGCAGCGTTGGGACCGCTCATCTCCCACTCACATGACACTGCTTTTGAGAAAAATCTGCTATGAAGGAGGAAGACTGAAATGATGGCTCTCGTCAGTTTTCTTTTCACAACAGGCGCTTTTTAAGATTTTAGGGGCTGTCAAGCTACAAAATGGACCATCAAAGCATCATAAAATTGGTTGATATATTTAAAGTCTTCTGAAAGCTTATGATAAATTTGTGTTTGGAACAAACTGCGATTTAAGTCACGATTTAATGATCGTTCTTGACAGTCATTGGCAATTTATTCACTGTATTGGAATAGAGAAGCTTTGACATTCTGCAATAAATTCTGCATTCTTTTTTTTTCCTTTCCATTTTGAAAAAGACATGAAGATGAGTATATGATGAATTATCATTTCAGTGTGAATTATTCCTTTGATTCCCAACGTGTAACTTCCCATACTAGAATGATACCTCAGATTATGCAGCTTGTTTGCGAGGTCAAATTTTTTTTTCTAGTTTAAGTTTTTAGCAGCTGTGTTTTAGGTTTTAGACTGTTTTCACTGTAAAACCCCTTCTGAAAAGTATTTTAAATTCATCCCCTGTAAGTCGCTGTCACTACATCCACACACATTAAATCGGACATCTTTGGCCTTTGAGCATTGCCTTTTTGAGATGGCATGTCAAGTTAAAAATAGTTTAACTTTTAAATGTCTGCATTCTGTTCCATATTGTTGTGCTGTTTCAGGCTGGAATACACAACACAAATTTTGCCTAGATTTACAGTCTAGACGAGTCTACGCTAGTTGCCGAAGGTCAGAAACATTCTGCAGATTTGAGTTGACCGAATTCACAGAAAATAGTATATTATGGGCACCCATAAGAAACACAACTGGTTAGGTTCAGGTGAACCAGAAACCAGTTTTCCTAAAGTCTTTCATAGGGCTAGGCATTGACACAAATTGCACTATTGCAATTCGATTTCAATTCGATTCGATTTCAATTCAATTTTAATCTATATCGATTAATTGGGGCCTATCAGGTACAGTACATGGCAAATTTCCACAAGGAAAATAAATGTATCTCAACTAATGCTGTGAACTATACAGGGAACCCCAGTTGGTACATCACTATAATATTAATGGTTACAATGAACTGATTTGTAATCTACTTGCATTTAAATTACACATAATGACATTTTTATGTCATTTTTTTTTAAATATAAACATTTTAATGGTGCTGTCATAAAAACAAAATTAAAACATTCAAACATTAAATACCGAAGAACAGGTGGATAAAAATTTCAATGAATATACAATACAGTGCATATATATACTCGTGTAGCTACTCTAGAGCTCTAACGAGTTTTTGAACATTTGATTGGCTTTTTTAAGGTAAATATAATATTGTGACATTGTTTACAAGCTGTTTTATTGACCTCTTTCTGTGGTTGAAACACTGATCTTTCAACATACCTTCTGATGTTCATTCATGTTTGTTTTGTGCTATAACTAGTAGTAAAGCTGGAGAGATGATCCGTTCGCATGCACACCACGCTGCGCTTTTGACAATTTGAAAGCTTAGACTTTGTTTCATATCAGAATTAACAAAGCACAAAGCTTGAACAAACAAAAAATTTATTGGAGACTGCAACGAAGTTGTTTTTTTTTTCAATCATCAACTGAAATCAGCATAGACAACAACAAAAAAATATTCTTGGGATTTAAGAATCAATATTTGATATTGGTTCTTCAAAATGAAAATCGATTAAAATCTATAATTTTATTTTTTTTTAAAACCCAGCACTAGTCGTTCAGGTAACCGACCAACTTGATGTATGTAGTTCAAAACATCTTAGCAACCACATACCAACTTTCTTGCAACCACCCACAACACCCAAAGTACCCAAACATCTGGTTTCACATTATCAGTGATGCCTTAGCATGTTCTTCTCACCCATGCATTTATGAGATAAACACAGAGCTTACGGTTAAATAAGGAAGCTTCCACAATCAGGTTCTAAATAAAACCCCAACTTCCTGCATTCCATAAGTGACTGCAGGGCATGTGGTCTTTTGAAGGCTGTTCTCTGAATGGAAGATGAGTGAAGAGATTCTGGCCCCTCCAAAGCTCTCTCAGCGACTTAGCTGAGAGGGTCATGCTAGGTCACATGTCTCAGGAACAAGAGGAGCTGTCTGTAGAAGAGTGTGAAAATCACAAACCTCCTCCGCCTTCCAGGCCTGTTGCTAAGCTACGGAGAGGAAGTGGTGCGTTGTGCTTTTTTGTTTTTTTTCCCCCACACTGGCACCCTGTGTCTACCGTTAAGCGGTACAAACATGCACCAGTCTTTTGACAAATGACTTCCTGATCCTGATTGTACAACAATAATGGTTCACAACTTCCACAATATATATATGACTGTCATTGCTGTTGTTTGGCTTCTCTACCTTCCGGCAAATACCGTCTTAGTTCTCACGATTGGATTGTTCAGTATAGCCAATAGCAGCCGTGATGATGAAACCTCACAGCAATGTCTTCCTGACAACATTTTGCGGCTACAGTTACAATGCATTATCCAAAAGCTCTCCGATAGCCATTTACAGTCATTTGAGATATAATAGGAACAGACCCCAGTATGCATTTCAGCTGCCTGTCTAGATTAGAATGTTTTGTGACCACATAGTGCGCTTATCTGGTTGGCTTCTTAAAGCATTTGCATCCATCACATATCGGCTAGAAACAAATCTGTAGATGAGTCTGACAAAGCTAATCTTTTTGAGTTTAAAACATCCTATGACTTTGTTGAAACCATGTAATGTGGTACAGTAAGTACAGTATGCATATATTTTCTGTATGAAAGCCAGATTATCTCCTGCATATATACACCATACAGTAGAGTGCACTTCATGGGATACTGTATCCCGTGATGTATGGCACACAACTTGATTTTCATTTCCATTTTTAACATCTCTTTCTTTACTCATTGCTTTTACTTTAATAAGATCTTAGCTGACAGGACTCGAAATTGTGACCGTTTTGGTCGCATATGCTCCTAAAATTGAATGTGCGACCTCAAAATTAATTTGGGAGCATATAATTGTTGTGGTGCAACCTTTTTTCTAGAGATGCACTGGTCGACCGGCCACAAATCGGAAACGGGCGGTTTTTAGTTTAATTTTGGCTGATCTCCGTTCCGGATTTGCGCGCACACTGCATTGCAATCATTTCCTGAAATGTAATTTTGTGTGAAAATATTACAAAATCCGAACATTAACACGCAACTCCCATGTATCGCCAAAAAGTTTTTACGCTCTCACGGGGTCGTTTTTCAGGAAATTCGAAAAGGAATATTTCGTAAAACTGCAATGGAAACCTGGCATACGTAAAAAAGTCATAACATCGGTTAATGGAAATGCCGTCATTTCCCAGTAGTTTATTGACATTTAGAAAATATTGCAAATGTTTTGCGCAAATCTGTAATGGAAACCAGGTTAAAGAAAATACCAGGCACGATCACTGTTCGTGATTTTCGTATAGGAAGAAAAATATAAATATTGAAGTGAGGTTGAAGTTTATATGCATGTATCTCTGAAGGGAACTGGCTGTCTTCAGAATAGTTTAGATGGCATTTTCTTTTCCTCTTCCCTCCGTATAAAGTAGTGTTTATAAGCGCAACTGCTTCGTTTACAGTGGTACCCAAAGAAACTCTTCTTTTCTGTTAGCGCCACCTACTGTCAGAGAGTGAATTTGCATTTTCATTCAGTTCATCTGCTGTTTTTGTTTTGTGCAAGCGTTTCTTATGTAACATTTCACAAAGCTAAAGTCAGACCATTCTGTATTTGCTCTCTGCCTTGAAATTATGCAATCTAATTTAAATAATAAAACAACTGCTCAATGTGTGTTTGTATCGTGATTTAAAATGCAGTGGTTGGCTCTTTTTTTTTTTTTTTTTTTTTTTAAGGCCAGTTTGTCCTGTTATAGAGCAAATAAATTTGCTTAAAGAAAAAAAACCAAAAATCTGTAACTGGTATAAGAATTGGCCAAAACCAAAAATTGTCAAAAATCATGATCAGTGCTGCTCCTTGGTTGTTAGTGGGTGCTCCTAATTTTTTTTAAGTTGCGAGCAGCCAAGCACCAGTGCTAGCAAGTAAAAAAAGTTAATTTTGAGTAATTTTGAGCCCTGCCTGAAAAAGGTTTTAGGCTGTGTGTCCACCAAAGCATTTTTGGCCAGCTGAAAACGCCGTTCTGCAGGCGCTTGAAATCGCTTTGCCGACGCAGCATTTTTTTCAGTTGAGACACAATATGTGCTATGATATGAAATATCTGCGGAACTGGTTTTGCAAATAGTTTGTTTCTGAGTGTAAAAATTTTGACAATGTAACTTACTTGCTCTGATACTAGTTTTTGATGAAGAGATGTGCTTGTTGTCATTTGTTATTGTTGTACAAGCAGAATGTGACTGTTGGTCAGTGTGGTATTTGTCCCGCCCCTCCTCCACTTTGATTGGACGGCTGGGTAAAAAGTCACGGCTGCATTTCAAAGTTGAATATTCTTCAGCTCTCAGTGACTGGTAAAAAAATACTGAGTGCTCAGCGTGAGATTTTTTTTCTCAGCGCCTCATCACACTGTTACTGTTATAAAAACGTGGCGCTCCCATTGAAAACAATTGGATAAATACGCTAGCCTTGGGGAAAACGCTTTGGTGGACACAAGGCTTTAGAGTTTTTATTATATGTACATTTTTAATGTTTTATTATATTATATTTTTTTGTCAGAACTAACAACTATTGCCATGAGAATAGCATCAGCTGACATGGCATTAAAATCTAAAATACCTACTTACCTATTTTACTTTAAGTTAAATTTACTTGATTTGATTTTTACATAACTGCAAAATAGCTGTATTTATTTATATATAACAAAAACATTTTCAAAATGTAACATGCAATGTAATGAGTTCAAAGTAACAACAGTTTGATACCGTTGCATACTGTTTTGCATACTGTTTTGCATTTTGTTTCTAAAAATAGTGGACACTGTACAGCATACGTTAATGCAGTATGTTAATATTCCATTCTGAACGTACTGTAGTTATGTTTATCACAAATATTGCATGGTCTGCACATTTGTGAGTTGTTTTATCATGGCTTGTGGCAGTTGAGGACAGTCTTATCTTGCACGTTGGGGCTCCAGAACTTTGTTAATCTCCGTCAGGATGCCAGATGGTTTTTCCAGTTAGCAGTCGGCCATGTGAATCTTCTCATCAGGAGAGACGTGGAGCTGGAGGGCTCAAATCCATCACACATGCACCCATTCACCATGTCCACACATCTGATACACTAATATGCCTGCATAATTTATTGCGGTTTGTCGGTTGTATTATTATGATTATTGGCTCCTGTGTTCTGTCACAGATGTATTAAAATTAGCCAACATTTTTGTCCAGTCAGCATGTCTTTCAAATTCACAAGCTTCATCCCTTCTAAGCCAACTGCATAGCAACATTTAGTCCACTTAAAACGCATAGCATGGCAAGCACCACTGACCCCCTTGGGGTTTATTAGGGAACTGCAGGGGGTTTGTGAGTTAAATCGAATGTAACATTTAAAATAAACAAATGAGGGGAAATGCATTTGCATAATTTCATACAGAATTTAATTTGTATTAAATAATTAAAAATATTAACTTAAAATCTCTGGGGTACTTCAAGTAAATGTTTTACGTCTGAGGGATTTGGCTGTCAAATTTGGGAACCTCTGTTTTAGAGAGCAGGGTGGCTGATATAAAGTTGGTATATGAGATATTACACCTTATAATTTAAACCTGCAGTCTTTTTTTTTTTTGGTTAAAAAAAGATTCAAAGTTAATTTTTGTGCTGCCAGTGGTCTCCTTACCTTAGCCCGATTCACAACGGTAAACTTGTAGTAATGTGGTGTTGTTTGAGTGGTACTGGTGGATTTCTGCGGGAAATTCAAGCATGTCTTTGCGTCATTACATCACGTCTGTATAAAGGAGGCCGGCTAGTAGTAGTATCGCATGTGAGGATGCTGCAGGTGGAGGATCATTTATAGCTTTTTCTCACAGAAGATAGAATAATTAAACATATAATTTTGATGGTGGACTGTAATCCAGAAAGGTTCAAACGACAATCATCCGTGACAACTGGAGAGTCACCCGTAGTGAAAAGCAAAAGATTAGACTGTACGGAAATGTAAATTTACAGGCAGCATTAACAATTTTAGAACAAAGTATAACAATAACCGGTTTATGTAATCTGAGCTAAGCTATCGTTAGATTTGATCACCATTGGTAGCACGATTTATTGTAATGCTTTTTTTCCCCCACAGTTGTCAGAACAAAAATGGCAGACATGTTACTTGTTCAGATGACATTTTGCGGGGAAAATTCTTATTTTGGTCATACTTCCAAGACGTAGAATCTGTGATTCCGAAGTACAGTGTCCACACCGGTGCGGTGACTGACAGCAAAGCTGCACAAACTCCTCAAAACATTAGATTCATCCACGCTGTAGAGCCATGCTGATGCACAACCCACGTAAAGACCATAATTCGGCAAATAACTGCAATTGCAGGTTTCAAACAAAGATGGCGACAGGGGCAACTTATAGACTGCAGCTTTATAGTTAGTAAATAACACCATACTTCAGTTCAATTTGTTTATTTTGTGTACTATTTACTAGATGAGAAATTAATAACTTGAAAAAATAAACCTGCTAAATGATTTATACCACTAAGTCTCGATTCCAACACTTATCGGTCGATGGCTATCATTTAAAAGTAAAATTTTGGCTTTGGTGATATATCGGTCGACCACAATCTCGTTATTAGACGCTTAAAATGGGATCAAGAAATTACATATTTGCACATCACGCCATGGCTCCTACAAGTGTCTGTGTTTGATTAAAATGTTCAAAGTTCCCTACACAGTGATTTTTCTTATTTTTATATAGCCAGAGGGGTTGTCTGGGTTTCTCCACTCGTTAATACTTTCCAATAGAGGTTGAAGTTGTTAATGAGCACTGATGGGACTTGTATGACGCTCTCTCCTCATGTCCTCCTTTCTGTTTCCCACCTTTTTTCACTCCTTCCCTCCTTCTCTCGCTGAAACATCTCCTCAGCTCAGAATCAAAGCAGTGGGAGTGTGTTGGGTGAGGAGATGAAGTGTGCATAATTCATTCTGAAGAGCACACACTGGGTGATTCTGCCGTTCAGATGAATGCACTTCTGCTCTGATCTGCTGCGGTATCTCCTGCTATTGTTCCGAAACACAGGACCTGCTGTGCGTGCAGATGATATGTGTCCACGGTGTCTGTTTCCCTCATTCTGGTTACGAAATGAAATTGAGCTTAGGGGAAGTGAGGAACTTAACAGGTAAACAGGAGGGAATTGGGGGAGACCTGGGACAGTGATTTCCATTTCCACATTCCTTTGGTTCCTCCATAACAGCGGTCCAACTTGCATAACTCTTTTGGAGGTTCATCCAATCCAAACAGAGTTGTCATCTGGTGGCGTTGTAACACACACACATTCACAAACACGAAATGGTACAGCCAAGAACCCGAGATCATTCACACAGGTTTTTGGGTCTGTTTCAATCATTTTAGGAAGCAAGTGTTTGGGTTTTTTTCTCTCTGCTATTACGTAATGATGGTGCCTGCCAGAGTGGCTTACGTCAACCTATTTTTCTGCCACAGATAGATCTCATTACCACACGTTCAATACAGCTGGCATGACGCTTGTATGATACTCGTAAATGATATTTCCTCTCCCCAATCTTTCTTTCTTCAGGGACGCCATGTCAAGACGGGCCAGCTCGCTGCAATCAAGGTCATGGATGTCACAGGGGTAAGAGCACCAGCAGGCCATGACGGTTTCTGTTTCTATGTCGGTTTTGACTTTTACACTTTCACACTTTCACACTTGCCTTTTGTGCATAATGTCATTCATGCACACACACAAACGGGCAGTGCCATTTGTGAAATTACAAAAACTTCCAGGAAGCAAAGTATCAGGGCTGTAACATTGGACTTTATTTTACTAAAAGCTAAATATTGATTTTAAAAATGGTTAAAGTATTTTGTTGATGATGTTTATTAATAGAAAATATATGAACATATTAATTGATATTAATACACTACTGTTCAAAAACATGAGGTCAGTAAGAATATTTAGTTTTTGAAAGAAGTCTCATGCTCACGAAGGCTGTGTTTATTTGATTAAGTGATATTAGTGCTTTAGTGATATGCAGAGGTGTCAAAAGTATTCACATTCATTACTCCGGTAGATGTATAGATACTAGGGTTTAAAAAGACTTCTGTAGAAGTTGAAGTATCAACCCAAGCTTTTTACTTAAGTGTAAAAGTACTGGTTTCAAAACTACTTAAAGTATATAAGTAAAAAAAAAAAAAAAGTCATTAAGGACAAAAGCTTAGGCCATGCCACAGGGGCCTATAGTACACTACCCCACCTCCCAAAAAAAAAACCTTTTTCTAAAGGCACATAATGACTATAATGTTATATTAAAATGTTATTGTTGAAGAGTTTGGGATGCACTAGTCTGCCTGTTTTGAAAATGAACGCATTTAGTACAATACAAATACATTAAAGAACCATATATGTGTCCTACTTTTATTGTTAATTATATGCATTATCACACTGTAGATCACAAATGGGGCCGTTTCCTGATAATGACTCGCTCACAGACCGAGATACACAATATTTTCCGGCTTCGTCTTAAGTGTTGTCTGTTTTATTTGACAGGATGAGGAGGAGGAGATCAAAGCTGAGATCAACATGCTGAAAAAATACTCCCACCATCGAAACATCGCCACCTACTATGGTGCCTTCATCAAGAAGAACCCACCTGGCATGGATGACCAGCTCTGGGTCAGTCTTCAAAAGTAGTAGGCTAAAAGAATCAGGGTTATTTAATGTGTGATTGTTTCATCGTTTTTTTGTGTGTGTAGTACAGTACAGTGTTAGGGAGTAGATGGGTAAATGAAGTGATGTTAACTACATTTTCAGTAGTTTAGCTGTTTTAAAAAAATTAAAGAAAACGCGGTCGGGAAAGGTGTGCGAGGCGGGACTCTCACTCGGGTTGTAGCTTGTAGCTTAAGAAGTTAGATTCTCAAAATAGCTTCCTCAATGCTGGTAAGGTAACACTTTCTCGCTCAGAAACGCAGTGTTCACACTCTGTACTGAGGTGCCCAGGCCCTGTTGTTTTCACATGTGCATTGAACGCAGACGCCAGCCTCATTTCCTCTGTGGTGAGCTTTGTCTTTCTTTTTCCCCGGCAATATAAAGATAAGTGACATACTGAAGACATTTGCTTGCTCTAGAGCCTCTGTCAGCACAACCAGCCTTCATTGGGGGTCTTTGTAAGAAGGATTTCCCTTAGAGACAAAAACATTGTTGCCAACTCAGCAGTCCTGACTTTGGAGAGTCCCAGAGGCCAAACATATTTAGACCCATCAAGGCTAGCTCAAGAGAGCATTCAAAACCAATCGGTGTTTCAGAAATAACATAATTTTCTGCTCATGATTTACATTTTGTTGACTTTTATTGTTCCCCAGGGGCCCCTAATGAGAATAGGGCTTTTTTATGAATGTCCTGGGAGAAATTGTAAAGGAAAAGAAGTAAAAACACAACTGGGTTTAGAAGTTTGCATGTCACTGCCACTTACTAAAACTCTATATTAACATAAAGGTTGGAGGGGGAAAAAGAAACTGCTTGGCTTTTTTTATTGTCTCAAATCTTATTCTCTGGACACTTTTCTTTGGAAAAGTTGTGAAATTCCCCTTTTTTAACCACTTTTTATTGTACCCTTCTATGTTGTCATTTAAACGTCTTCAAAAACTCGAAGTGGGAAAATGAAGTTGCCCTGGGACAGTTGTCACTTACAGATCTAGTTTCGGCTGAAAAGCGTGAATTTGTGAGCACGAGTGCTGAATGTGGCACCAGTCTAAATAAAATACAGGTTTTGCCACTTGTGAGCTGCTGCAGCTAAAAAATAGAACATTTTAGATCATTTTCTTTTTTTGAAAAATTTATTTTTGTTCCTCAAATCATCAAATGGTATTGCTTTAGGTCTTCAAATTTAATTTCAGAGGATATTATATAATATTATGTAAATGTAAAGACCGAGGAAAAAGATTGGCTTTATCCCACGGAAAATTGTAAAAAGAAAAAAAAAAAGTTTTTTTTTTTATTATTATATTATTGATTATAAAATTACATGTTACAGCTCCTTAAACCAGCAATTTGCTGGAGCTGATTAGCCACCATTTCAACATCAGGTCCTGCTTACACATGACCTCTAAATGGAAATAAGGCTGTTCAATTTATGACAGTCTATATGCGTATGTAGTTCTCCACTTAATTAGCATTTTTATCATTCTTGTGACTTGTTAGGTTTTATCCTAATTTTGTTGGGGTACTATGTCTCTAGCTGGTGATGGAGTTTTGTGGTGCTGGTTCAGTGACGGACCTGATAAAGAACACCAAAGGGAACTCTCTAAAGGAGGAGTGGACCGCCTACATCTGCAGAGAGATCCTCAGGGTGAGTATGTGTGTATTATGGACCACTAGAAAACTTAGCTTCCAGATGTGTTATTTCTGATGGGTTCCTCATTTGACCTTCTCCAGTTAAGTTTAACCTCTTTATCTGGTTTTGATAGGGTCTGACCCACTTGCATCAGCATAAAGTCATCCATCGTGATATCAAAGGTCAAAACGTTTTGCTCACAGAAAATGCGGAAGTCAAACTTGGTGAGTTCACACCCCTGATGACTATAACACAAAAGCACAATGTACATTCTGGACGTAGGCTAATAAATTTGTACTGTCTAGTGTGTGAATGTTAGAAGTTTATTTTGTCAGTCAACATCGGAGTCTGATAGCCATTCCCCCTCCGGAACGGAGTGGGAAGCTAGGAAAATTAAGTGCAATAAGTGTCCTACATTCCACACTTTTATTTTTTCGGTTAAATAAGTGCATCATCTGGCTATTTAACTCCGTCCCCGCCAGCGTTTATGATCATTTTCACAAAAGTTTCATGGCCCCCGGAATATTTTGGTGTATTGATATCTAAACATGCAGTATATCTAAAGAAAGAACAGACCCTCTACTTTTAAACCAAAAAAAGTATTCTAGCTTCATACATTCTTTTTTTATAAAATCAACAAATGTGGGTAATTTTCATAAAGCAACATTTTTAGTAAAAAGCTGAGAAAAACATGTTTTGTCAAAAACTACATCTGGATTCAGAACAGTGATCAAAGCATGGTGTAGATCATGTCCGTTAACACCCTCTAAGCTTGCACAGTTCTATAGCTCGTCTTGGGTCGACATTTCATTGAGTAACATTAGGCAGTTTTGATTTATATGCCGTTTAATGTTGATTGTCACGTTATTTTAAATATGCATCTGCTTATATATGCTATCGCTTGTTTCTGCTTCTTCACGTCTTTTGATCAGGAGATCCGGTACTCTTTCAGCAGATGTGTCATAGCGCCCCTTACCGTATTACAGTGAAAACACGGAAAGTCAGAAAATTCTGTTAATGGTGGGGAAAGAGTTCAATTGCACTTTTTTTTAAATTTTTTTTTTTATTTTATTTTATTTATTTTTTTCATGTGAACATACTACTCGCGCTATTTATACAAAAAATTGCACAAATGGCTAAACACCTAGTGGTGAGGTTTAACTAAATAAAAGCAGCAACAATGCAAACTAAACTACATTTTGGTAGTGTAAATCCAGGAACATAACTCTTAACATAACAGCATAACTCTTTCTGTCTTGCAATAGCTTACAATTGAGATAAAAGCACTAATCAACCATCAGTTCATTTTAACGAACTGGTTCAGAAATGTATTCATCAAAACCTTGCGATTCATTTGTCGTGAGTTGTCGTCAAAAGTTTTGGGTCAATAAGATTTTTTTTTTTTTGTAAGAAATCTCTTATGCTCACCAAGGCTGCATTTATTTGATCAAAAATACAGTAGAATCTGTAATAATGTGAAATATTATTACTATTTAAAATGGCTGTTTTCTGTTTGAATATTTTGTAAAATGTTAAGTCATTCCTCTGATGGAAAAGCTGAATTTTCAGCATCATTACTCCAGTCTTCAGTGTCACATGATCCTTCAGAAATCATTCTAATGCTGATTTGCTCAAGAAGCATTTCTTATTAATAATGTTGAAAACTCATAGCAGTTGCAGTGCCTGCTGTAATATTTGTGTGGAAACCGTGATGCAAAGTTAAAAAGAAAAGCATTTATTTGAAAAAATTTTTGTAATGATATAAAAGTCTTTGTCACTTTTGATCAATTTAATGCATCCTTGCTGAATAATTTATTTAAAAAATAGTCCTACTGATTTAAGTTTTGAATGGTAGTGCATGTTTTCAGTTTGATGTCACCTCATTTAAGGTCCTCATTGTGTTTGTGCCAGATAAATACTACTTTTTAATTAAATTAACTGATAATTTTATAATTAAAGATATCACCCCTTTAAATAACTTCAGTGTAGATATTTTGTATCGCGCTACTTTTTCAGTAAGTACTTGAATTATAAGAAGCTCGTAACTTCCTCAATGTTAGTTTGTGCATGTGTGTTTTTATTGGTTGAATCTGTGCATGTTGAGGAACCTGTGACCTGACTCTGGAGTTATTAGGGCTTGTCATTGAGTTGTTTGAGTTTGGGAGACAGTTCAGGCTGGTTGCTATGACAACGCTGCCTGCGGTGACGAGGGAAGAGTGGCACAGAGGCAGATGGCAGCATGCACTTCATCAAAGACCTCTCCGCTCGTTACTGCACGCAGACACATTAAGGCCAAATCTTCCCTGTGTGTGTGTGTGTGTTTGTGATTGCGTGTTTTCAACAGTTGATTTTGGTGTGAGTGCGCAGTTGGACCGCACCGTTGGTAGGAGGAACACTTTTATTGGCACACCATATTGGATGGCTCCAGAGGTCATAGCCTGTGATGAGAACCCAGACGCCACATATGACTTTAAGGTATTTCAAGCGATTCTTAATTACCCTGTCACTTTCTTCTCACAGCACCTGATTGCTTTTGTGTGAGGGTCTTGTTTGGATTTAGGCGCAAATCCCAAAACTCCTTTTTGTTACAGAGTGATCTGTGGTCGCTGGGAATTACAGCCATTGAAATGGCAGAAGGAGCCCCTCGTAAGTCCAACACAGTGCATTATGATGTTAAAGTGTCCCTATTATGCTATTGTTTTGCAGGTCTCCTATAATAGCTTTACATGCATCCAAGGTCAAAAAAACACTAAAAAATTTTCTCTGTGTCTGAAACGGTTCAATAAAGGATTCAGTCTCTCTGAGAGCATACTCTGCTCCGATTGGTCAGATGGCCCAGTCTATTGTGATTGGTCTACCACTTACAGCATGTGACAGAAATGAAACGCCCATTACCATGTCTCAATTTCAGCTCTAGAGGCTTCCTCAGCAGAACAGTAATGTTACGTTTTACCGTACCAAACTCTTCCAGCCTCAGCTACAACTACAGAGTTTGAGGGCGGGTCAAAGTAGACGTTCGCAGGCAGCCAATGAAGACCATAGGTGGGCGTTATGCAAATTTGTTACAAACTTACGTGGGTTTGAGTAGGAAGTAATACTGGGATTACTGACGACTCATTTCAGGCATTTCAGAATCGGTTTGTTCTTTTCGGGGACAATAGCTCAATTTAGTTTTTACCTGGATCTTTAAAACTTTTACATTCACAAACAGCTACATTACACACTACATGGTAATATCTGGTAAAGCATAATAGGGGCACTTCAAACGCATTTTATATGAAATTTAATATGAGCCTAATATGTGTGATTGCTAAATGCACACACCTGTCTGTTTTCTCAGCGCTATGTGATATGCATCCCATGCGTGCGCTTTTCCTCATACCCAGAAACCCAGCGCCCCGACTCAAGTCCAAGAAGTGGTGAGTCAAACACGCCTGAACCCCACATCATTTTGAATATACACTTCAACTCTACACCTGATGATAATAAAAAGACCTGAGCGTCAAAGCGGAGACAGAACTCAACGGTTTGTCATTCTCTGTAGGTCTAAAAAGTTCCAGTCATTCATTGAAAGCTGTTTAGTGAAAAATCACAATCAGAGACCAAGCACTGAACAGCTCATCAAACATCCCTTCATCAAAGACCTCCCCAACGAGAGACAGGTCCGAATTCAGCTTAAAGACCACATTGACCGGACCAAAAAGAAGAGAGGAGAAAGGGGTGAGTTTCCTTTGATTTCATTCATTTTAATCAGTCTTCATTTTAATCAATCAATGTTGATTCTGAAATCTCAAGCCCAATCTTTTAGGCTATGCTTTTTTGTTGAAGCATGAACAGAACCATTGTTTGTAGCACAACACCCAACCAATAATCACAATAAGCTTTGTTACTTTTGATATGATTTGAAAAGTCTCAGCTTTCAAATTCTGTCAATTTTATCTTGAATTTCAAACATTACATCTTGTTTTGGAGTTCTTTAATGTGGTCGCTGTATGTGGCATGTGAACATATCTTCCTCTTTAATAGTTATAGCAAGAAATAAACATGAAAACATGAATGAACATCAGTATGTTTAAAACCAATGCCCGCCTCAGTATCACTCATAGCCCCCCCCCCCAATGGCAAGAATGGCAATGTATCTTTATTTACAACTACTTTTTTTTAAAACTATAAAAATAGTAATTCAATAGTTTGGACTATGTTGTTCAGATAGTTTACAGCTTTAGTTACTTAGAGAAATTTGTTTTCCTTAAGAAAAATTGACAGTGATATACAACCCGAATGCTCGAGATTGAAATCAAATTGAATCAAGAGCTTGTGAATTAGAATCTCATGTATCATTCCTGGTTTCTTTGAATTATAATTGTATTTTTTTAACTTGTTTTTTATTATTTTTAATTTTATTTTTATTATTATTTATCTTTAAAATCTCAAGGTAATTTATTTATACTAAACTAAAAAACCTGTTTGCGATATTACAATGATATGTGACTATTTTTCTCATATCATTCCTGGTTTGAATCAGCCTTTAATCTCAAGGTTTTATTCCTAAAAACCTGCGTCTTACAATGCTGTGTGACTACCTTTTTATTTTATTTTTTATTTTTTTTCTCAGACGAGACAGAATACGAGTACAGTGGAAGTGAAGAGGAGGAGGAAGAGCGAGACATAGGAGAGCCGAGGTACATAGACCTTTTATGCTCACACACAAGCATGTATATGTGGGTATAGTGGAGATATGATTTACTTAACATCTTGATTATTTAATGTCTTCCTTACAGCTCCATCATAAACATCCCTGGTGAGTCGACCCTGAGGCGGGACTTCCTGCGTCTGCAGTTGGCCAATAAGGAGCGCTCCGAAGCCCTGAGAAGACAACAGCTAGAACAGCAGCAGAACGAGGAACACAAGCGCCAACTACTGGCCGAGAGACAGAAACGCATTGAGGAACAAAAGGAGCAAAGGAGGAGACTAGAGGAGGTAAGCGGAGAGGGGTGAGAAACACGGTTTAAAGACTATGGGTTGCAGCCATGTTTCGAAAATCTTTAGCATTAGAGTCATATTCTATTCTATTCGATTTTCTTACAAAACATCCTAAACTGGTGGTTCTAGACTGGTTTTGCTGTAGGACCCCGAGTTTACATTAAATATCATGTTATGACCCAACATAAAACCAAAGTTGTTTATCAAAAAATGTCTGTAAATGCATCAAAATGTATTAATATCATACAAAATATGCAAAATTATTAACAACAACAACAGCAGACATGGATCAGACATGTTATTAGTATTCACTATATTGCCAGGTAACAGATGAACCATAAAATAATATATGGGAAGCTTTTTCTTCTGCAGTCCTGCATGATTATATACTTGGAGGCAATTTACTATTTGCATTTAGCATTGTTTTTCCTTTAACTATATCGGAACAAACAAACAATATGTTTTGCTGTCATTTCGGTCACACTCGGACACACACTTCCTGTACTCTATTTTGTGTGTGTAATGGCTCATGAGATGACTGCCACTTTTTAATGTCCCTGGGAGACACTGAGCTATGATCAGTCCTAAGGAAGGTTACACAACATCTTGGGAATTCTTCAAGCGGGAGACAAAGAAAGACGAAGCAGTAGAGATATTCCAGAGTTATGTGATGTAGGGTTTTCTCAGTAGGGGAGGGAGCAGAGAACCTGTAGGGATGAATCAGGTGGCCCGGCTGGGCGTCAACCTCTCATTCAGCACATCTATCTCCCGCTGGTCCACTGTCAGGCCGCCTCTTTTCAGCGCAGCCCCTGCTGGGGAAAGACCATTCAGCATGGCTGCCTGCTCCAAATGTCTTTTACACTGCCACCTAGTGGTAAAATAAGGAACTGCATGTGCTAGTGTGAAATCAGGGCCAAAAATTGGAGTGTTTATAATCTTACAGCAACAGCGACGGGAGAGAGAGCTCCGAAAACAGCAGGAGAGAGAGCAGAGGAGGCGCTATGAAGAGATGGAGCAGCTCCGCAGAGAGGAGGAGAGGAGGCACGCTGAAAGGGAGCAGGTACATATAGACACATCCACAATCATACATGGCTTATTGTGGTTGACCAATATTTTTTGGCCACTTTTATTAATAGTAATGTAGAAAGAGGGCAAGAAATTATTTGGAGGATTATTTCAGGGCTGAAAATTTACAGTTGTTCAAGCTGTTATATATAAGTTTGTCACTTCAAATTAACCCATAAACCACTATCTGATAAGAGATCGGGACGCAAAACCAGACGAGAACTGCACACATATGAACAGGAAGAGAAGATGTGGCGGCTTTATATATATATATATATATATAAATATATATATATATATATATATATATATATATATATAAATATATATATATATATATATATATATATATATATATATATATATATATATATATATATATATATAAATATATATATATATATATATATATATATATATATATATATATATATATATATATAAATATATATATATATATATATATATATATATATATATATATATATATATATATATATATATATATATATAAAAAAATATATATATATATATATATATATATATATATATATATAAAATATATATATAAATATAAAAATATATATAAATATAAAAATATATATAAATAAATAAATATATATTATTAAAAATACCAATTATTATTATTATTATTATTCAAGTGTTCAATAACTGATGTTTTATCTTATTTTATAAAATTTATTTTTTCAGCATTTTCTACTCAACCAGGTTCTCAACTGGTTTTGCTCAGGCACCAGATTTGAATTAACCCATATTAAATATCAAGTTATTACCCAACACAGAACCAAAGTTGTTTATCAGAAAATGTCTTCAAAACATTAAAACTGATTAATATTATCATGAACAGTATGCAACATTTTATGTAAATATGTAGAATAATTATTTTTCTGTCTCTCCATGTAAATATACACACACATTTACCGCTAGGAATACGTGAGGGCATATGCACACTTTCTAAAGCAGACATGCATGAAGATAGCATCCTCTGTTAATCATGTAATTCGACATGCACTTTCTTCTCAACTGTAACTGTCCACTCAGATATGCATATCAGACTCTCACATGCCTCAATGCCTTATTTAAAGCATTCTCTCCAGTCTATGACTCACTTCCTTCAGGGAGGGAAATGTTCTGCTGGATGGTATGCATATTTAAAGCACTCACCCACTCTTTCAAAGGCATTTGGGCCACTTGAGCCCTGTTCAGTAGTGAATGAGGACGTCTCACGGGCCGTGTGTAAGATAGTGTGAGTCTGTGTAGACACAAATAAGAATGACTGAGCTATTAATGACACTGAAGATTCACCAGCTCTCTCATTCCATAAGTCAAACACTATAAGAGATTTGGCAATTCTGAAACTGCATTTTAATTAATAGACACGCCCCTTTCCCCCAAACGCCACCCTTCAAAGATGCAGAAGAAGTTGAACCCACTGAAATCAGAGAATGCCCAGGAGAGCAACAGCTGCTCATGAAGCTGATCTCACTGTTAGCTTGTGGATTTTTAGCATATGGACTGCCTTGTGAATTTGCAAAAATATGAAAACTTACAAAAAGCACCTCCAACTCAGTGTTTTTTTGTTTTGTTTTGTTTTTTGCAGTTTAATGTGCCTCAGAGACAGTTGTGATATTTCGGGACACCTAATTCAGTACAATCTGTCAAGCAATAGATATTTTCTCAGTGTCTTTCCATAAAAATGCTTCCAGTGCCTTTAAAGGAACAAAGCACAGCATTTTCTTTGCTGTCATAAAGCATTTCATTGTTTCGTTGCTAATAACAGTGAAAGTGTCCTCCAACGCCTTAGTTTAGGGACATATAATCCAGATGTCTCTGTTTTAATCTTTTAATAGAGACTGAGACATTTTTCAAAAAATGTATGTCTTGTAAATGGGGCTTTTCTTTTAACACTTTTTTTTCTCTCCATATACCTTTAAATTCTTTCTGCTTGTGTTTCCTGTCCAAGTACACTGCCATAAACCTGTTGCTCTATAATACTTTACTGTAATGTATACGTTACTGTTTAAAAGTTTGGGCTCTGTAAAGTTTTTGAAAAAGTCTCTTATGCTCACCAAAGCTGCATTTATTGATCAAAAATACAGTAAAAACAGTATTATTGTAAAATATTATTATAATAGAAATAAGTTTTCTATTTTAATATATATTCAAATGTAATTTACTCCTGTGATGGCAATCATTACTCCAGTCTTCAGTGTCACATGATCTTCACAAATTATTTTAATATGCTGATTTGGTGAAAACCAAACCAGTTTTTTGTGGAAACTGATTTTTTTTTATTTTTATACATTTATTTAATTTCTTTCAGGATTCCTTTCATAAACGAAAGTTCAAAAGAACATCATTTATTTGAAATTGAAATCTTTGTAGCATTATAAAAATCTTATTTTGTCAGTTTTGATCAATTTTAATGCAGCCTTGCTGAGGCTTTTTTGAACTGTACTGTACATGTATGGTACCACTCTACAGATCTATCAACTGCAGTAGATAAATATTGTAACTTACTGCAAAAGGTATTATTAGAGATGATATTCCCAATGACATCCCATGGCATCTCCATCCATTATGCACCCACTGTCTAGAAGACAATACAAGCACACTTTAGGATTGAATTGGCTTCTGTGCTGCACCTACTGTATCTCATTTTAACAGAAGTGGTTTTAATCCAAAGCAACGTTTTCTTTGGTGCAACATTCCCCTGGAGTCGTCTGGGGTTAATTGCCCTGCTCCTGGAAATTGGGATCAGGGTACTAAGTAACTCCCTGGTGCATGGATGGCTCATTCCATGGTTTGAATCAATGACCTCTAGGTAGTGAGCTCATCACACATAAGGTCACATGGGATCTATGCAGGGCAGCAAGTTATTATCAAGGGTGTCTTACCTTTAGATTTGCTTGATTAATCTTTCATTGTTTCACTTTTAAACTCTTTGAAGGCCCTGCCATCTCTTTTTCATCTTTCTTTCTCACTCTTGTTCTGATGTGCTGTGCTATGGGGTTAGGAATATATCCGTCGGCAGTTAGAAGAAGAGCAAAGGCAGCTGGAGATTCTTCAACAGCAGCTTCTCCAAGAACAAGCTCTTCTGCTGGTAAACATTTCAACTATCACCTTTAAAGTACTTGCACTTCCTTTCTTTTCTTCTTCTACACTTATGGCATCTGTCGGTCCCCAGTGCACTCAGAGAGAGTATCGATTGTGCGAATTGATCTGGGGCGTTTGGGGTTTGTGGCAACTCTGTTTGTTATTGCTCAGTTCTCTAGGAAATTAGACTCAGGATCTACAGCTATCAGGGCATCGGTGGGATTAGTGTATAGATCTGTTGAGATCTTTCTAACCTCTGATAGCCTCCAGTAAATTTTAGGGAATATAAAGGTCTGAACCTGTTAGAATTATTTTGTCTCATGTGGAGCATCTGCTCCATATGTCCCTCAAATCTTGCTCTTTTCACCTCATTCTCGTTCTCTGTTGTGTCTAGGAATATAAACGGAAGCAGCTGGAGGAGCAGCGTCAGGCCGAACGGTTGCAGCGGCAGCTGCAGCAGGAGAGGGCCTACCTGGTCTCACTGCAGCAACAGCAACAAGAGCCACGGCCTGCAGACAAAAAACAACTGTACCACTACAAAGATTCTGTCAACCCCAGCGACAAGCCGGCCTGGGCCAAAGAGGTACCGATACATCTGGTTAGGACCCTTACACAATTAATACTATACATTTTCTGATTAATCACAATCTTCTTTTTAAGGATCCCAATATTGAGTCATAAAATCCTGAATGTGAGTTTACAATTAAAAAAGTATACCACTGAAATAATGGCAAGAAATGTCTTTCTGTTTAGTTGTATTCGTGGACTGCATGCAAAAACTGATGCAATTCCCAATCAACATGACTAGTGATCCAGTTCTTTTTAGTGAATCAAAAACCTACACCACATTAATGAAGCCTGATTCACGAAACAAGTGACTCATTATGATTTGTTTTTGTTTTTTGTGACTCAAAAGTACTTAGTGTAGCCTGATTCACAAAGCCAATTAATTTTTTACGAGCTTGTTCTTTTAATGAAAACATAGACGGCTTTAGTGTTGCCCAATTCATGAGATTTAAATGACTCGCTGAATTAGTTCTAATGAATAGATAGACTATCTGAAACACTGCCCTGTATAATTTACAGCATTAAAAGAGACAATGGGCCTCCATTTACATACATCTAATGTAGAAACGAGCGCAGAAATCATCTTACGAAGGGTTCACGTGATTCAAGAAACATTCGTATGCCGCCAATCCCATCGTACGAATAATCGTACGTTGATAAATGTGGCGGCTGAAAACAATCGTCATTTGAATTTCACGCCCCTAAAAATTCACGGTTTAGAAGCCTTGCCCCTAGAGTTTACGACATGCAGAAATGTAACCCAGCCAAGAAGATGAAGTAATCTCATGAAAGATAAATTGGTCTTACTCCCAAAACACCCGTTAACCTCATAATTGCAAACAATTACATACTTTTTTTTTTTGTATATTAAATACCGGTAAATAAAACAAACGTTAAACACTATAGCGCTATTTAATTTCCCCTCACTCCACAACAAATCCTTTAAATTGAACTGTTTTCAGAACAGTACATGAATGAAAAATAAGTAGCTATAACAATGTTAAAATATAAAATAAAATATGAATTAGATAATAAGTTAGTCATAGTAGCTTTCATTATAAACAACACATCAAGCCAAAATTAATTTATTTAAAGCGAAAATTAAACCTTATTGGGCTCATCTCTCTCATTTGGCAAGATCCAAATATGCTTCCAGGTTGCTAAACTATTATTCATTATGTAATAATGCTAAGCTGCACGCAAGTTCACGCTAATTCATAAAGACCTGACGTGAGATTAGATCGTAGCCACCGCTCACGCCCATATTAATAAATGCCCAGTTTTGCGTGGAAACGGCCATACGCACAGTTTTCTGTCGTACGTTTGTTTCATAAATTAGGCCCATTGTCTTTTCTGTGCAAGTAAAATTTACATTATTAGCAATAATACAGTTTAGCACTGAATCATGAGCTTATGAATCCGAAACAAACTGATTCAGCAATCTGTATTGATACCCAGGTACTAGTGCCCTTTATACAAGATTCTACAGTCATTGATTGTAGACATTATTAGACATTATATGTCATTTGTTCTTAGATCTTGCTTCCTGTGAAATAACTTTTCCATTGGTTTCAGAATCCACTGGGTGCTTTTTGGTTATCGTGCTCTGAAGCGGCCCTCCTTGCATCCTCAGTGTTGTGGGTCATAATCTGAAGGGTTTTATTGTGCTTATCTGAACACAGGTGATGGAGAGAGCTCAGAGTAACTCCCCTCGAATCCCTCCCAAGAAGCACCATTCGTTTAACAGTCCTGGAGAAAAACGTGTCGGCCACCTCCTTCCTTCTGACCAGACCCCCTCTAATCAGCCCACGAGGCCCCCCTCATACCCAGCAGCCTCCCGCTCGAGGGAGATGGAGCTGGTTGAGCCTCAGCTCAGGATAGTCAGTGGGCCGAACGTTCCTAGAATCCGCGTGTCTTGCGAACCAGATCCATCCCAGCTGCTCAGGATGGTCCAGCAGCAGCATGAGCAAGAGTCCCGGGGCCCCAGTCCCGGTCGCTCCAGCAAAGGAGATGATATTGAGAGAGACCTATACTCAAAGGTCTCAAAGGTCTGCCTCCGCTAGCATGACTCCTTTTTTCATCATGACCTAGACGCTTACCGATCTGGTCATGGTGTATTATCAAAGAATTAATGCAGGGAAAAATATATTTTTTTCCGAATTTCTTTCGGGGCATTTGGATGATCACTTTTGGAATGCCTTGTCTCTGTTTTCTTGTTCTCCGGGTGAACGTGTTCCTGTCTCCCAGCTAGTTTGGTGGATTTTCTTCAGACAGCTTCTGCTCTCGCTGTCGTCTTGTTCTAATTTTCCGTAATCTTCAGTAATCTTCTCTTTGATCTCACCTATCGCTCCTTTTCTTCTTACAGAAAGCTGATTACAGAGGAGCAGGGGTTTGTGGGGCAAAGATGAGAGAGGTTTGGATGTGTTGGGCAACAAGAGTAGCTTTAGACCAGTGGTTCTCAACCTATTTGACTCTAAAGACTTCCATGATTAAAGACAATATATGAAGGACCCACCCCAAAATAATTCCGATCCTTCTGCCATAATGGCAAATCTGCTAATTTTCAAACTTTATCAATATATTTAAATAATTAAATAAAATAATTATAAATCATTCAGTTCCATAATCCCAATAACCTAATGTTAACATAATGTTCTTAATGGTTTACACCTTTTTATTACAGATGAATTTGTTCTTCTGTAATTATTAGAATAAAATAAAAATAAATAAAATAACTTTTAATTAGTTCTGTGTGTGTGTGTGTGTGTGTGTGTGCGCGCCCCCAGATTGTGCTCTGAAGACTGTCATTTCAGATCCAAACCTCCCTCCATTCTCAGAGAAGAAATGAACATGGTTTTCTCACTAACATTGCTTTTTCTGTCTCAGTGGACACTTGACTTCTAGTTTGGCCATAAGCGATTCTTTTCGTGTCTGGAGATGCTTGTGAATGGTGCATGACAGTTTTGAGGCTTGTTGTTTGAATTTGAGACAGCTATTCAGAAACGGCTACTTTTCAGCATCTCCTTTAATATAGTGGACATAATGGACTAAACGTTTCCTTTCTGACTTTAACTTGATGATATTTGTTTTTCTGTCATTTGGTTGTATGTTTCGTCTTTGCTTATGGAGTCGTTTCGATTGGGCTTGCAGAAGTGAACAAAAGATTATCTTCAGTCAAACTAAGGGAGCGGGTCTAAAAATATCTAAAATGTGTCGTAATGAGGCCGTCTCTTGAATTTAGGGCAGGCGGATTTTGACAAAGATTGAAAAACAATCTTGGGTGATTATGTGAATGCTAAAGAAGACGAATATTGCAAGAGAGAAGTCTCTGTACAACCTTCTTAAAGTGCTACAGTTCTCATAATTAACTGTTTTTATAAAGATAGACTAATTTGTGTTGATTTTACATTAAATTGTTTATGCAAACGCACTGAATTGCCATCTTGAGCCATACATTTGGTTCATAATAAAAGCCAGGGTTTATTTGGGGTTTTCATAACTAGATTGAATAATTCAGTGTCAAAAGTTCACAAATCTAATAATTATTTATTTAGAAAATGTTAAACATTTCTTGAGTGCTGGCAATCGCTTAATCACATCCAAAATAAAAGTTTGTGTTTACATAATATATGTGTGTGTGTACTGTATAATTATTATGTGCATATAAATGCACACTCCTTCATGTATACATTTAAGAACTATTTGCATGTATATACTGTGTGTGTGTGTGTGTGTGTATATAATAAATATATAATATATATTTTTTTATATATAATTTCTTATATATAAATATAAAAAAGTCTTAAATATATACATGCATGTACGCACACATATATTATGTAAACACAAACTTTTATTTTGGATGCGATTTAATCGATTAGCCAACACTACAATTTTTGTTGGTAATACATTAATGGATTCTGTTTCTTTTGTGCATAAATAAAAAGAATTGTTCATATATGCTACTGTTCAACAGTATGCTACTTTTATTCAGCAAGGATGCATTAAATTGATCAAAAGAAATGCAGGATATTAGAATGATTTCTGAAGGATCATGTGGCTTCTAATAAATTACATTTTAAAATATATTGAAATAGAAAGTTATTTTAAATTATAAAATTATTTCACAATATAATAATAATATAGCAGTTGTAATAGTTTTTACTGTATTTTTGATTAAATAAATGTAGCCTAGTGTAGATCTTACAGTGTCTTTTAATAGCCACTGTACTTTGTAGTTTCGCAGTCCATTCTGACTCCCAAGCAAAGAGGAAACAGATTGGTTGTGAAGAGTCGCATGGACATTAACATCCTCTCCCTCTGTCAGGTTGAGGAACGTTCCAAGCTGAACCGCCAGAGCTCTCCGGCTCTCCAGCACAAAGTGGCCAACCGTATTTCTGATCCCTCCCTGCCTCCCCGCTCAGAGTCCTTCAGCAGTGGAGGCATACAGCAGGCCCGGACGCCTCCCATGCATCGCCCGGTAGAGCCTCAGGTACTTCTTGACCTCCTGATCAGTCTTAAGAGTTCAGATGTGTTGTGAAAAAACACTGACACCAAAGTTCTTCATTCAGATGGCGCACTTAGTTTCGGTGAAGTCCCATGGCTCCTCTATGACAGGATCCCAGTCTCTGCATGATCAGTCCTCTCAGGGCGTCTCAGCCTTCCAAGAGGGTCTGTCGCCTCACCGACCCCCGATGCCTCGCCAGAACTCTGACCCCACGTCAGAAACCCCTGCCCCACCACCTCGCATCACCAGCCGAGATGACAAGTTTGACCGCAGCTCTTGGCTGAGACAGGAAGATGATGTCCCTCCAAAGGTGATAATCTGGGATGAAATGTGTTGCTCCTTGTAATCCATTGAAATTAATGGTAATAGTCAGGTCTTGACATTAACACCTGCCTACCCATCAAATGCGGGTGGATATCAGCAGTGGCGTGTAACACAGTCACTCCTACTAGCCACTTTGGCGAGTTGAATTTATATAGGCCTATAATGTATACATTTTTCAGTTGTAGTCTTTTAAAAGGCATCTGAAATAACTAAGTGCAATGTAGTGTTGTCAAAAATATATATATATATTTTTTTTCTTTCTTCGATATACATCAATAGTGAAATAATATCTGAATCTCTGAAAAAGATACACAATAGAATTACACAGTACCAACTCGCTTTCTCGCACTCTCATCTCTCCGACAGCGAGTTGACACACAAGCCCACCTCCCCTCACTCACTTGTTTCGTTTACTCTGGATGAATATTGTTGGTGCTACAGGAATCAGGAACGTACAGTGTTACAGTGAATGTAAACAGTTGAGAAAGAAATGCATGTGTAATAGTATAATGGAGTCAGGTCTTAAAGTGACAGCAGCCTAATAGACCTGCCAAATTAGGAGATTATTATTATTAAATACTAAAAATATCTATATGGCCGTTTTACCTTTTGGTATTGATGTCTAAATTGTGGCCAGTGAAAATGCTGAGTGGCTAGCCCTGGTAATACTCTTTAGCAGTGGTTCTCAACTGGTGGATCTCAGGTATTTTCTGACTGGGTCTTAGAAAACGAAAAACCTTGCTGAATATGAAGAATAATAAAATGTAACTGACCATATAATAGAGCATAGTTAGGACTATGCAAATCAAATAGGCTTGTCAACATTAAAAGGTAAGAGAAACACCTTTTATATCTTTTGTAAAAGGCTGTGCATCCAAACAAACTCTATAATATTTTGGCACAAATATTGTAAATGTATAAGAAAATATTAAACTACTTTTAAAATGGGTTAACTTGAAACAAAAGTAAACATGGTTTGAGCCGTTTCTATTATTTTGTGCCACATTTTATTTATTTTTTGTCATATTCATCCTTTCTTATTTAAATAATAATTAGCACAACTTGTGCAGTTTGTGGCAACAATAATTTCAGTTATTAACCTAAATAACCTACGAATAACCTGATCGTTGGATCGTCACTTGATGCCCCAATGTGAAATCTGGTTCCTAAACCAAAACCAGTTTAGATCCACTGCTATACAGTGCATTTTATTAACAAAATGTGATATAGGATTAAAAAAAGCATTTTTTTTAAAAAAAGCTGATTTTCTGAAGTGCATCTTATTAAAGTAACATCTGTTAACATGCTTCAGGTGCCCCAAAGGACCACTTCCATATCCCCTGCGCTGGTGAGGAAAAATTCTCCAGGGAATGGACCAGGTGGACTGGGACCAAGAACCGGAGCACATCTGATCCGAGCCAGGTATGTACATCCCACACACTTTTCGCTAGCTTAGTCAAACCAAGATTTATTCGGGCACCTTCAACATTTTCTCACATTATCAGTTTATTCGCTATAGTTTAGAAAATGGTAATAAAATATGACAAGAACTTAAACTGTCAGAAGTTAAACTGTCAGAACAAATTCATCTTGATAATGTCAGATAACTTTGATAGAAAGGTATGTAATGGATTACAATCAACCAATCAGCTGTCAGCTGCTCAATTTAACTACACAATTAGATAATACCAATTTAGGTCAACCAATTACCAAGCGATGCTTAATTTTGTTCAGTCTGTGGTGTAAAAGGGGCAATTAAAGAAAAAATAATTGTAGATATACAAATATATTATATTTGTATTTATTTATTTATCTTAACCCCTTTCACTCTAACTGCTAGCAGTAAGTTAATCAGTCTTCTACAATCAAAATGACAAACTCCACATCTTCCTTGTGTCCTACCGTTGCCACAGTAACCCAGACCTGCGGATTCCCATGGAGTCGGCTCTCCAGAGAACCAGCAGTGGGAGTTCTTCCAGCTCTAGCACTCCCAGCTCTCAAGGCGGCTCCAGTGAGAGGAACCGGGTGGGAGGTGAGAGACCCTCTAGAATATTCTCTCAGCTTGAGCACATACACTAAGCCTCTGCACACCAAGTCTTGACATTCGATTGTCTCCACAGGTTCCACTAAACCTGAGGGATCCCCAGCAGTGTCCCAAGAATCCAAACCCAAAAACCAGGAGGAGAACAGGGAGGTGACCAGACCCAGCCGACCAGCGGTGAGAAACACATTTCCCAAAATGTATCAAAGTGTAACTCCGCTTTTAAATGTTTCTGCTCTGACAGGGCTGGTTTCCAAGACCAGGATAAGCCAAAAATGAAAATAAATAACCCTAAACTAACTTCTTTTTAAGACTTCTTAAACTAACTATCTTTTTAAGATCTGCACTGTTTTCACAATTACTCAGTTGTTGATGTTCTTTCCAAATATGTCTTTACCGTCAATTAAAGACATTTTAAATCAGAATGAGGGTGTTGTGGCTGTTAGTCCATATCTATATTCTAGATGTCAGCCCTTCAATATGCCCTGACCAAACTTCCTGTTTCAACAAAGTACGTCAACACCGCAAAAAAACCTTTTCAAGCTATTTTATGGGGGTTTTAAAAAAAATGTGATCTCGTTTGAGCTAACCTACTCATAACCTTTCGATAACCTTCAGCTAGCTTAGCTATGTAGATGTTCACATTTGGCTCAGAGTTAAAAAGACTGTGTGCCGCTTTTGTTATTAACCATTTTCTCATTTAACATTTTGTCTAATCCGCTCAATTGTTCCTCCACCCGTGGTTCTCTATTGTCAATTCTTTTTCTCCAGAGTTATAAGAAAGCCGTAGATGAGGTTAGTGACATCCTCTCACTTCGTATCTGCCCATTTTCGTGCTCCTTACATTCAAGCACTCATTTGCTGCCTGTCCTCATCTATTTCTGTCACTCGCCCTCTCATGTCCTCAATCGTTCTCTCATCAATATTTCACGCCATCTCTCATTCCTTAACTCCCCTCCAATCTTTCTGTCTGTCGGTCTCTTTCACAGCTTCAGACGCCGTGTCAGTCACCATCATTAGCTGCACATTTCTCCATCGCACCAATTTGTCACAGTCGTTCACAGTGTCCGTAATCCTTGACACCATCTCAGAGTTTTTACTGTTACCTAGGCAACAGCTGTCTTAGGCCAAGGAAAAGGTTTTTTATTTATATAGATGTAATGTTGTTTTTTTTGGTTAAAAAAGGACCCTGCAATTATGTATCTTATTGAAGTGATTTAATTGTGTAGCTATTTAGGAATATTAACTTTAATTGACCTTAATCAGTAGACCTTTCATTTAATTTGATGTGAAATGAAAACAAGATAGAAGTACAGAGCATTCAATGGTTTCTCAAGCGAACTGTAAGTCATTTGTATTATCGTTCAGACAGTGTCGTATTAAATGCAAACAGACGAGCGAAACAAAGTTGTGTAAATTATTTGTTAAACCATTCTTGCATAAATTGTCACATTCAAGTGGTAAATTGTGTTTTTTTTTTGCACAAACTCGGGTCACTATAAAATTGAGGTTAAACCACTTAAATCACATGGATTACTTTTAATGATGTCTTTACTACCTTTCTGAGGCTTAACTCTTTCCCCGCCATTGACGCAGTTTTCCGTCATTTATGAGACAACGCTTCCCCGCTTTTGAAGCAATTTTCCTTTATTATTGAGTCAACGCTTCCCCACCATTGACACAATTTTTTGTCATTTGAGACGACTGCTTCCCTGCCATTGATGGAATTTTCCGTTATTTATGAGACAACGTTTCCCCAGCATTGACATATTTCTGGCATTCTGTGCTTTCACTGTGATGCGGTAGGGGGCGCTATTACACATCTTCTAAAAGAGTACAGAATCTCCTGATCAAAACACGTGTGAAGAACACGCAGAAACAAGCGATTATCATATGTAAAAAATAATGTGGTGATCAACATTAGACAGCGTATAAATCAAAACTTCCTAACATTACCGAATGAAATATCGCCCCAGGACAAGCTATATGACTGTGAAGCTTTGGGGGTGTTGATGGACTCTATCTACTCCATCTGTTTTGATCATTGTTCTGAATCCGATCCAGACGTGTTCTTTGACAAAAACGCTATTTTTCTCAACTTTGTGCTCAAAATGTTGCTTTTTTTTTGTGAAACCTACCCATATTCAAATGTTGATTTAATAAAAAGAATACATGAAGCTAGAATAAAAGTAAAACTTTTGTGATGATGATCAAAATTGCTGGCGCTGGCTGGCCACCTTTTTCAAAAATGCTGGTGGGGAAAGAGTTAAAAGTGGTAGTTGCCTAGGCTGTCAGTGGAGGGACCGAAAGCTCTCTGATTTCATTAAAAAAGATCTTAATTTGTGTTCCGAAGATAAACAAAAGTCTAACATGAAATTCAGTGCGAGGACATGAGCAGAATGAACTTTTCAAATTTTTGTAAAACTATTCTTACATAAATTGTTGCATTCTGATCAATGTGAGCAGATGATTAGAACTAATTTCTGTGTAATTTGTTTGTGAACTCATTTTTACATTTGTCACGTTCCGTTCAATGCAGACCATTGTCAATGCGGACAATTTTGAACCGAAATTGTTTCAGCTCATGTTTCATGAATCGGATACAATATAATTTTGGTCCTAGATAACATACAAATGTTTGCATACCATGTTTCCTGGGTACCACTGGTTTTGCAACTACTGGATGGATATTATTTTCATTATCAGCTGCTCTGGTAATCAACAATACGACATATTGAATGTACTGTACTTCTATTCCTCATTCAGTCAAAACGGAAATTAGCATCTCTTTCAAGCCTCATTGTTTAAATATAAGAGCACGAGTTGACTTCTGGTTTCTCAATGACATTTTCTCTCTATCTGGCTGCCTGGTGGCCTGTCAACAGGAGGAGCTGGTAAGACGGGCACAGAGCTGGAGCTGCTGATTCCTACTAACCTTCTGCATGCAGGGCACAGGCCTCAGGAACAACCCCTAGTTCTGCTTCAGTTCTTCAATCTTCTGGTCTATTATTTCTCTGACTTGTGCACGTGATGGTTTATACAGTTGTGCATCATTCTCCGAAATGATGGCGGATGTTTTTATCCCACCTTCAGAGTTGATTTGTAAAGCTTTATAAAATGTTTTACTTGATTTGCTTATCTGTAATGTTTTGCTTATTTATTTGTTTCTGGTAATCTCTTCGGTGCCATTTACATGACCTAAATGTGCAAAACGAAGTTTATCATCATGACTAACGTATAAATTATTGTAGCATATGCTTTTCACAGGATTAAAACATGAAATGCTGTTTATATTTTGGTGGATTCATTGCTCGCTGGAGATCAAATCAAGCAGATCAAGGCATGAATGAAACCTTATGCATCTTCTCTTTGTCTTTCTCTCCCTTCTCCGACCTGAAATACCGTTCCCTGACCTAAAGGACCTCACTGCTCTGGCCAAAGAACTCCGCGAGCTACGAACCAATGAGGAAACCAACCGGCCCCCAAGGAAAGTGACGGATTATTCCTCATCTAGTGAGGAATCAGAAAGCAGTGAGGAGGAGGATGGAGAAGGCGGGGCTCATGATGGAACGGTGCCTGTTAGTGATATTCCACGCATTATGTGAGTGCTTATCAAAACTGTTGTTTTTTGGGTTTTTTTGTGACACTTGTCTGTCAGATAGTGTTATTTTTTTTTTTGCATATGTAATTATTGTATTTATTAATATTTAAAATTAGCTTTTATTTTTATAATTCTAATTTTAGCCAATGTCCTAATAGACAATCATGGCTCCTTGGACAAAGGGGCTGCATGCCAATTTTTGTAGTAAGTACTACAATTCAAATGTAGTAAGTTATTAGGATTCATTGCATACAGAAAATGTGTATACTGTGCACTGTATACATACTATAAACAGCAGAAACGGAGTAGTATGCTAGTATTTCGAAATGGCCTACGCTGTCAGCTAAATGTCTAATTTCAACACAGAAAGTAAAATTGTGTTTGCCAACCATTTCAAGTGGTCTTTTTAACGTCTTAATGTGCAGTATGTAATATTGAGATATTGACTAGTGGTTGAAATGGGTACAGCAGTCCAAATAAAAAAAAAAGGAGGGTTGTTTATCCCGCCCCCTCCTCAAACTTGACGCTCACAGGGTTGCCAGTTTGAGAACGCGCAACAGGAATTAGCGCAACTGACAATGGAAGGCGAGGAGCCTTTAACAAGTTTTAATTTGCCTCTGGACATAAAGCTTTTTAGATGGATGCTGAGGCTTTTTAGGTCTGGTAGAATCTGCGATCTCTGACCTGGTTTGTTCGCTGGCTTCCATGGCTGCTACAATACGCTGTGTTTTCCGCCAACTGGCAACCCAGTGTGTCAAAATACTATTGGGTAAATTGGCAGTGGGCGAGATCACACGGATCAAAACAAAAACAGACATTTCGACACAGAACACACATTTCAAAGTAGAACAACTGGCTGTAGCATTGTTTTTCGGGGAACTAAATCTCTGCAAACATATTATGGTATTTTTGTGCATTAGTGCAGTAAAAAAAATTACATACAGCACCTTTAAAGAAAGCTTTATCATTTCTAGAAGTCATTTATGTGTATTTTTTGTCCTATTCTCCCAACAGGCCTTCTGCTGGCCAGGGTGGCACTGACTCACTGGGTAACCAGGAGGATTCTCATGCCAATGATTCATTTGGTAAAAATTCACAAGATAGCACCCTGATGATGCGAGAGGTAGGTGCACCTACCTAGACGTGTCCCTTTTCTGGTTAGCAACAACTCCTACACTCATTCCTCTTGTTTGTCACAGTTTTATTTATCTTTTAGTTTACCAACTCATGTTTATTTTTGCCTTGGTTAAGCCTTATTTTGTTGGGTTATATTTTGGTATTTCTTTCACCTTCTTCTGATTTCTCCAACAAAATCTCTGATCAAGCTTGTCGCACACTTGCTGACAGAGGCACACTTTGTGCATTTCCCAAATATCTCTGCAAGATGGCTTAGCCATGCTAGGGGCCTCCAATAGTGTAGCCCTACTCCTCTCTCTGTTCCTCTCTGCAGACGTTTGGGGAAAGAAAGCTCGGTCATGCCGAGAGCAATGGTTTCCCCGGTAACTTCAATCTGCCCGATCTAGTGCAGGAAAGCCACTCGCCTGGCGAGGGCCCTGGGCGGCATTCTAGCGGGCTGGACCTGGACTCTGTGGCTGAAGTAGGTGACGGACAAGCCTGTTAGAGCCACCCTGCACTCCAACCCTCAAATTTCTAACCCGACACATCTAATCCATCCCCATTCAATTCAGATGCACATGTTTATCTGGTTGTAGATTCACTGAAGCCCAGATCTTTTCATTCTTTTCCTTGGTTTTACTTTTTTTCTGTTTGTTTTATATTTATTCTCTTTATTTCATTTGCTATCATTTTAAGCTTACTTTTTTTTAAACATTTAAACATATAGTACAGTGGTCTTTCAATAAGATGCTTTCTCTCCTTTAACCCATTTTCCCTTCTCTTAAGTGCCCTGATTTAGTGCTTTAACTGCAAAAAAAGTTTTATTAATCAGTGTTTTTCTTGGGGTTGGAAAGATTTTTAATGAATTAGGAAGAAGTCTCTAAATGCTTACCACGGCTGCATTTATTTGATCATAAATAAAGTAAAAACTGAAATATTGTGAGATATTACAATTTAAAATGACTATTTTCTATGTTAATATATTTTTTTTATAAATGACAATAATCATTTATTGTGATCAAAGCTACATTTTCAGCATCATTACTCCAGTCTTCAGTGTCACATGATCCTTCAAAAATCTTTATAATATGCTGATTTGGTGCTTTCTTATTACCGATGTTGAAAACCGTTGAAAACTGAATACATATATAAACAAGACAAAATACTGATTAGGTAAAACCTTTTGCAGTGCTTGCTTTTCCTGCTAACATTTTACAATAAAGCAACCTTTCTAACTGCAATCAGTCATTAGATGAGAGAGTTTGTATGGTTTGTGGATGCTTGTTTCTCACATCATGGTTCTTCATGTTGGCAGTTTGGGATGGGGAGTGGATCCAAAGCCTCCTTCACACCTTTTGTGGACCCTCGAGTCTATCAGACCTCCCCCACAGAGGATGATGAGGACAACCCTGCCTCAGGTGACTTATCCATCTCTTATACCGCTTGTTCACTGAAATGGTTTCCTTTTCATTAGTGAAAATAGAATAGAAATAGGATTGGGCACCAGACTACTTGTTGATGGAAAAATGCGGTGCTAATATTTCACATACTTGACCTATGACGCAAATCCTTCTGCAAAGAAAAAATAGTCAGTGATTTTTATGATGTTTTTATTTGGCCACGCAGCTCATTTTGCAGACGAACTCCTGCGGCAGGAGCAGGAACAGGAACAAGCTCGATTGAATGAGGCTCGGAAAATTTCTGTTGTTAATGTTAATCCCACCAATATCCGGCCGCACAGCGACACACCGGAAATCCGCAAGTACAAGAAGCGCTTCAACTCTGAGATCCTGTGTGCTGCACTGTGGGGTGAGTCCAAACTCCGGCTGGTTTCCAGACCTTTTTCTGACTTTATACATAACATCTGTTCCAGAGTAGCATAAATGCCTTGATCACTTCAGATCCATATTATGAACTACAAATCATTTTTGAATGTTGTAGGAGTGAACCTGCTGGTAGGAACAGAAAATGGACTCATGTTACTAGATCGCAGTGGTCAGGGCAAAGTCTACAATCTGATCAACCGCAGGCGCTTTCAACAGATGGACGTTCTGGAGGGTCTCAATGTCCTGGTCACCATATCAGGTGAGTTCAACTATCCAGTTGACTGGACTGGACAAAGATCTGTTTTGTTTATTTAGTTTTTGTTAGATGTCTGTATTATCTGTATGAAATGAGAGGTTCATAATCCCTATTTTTTCACAGGCAAAAAGAATAAACTGAGGGTCTATTATCTGTCATGGCTCCGAAACAGGATACTTCACAATGACCCTGAGGTAGAAAAAAAACAAGGATGGATTACTGTTGGTGACCTAGAGGGTTGTGTCCATTATAAAGTCGGTATGTCCTTTGGTCAATTTGGCCAAATAATTGTTTTTTTTTATACCTAAATTACTAATTACTTAATCTATCCATCCATCCATATATCCACCTATCTACCCATCTATCATCTGTCTGTAAATGTCTAATACAAACCTAATACAATTTTCATATGTATTTGTTCAACAGTCAAATATGAGAGGATTAAGTTCTTGGTGATTGCATTGAAGAATGCAGTGGAGATTTATGCTTGGGCTCCCAAACCATACCACAAATTCATGGCTTTCAAGGTAAGACTGGATGTCTGGTCCAGTGAGACCCCTTTTACCCCCTTTAATAAAAAGCGTCTGTGTGATCGTCCCCCTGTAGTCAATCATTTTATCCCTTAAAATTCATCTTTGATCACCAAAATGGCATATTGAAATGTTTTTTCCTGTGAAAAAACATCTTCATGCCTTAAAATAGCTTGAATGTAACACCCTTACTTCATTTAGTATGAATATGCTAATTGGCCCCGCCTCCACTCACGCGCACCAGCTCAGAGACCCACTCTGACAACTTCACTGTAGTAAATGCTACACAATGGTATCGCTCTTTACAACGTCGGACACATAACGGTAATTAATATTATTAGCCTTTCGCCTGACTACATCATGAAACGGCTAATAATGTGTGGTTAATGTTACACAAACCATGTTCCCATTCGCCATCTCAAGGCAGCTGCCTTCTAAAAATCAGCATCCTTAGAAACGCTTTGAACAACTCAGAACGTCAGTGGAGAAAGGCATATAGTTCTTCATAACATCGTAATATACACCGTACACCCGCTATATTGCTAAATCTACCCGATTTTTCATATCAACAGAAAAATATACCGGGATAGCCAGGCTTCTCTTGTGACTCCCCTGCTTCAGAGCGGTCATAGTTAACGATATGCTAAAGCCCGCCCACACGTTGACAAGATTGGTTACAAGGTAGTTTGTGACATCAGAAACAACAGCGATTTCAAATCAAAATCAAATCAAAAGTGGTCTTTAGATCACTAGTTTTAAAAAGAAAATACTTGTGTTGACTTATGAATTTGCACATGGTTTGTCTTAAAGCATATTAAAAGCACCACATAGAGAAATAAACATGAAAAACTTGATTTTCACCACAGGGGGTCTTTAACTAAACTTTATTACTTTATATAGGCCTTAGAATGCAACTTTGCAGAACAGAGCACGAAATGTGCAAATTAAGTCGTTATTTTGGGACTATAGTGCCTAGTGAGTGTGAACGTTCAGAGTACCTCTGCACAAAGCATATTTCTTTGTGAATGTCATCGTTTAGAGTCCCTCAGTAGCTTGTTCGTCATGTTTTCAGTGTCTCTTCTGTCTCTCCAAAGTCTTTCACAGATCTTCAGCACAAGCCTCTGCTTGTAGACCTGACGGTGGAGGAGGGTCAGAGGTTAAAGGTTATCTATGGCTCCAGCGTTGGTTTTCACGTGATAGATGTCGACTCTGGGAATCCATACGATATCTACATTCCATCCCACGTAAGTGACAACAGGCCGAGCGGAGGCAGCTCTCCCCTCCTTACCCTGATTCCAAGGGACTTTAAATAGGACGACTCCTCCCCGGGGACACTGGCATGCACTGTAGTGTTGATGTCTGTATCACATATGTGTCTTTTAATTACAGACAGGGTCCAAATTTAACACTCAAACCAAATACAAGTTGAAAAATGGCTCTGGTGAGAAATAAATCCTTTTCCAGTTGGCTCGTAACTTTTTAGGGACTGCAAAAGATACAATTTTGTTTAATGCATAATACTTATTAATTGTCTTGGATTAGTCCAACCCTTACTAGTTAAATCAAATATATATATATATTTATTTATTTATTTAGACATTTATTTATTTATTTATTTAGACATTTATTTATTTAGACATTTATTTATTTATTTAGACATTTATTTATTTATTTAGACATTTAATGCAATATTAAATTCATCTGGTGCAACTTATGTCTTCTAACAACTTGATCCTCAATGAGAAATTATTAATCAATGAGAAGTTTATTAGCATTATTTATTGTCTTGTAGAAAGATCTTAGTAACTTTTATTAACTTAATAAACTACATAGGTGTTGTTTTAGGATTTTATTTAGAAAAACAGACAAGATAAAAAAAAAACTCCTGAAAAAAACTAATCCTAAATATATGAAAAACTTTAATATAGAAAATATTTTTTTAATATAGAAAATTTAGGAAAACTCACAGAAAGTCGGAGACAATGACCTATAATTTTTTTCACAAATATATCATAGAAACAAAACAGCTCAATCATGTTATTAATATAAATATTAAATTATATAAAAATATTGATTAATGAATATATTAATATAAATATATATTATTAATAAAATAATGAAAAATGCAATTTCTTGGTCTTAAATTGACCTGAAATCACCTGGTTTGGCAGAAAGTTAATTTTGGACCCTGATTGCAGTTTAGAGCAACGCGTATGAATGTTCTGTGTGTAGATGAATGGCTATGAAGTTGACTAAAACAGATTTCATGATTTCAAGTACATGCCATTATTGTTCTAACATTATCAAGTGTGATAGAAAAGTATCTCCACTGTAAGAGGAAAACATGTCCCCGATCTACGACCTTTGACAAACCAAAAATGTACATGAACCAAAGCAGCCAAACCGTTCCAATGCCCCATGGTAGCCTGTTAGCAGGGCGCTTTTGGGCTCAGGCGTCAGTGTGGTGGAGCAGAGGGCAGGAGTCTCGATTGTTGCAGCAGTTTCTCAAAGGGAGAAGCTCTGGCCACCCACAGTATGAGACAGTGGAGCAGAAAACATGACTGACAGGGCCGCCCGGGGGAGGGGGAGAGCGTCACCTAGTGGGGGAATGTTTTGCACTACGGCTCGTTTTTGTCACCCCAAGGCTCATCTGCGCCCACCCCTCCCTTCCCAGATTCAGGGCAGTGTTACCCCTCACGCCATTGTGGTGCTTCCCAAGACCGACGGCATGGAGATGCTTCTGTGTTATGAAGATGAGGGAGTCTATGTGAACACATACGGCAGAATCACTAAAGACGTGGTGCTCCAGTGGGGAGAGATGCCCACCTCTGTTGGTAGGTTTTGGTTGTTTATTTCACACAAAACGCTCCTGTTCTCCTTCTAGAGCCCTGATGCCGGTCCGTGCGAGTGCACCTGACCGTCCCCGACACCCCTCAGATTGAACCCTCTCTGAATCAGTCCTCACACACAAACACGCATGTCTCTGTCCACTCATTGCTCTTCTGTCTTTCTTGTCCCTGACTTAACTAGACCGCTTTTCTGCCCATATAATCTGCCCTATGCCGCCCCACCCCACCTCGGCCCACCTAGACTAAACCCTGACACAGAGTGCAATGTTTGTCTGTATGTCTGGCACATCTTGTGTACTGTTTTGTTCACACTGTTAATACAATATATATCTTTGTTATTAATAACCACTTGATCTGATTTCCTTTCTGAGCAAAAGCCCAATAAAGGTTCTGATTTGACCTTGGATCCTATTTACATACTTGGGTGGATGTCAGAAAACATGTCTGGGTCATATTTCACCTTAAAATCTAAAGAAAGACATTCACATTATATTATTATTATTACATTCATATGCTTTGATGTTTTGCTAATCTGTTTGCAATGCAAAATTGTTTAAAATTCACCAAATAAAAAAATACTTGATTTTCTCCATGCTAAATTTTATTTTTATTTTTTTCCCAAAACTAAAATCTTTAATATAGTTCAATTGAAAATTATATTACGATCCATTATGATTTTAGCTATTTTCATGGCCATATGCAAATGGGTCAGTGTTTAACTGTCTCAATTTCATATTTTACAATGCAAAAAAATCTTGATTTTTCTTCATATATTTTCTCTCGATTTTGCAGTGAAATGTGAACCGTTTTCATGAGATTTACCCAAAACTAAAAACATATTTAATAGATTGTTTTACATTAACCAGGACAAAAAGACCGTCATCAGTTTCGATGTAACTCTTGTTGTCTTTATAGATGTAAATATTGGTGTCTTTCAGCTCTTGCTTTACTGCTATCATGCATCAGATATTGTGCCTTGTGTCTCTAAAATTAATTTCCAGCTTTAATGTTTGTTTGTAAATGTTTTCATCTCTCATCCGTGAAGAATGTTAACGTTATGATTTAGTTGGATGTCTTTTGTCATTTGTTGTCTGATACTGAGGGTTCAGATGTAGACCAGCAGCCGCCCACCCCCTCAGTTCTGAACAAATTAATGTTTCATCCAAATTATGTTCAACTCTACAGTGATTCTGCATTCATAATAACAAATTAAAATTCATAGCTCATGCATTTTCTACACAAGATATTAGCAGCAAAGGAAGTCAAAACAACCAGATCATTATTATCTCTATGAAGGGCACAGGAAGTCCTCAGAGAGAGTTGATGTTAGATCATGAGTATCCAAAGAGCTCCGGATTTAGATGCTAGTTCCTTGTACTCTTATCCTTTTGCCTTCAGTTTCAAAATTAAAGGCCAATAATAACCATCATTTCTGGTACTTCAATGCTTTAATTTGTGATGCTCAGAAACTGCTGCAATAATGACCTCCTGATGATGTGGGGTGGCTTTGGCAGGCTTGTTTTCATTGGATCTGGGCTAGTTTCAAGTTGCTGTTGGACGTCAGAAGTCGTTGAGGAACGGGGTGCTCTGATGATTTACTGCATTTGGTGTCAGCGCTCTCCTGTCACATGTTTCTTTTGTCTTTTGTATATGTTCGCTACCTTCCCCCTCCCCTTCTGCAGCCTACATCCACTCCAACCAGATCATGGGCTGGGGAGAGAAAGCCATTGAGATCCGCTCCGTGGAAACGGGACACCTCGACGGAGTTTTCATGCACAAGCGAGCACAGCGACTGAAGTTCCTTTCGGAGAGAAACGATAAAGTATGTCAAGTCACCTTTATCTATATAGTGCTTTATCCAGGGGTTCTCAAACCTGTCCTGGAGGACCCATATTTCCTCCCCGTATTTGACACACCCACTTCAGGGCTTGCAGTCTGTAATAATGAGCTCATGAGTTGAATCAGGTGTGTTAGATGACGGAGATATACAAAATGTGCAGTGCTGGGGGTCCTCCAGGACAGGTTTGAAAAATATTACTAATGTCAACAGGAAAATAATTATTCAGTGATGCAAATTGAGTTCAATTCTGCTGTAAAGTAGCTCTAAAAAGAAAAGTGTCATTGTTCAGCTGAAGTAAGTTGATTCAGTTCTGTTCAATAACTGTAAAGATCATGTTATGATGCAACTTGCTCATACTGAATTTACGCTTTTTCCTTTTTTTTTTTTAGGTACATTTAACAAGATTTAAAAATAAGCACATCACTTTTCAATTCTGTAAATCTGTCTATCTAATAACATGCGCATATTTAGTTTTTCCGGATTTATTCAATAAATTTAATAAAATGTGTTTCTGATTTAAATAAAATATATTACATAAATAAATAAATGTATGGTATGTATGTATGCATGTATGTATTGGCTTGACGTATGATAATGAAGAAAATTAAATTGAAGTATTTTGGCATAATCTTTTATTATTTCTTAAAATATATAATATATCTATTTAATGTAATTTATATTATAAGTTTATTTATATTGATACATTTTGATTTAGTATTTGAAAGAAAACGTATAATACGCTTTTTTTACCTTTAATCTGTAATACTGTAAATAAAATCTGTACACTCACTTGTAATCAAAATTTAAGGAATGCATATTATGTTTTACTTGATTTTTATCCATTATATATCCTTTAGCCATTACATTTAAACTTAAATAGTATACGTTTTTCAAAACTATAAACCAATATGAATTCACAGATTATATTTTGTGTTTGTGTTTTAAACACTATTTTCTAAAGATCATTGAGATACTTTCGTAGTTTTTATTCATGACTTAGTTTATACACATACATTTATTTATTTATTTATTTATATATATATATATATATATATATATATATATATATATATATATATATATATATATATATATATATATATATATATATATATATATATATATATATATATATATATATATATTATAAAAACATTTTTTTTTTTTTTTTCATTAAGTGAATAAAGGGCAGTATAATAATAATGTTCTGCCGTTTGACTCTTTTCTGCAGGTGTTCTTTGCCTCGGTCAGATCAGGAGGCAGCAGCCAAGTTTTCTTCATGACCTTGAACAGAAACTCCATGATGAATTGGTAATTCATTCCCACCCTCCCCTGCATTGTATCTGTGGACCTTTTCTACTTTATTGAAAAGTGTGAAAAAAGGAAGGACAGGAAAATCCAGGTGCTCTGGATAATCTGGCAGATGGCAAAAAGACCAAACCTTGCTGGGTCCTTCTCAGAAGAATCAAAGACAAACCCAAAATCCACACGCCCCCAAACCCCTCCCCCTCGACGAACAACATGGGGTGACAGAGGAGAACAACCGGTTTGCTTTGTTTTTAATGGCCCTTTCATTAACATTTGTGGGGTTCTGATGTTTTTGTCCTTACAAATATGTATCTAGATTCTTCTGGAGGAGAAGACTGGAAATATGGGAAATAAGACCCACAGAGTAGAGTGAATATTTGTACTGTTAAGACACTTTTTGACTCAATTTATCACGGTTGCGCTGAACGTCGGTAGACCTCCCTTGCGGGATGAATCCATTGAGCCTGGTTTGTGTGATCGACCCTTTTTCTTTTTTATGTTTCAGCTTGGAATGCACACAGATGTTTGTGTCATGTGGATATCACTCTAATGTGTGAATTGAAACTGATATTTAAGACTTGTATGATACTACCACATTATGTTGGAGCAGACACACTTCGGGCTGTCCACAGAATGCCTTAAAAATGAATTTGCAAAGCTGCTCGTTTTTATTTTTTAAGTCCATAATATATTGATGTTCATGCATTTTTCTGTAAGGAAAGGGAACATGCTCATTTTTTGGATGGAAATTGATGCCTGCTGATATGGACATATAATGGAAATCTAAAGGATCCTGAATATTCATACTGTGCATTCCTTGTTTTATGCCAAAGCTCTATAGTATTCACATCACATTTGAAGCCTGTGATTTGCACTGTTTTCCTTGTGCTCAGGGAGATTGTGCTGTAAATCAGAACTTTTTTTCAGTTTATTTTGATCGTCTCTGCAACTTATTCATGCACATTATGGGTGTTGTGGGTTAAGGGATAGTTCCCTAAAATTTAAATTCTGTTCTCATTTACTTTCAACCTCATGTCGTCAGCAAGTAGTGTCGGCCCAGATCCGGGCCACATCTGGGACATGTGGATTCCACGCATACCAGATGTGGGCCGGATCTGGGCCGACACTGTGTTGCTGTCTGTGGTATTACTGACTCTCTTCAGTCACATGCAAAAAGAGACATTTAGCAGAATGTCCAAGCTGTTCTCTTCCATATAATTAAAATGACCAGAGGCTGCCAAGATCTAAAATGGACAAATAAAACATCATAAAAGTAGTCTGTACAACTTGTGCACTAATTATTTCTAGTTTCTGAAGCCATATAATGTTTTCTGTGAGGAACAGGCTCACAGAAACATGACACAAAAGTCAAAGTTCACCCAAAAATGGTCATTTACTCACCCTAGTACTTTTGATGAACAAATTTCCACATGGATTGAATAAGATTTAATGGAGGGTGAAACCGATCAGCAGAGATGATTCTGAATACTTCAACTGATTGGTAAATACTACAGAGCTTTGTATTGAAACATAAAAAAGTACATTAAGATTCTGATATTCTGTTCTAGAGTATGGAAGTTGCTGTGTAAGGGTGTGTGTGTACATGTGAATGAATGATGAAATGTAATGCTTTCCACCAACAATACAAAAACGATAGATATGTTACCATTAACATACCAGCAATCTCAAGTTGTTTTCATATCAGGAGTAACACACCTCCACGTGTCATTAGGATAAGAATGTGCTGCAGTTTTGTATTTTTAAGTTTGTTTTCTCATGACTTTCAGCAGAGTGCAATAAAGGCCAAGGGAATCGAGCCTGGTGAGTCAATTGCTCGCCTCTCCTCAAGATGGATCTATAATCTCCAACTGATTCTAGAGGGACTTTCACTACCACCCTCTGTAAATATCCACTACTTTTTTTGGAAAATAATTTTTTTTCCTTTTTTTCCTCTGAAACGAATGCATAGGAACTGTGAGGGAACATGCAATGCTGTATGTGGTTCAGTACTATCCATCTCCTCTGTGTGAATCGCATAAATCAGTGAACGAAGGGTAGTGTTTTACAGAGCTTCCTTTAAGGCTACCTCGTTTCTGTTCACCTGTTGGATCGGTTCAGTTTTCTATGTGGGCACTGACTATTGATGCCGTGAATGAAACTTTGTAAGTGACACAATATAAGGCAATATCCATGATCGTATAGTTTGAAGAGGCAAGTATTTATTCTCTGGGGAATTATGTCTTTTTGAAATGCAACTTTATTAAATTATAATAGGTATTTTCAATTGGCGATTAAGTATGTTGTAAATTAACCAATGTTAAACAAGGCTATGTTGTCATTTACATGTAGATTCAGAGCTGATTTAAGTGTAGAGCGCCAGACAGAAATTTCAGAAATGGAAGCTTTTAAAAAAAAAAAAAAAAAAAAAAATCATGGTGCAATGTCTTGTGCAACAGCCAAATCAAGCCTATACTTCATATTAGGGTGATTCTTCAATTAGGGAATTTTTCAGTACCCTAGGGTGACGTTTTATTTGATGTCCTAATGATATATTAAGTTTATTTGGATTATTTGTACAGTTTAATTTTTTTATAACATAAAAAAATATATCTTATCTCCAAACCAGTCATCACCGCCACACCAAGCACTATCAGATTAATAGATGTCATTACTGGGATTTTGATTCACAATACTTTTTTTGAAGAACAAGCACAGAAGTCACGTTATTTCTACTTGAAAGTCAAAAAATATTGTATGAAACCAGTTGAGTTTACATTTTTTTTCATGATTACTCAAAAAATAGCTCTAATTGCAGAATCGCCCATTAATAGACTTGAAGTCCTTCCAAACGACATGGCATTTCATTCAAATAGTTGGAATCATCCAGTCCTTTATGTACTTTTATACATTTTCATTACTGTTCTGTAAGGGCAATAGAGTGTGAAATTCACTTGACACAATAGGATCTTTTGAGACCATGTTTTTTATCCATCAAACTGTGAACTGAGTGGATGTGTGTGCAGGTTTGAAGTACTTATGGGGTCTTCCCATCCATTTTATCGACACAGATGTAAACTGTGAAGTCAGTTGATTTCTTCATCCTCTCTCACGCACCACCGTCAGTGTGGTTGCTTTGTGTGGAAAGTCTTTTGATGTGTGCTTGACCTCATTTTCTTTCTTAATATGGACATTAATACTGTAAGTACATCCTTTATATTCGGGCTGAGCGAGTTGTTGTTTTATTTCTGTATTTCTCTTATTTTTTGCGTGTATTAAACTGAGATTTATAGCACAACCGAGCATTCTGGATATTGGCTGTTATTTTTTTTATGGCTGCTCCAGCTATATGGATGTGTGATTTGAGTGTGTGTGTGTTTGATTAAACATGCCGTTTTTCTGTTTTTAAGCCTTGTAAAACTACAAATTAAAGGCATAACAGGCGTGCTGTCACTAAAATGAGAAATGGTACGATTTCAAAATTACAAGCTTCTGTTATAGACATTAGAAGCTGAAGCTGGGTACGTGTTTTGTTCACAAAATATGCAGGCTGTAATATGTTATTAATAGATTTTTAAGGCTATTTGCTCCAAATATAACTAAATGTAGCCTGGACTTTTAAGGGATGGTGATCTCATCGAATCTGTGCCTAGTCCATGTAGTGGATGTTTTAGTTTATTGCTTACAATTTATTATATGGTGTAAATGGAACAAAGGCACCGAAATCTCCTCTGTCAACCAACAAAAGAGCTGAATCTTCCAAACTGAATATCATGTGGTCATAAAACTTAACAATACAGTTTTGCTTTATCCATTTTATTTATTGTTTTGTACAGTGCTTAAATGCTGGTATCTTGTATTTAGAAAGCACCAGCATTATTGCTGTTTTTTTTTTAAAGGATTGCGCTTTTTTAGCCGTATTTTGAATTAATTTGTCTATTGAATTAATTTTAACTATTAGTGTCAGAGATGCTTTAATATGAGTGCTTTTTTTACAACAATTTTGAATTTTTAATAAGTTGTAGGTTTGTTTTATTATTTTAATGCAGTATTGTGCCCTTTCCGTATGAAATAAATTCACCCCAGATAACTGCAAATATGTTTGAATATTATAGGGTTGTTTGTGGATCTATTCTAGTCTTGTTAATCAATACTCAGTGTGTTTATGATTAAAGAGGAAACCGAAGGCTGCATATCAAAGTTGATGGATCGGTCTAGAAAAGCTGTTAGCAATAATTGAGCATTACTGATTTTGTCAGTCTTCATGTTCGACTCTTTACTACTTTGACTGAAACTCCAGTTTTTGATCTTATTCAGATGGAGTCAAGTGTTTCTGAATGAGGAGAATGTGAATGGGTAAATGGAAATATTTCAGATTTTGGAAACTCCATGTGTTCACTTGTCACCCAAAACAGACATTTTCTTTGCTTTTTTAAAAATAAATAAATTGACATTAAACCAGACCATGTGTGCTATTTTTTTTTTTTTGGGGTAATAAACAATTATACAATATATTTTCAATGATAATAATAATATGCATATATTGTGTCTTGTCATATCCATGGTAATAAATACTGCAATATTACATTTAAAAATAAAATAAAAACCTAGATGGTCAATTTTGATTTCATGGTGACTTAGTTCATTTAAAGGACATAATGAACTAAATGTATTCAGATCTGACCATTTTGAACTAGGTTTATTGTGTGTGTGTTGGAATTGTATTATTGTGTGTGTGTCACTGCTTTTATATGATTTATGAGGACACAAATTTGTATAATGGCATGGTATTACACTGTTATTACAACGTAAACGATTTCTGAGGACATTTCCTGGGTTTTTAATTAAAAATATAAAACTGCAGAACGTTTTCTGTGATGGGTATGTTTAGGGGTAGTGTTTGTGTAGGGGAATAGAATATAGTTTGTACAGTTAAAAAAAAAAAAAAAAACTATTACGACTATGGAATGTCCTATGATGATGATGATGATGATGATGATGATGATGATGATGATGGTGTGTGTGTGTGTGTGTGTGTGTGTGTGTTTAAAGGCTATATATATACGCAGGGTGGCACAATTCATGACGTTCAATCCACTGATCCTAAGCGCTAAGAGGCACTAAGCATAGGCTTCAGGCCCAAGCCATCCTCATTTCTGCAGAAGAAGAGGAATCCCGCCCACTGTACGGATGCCGCATTAAAATTGGCCGCGCTTGCGCGTTGACGTTCCTTTTTTTCTTGGAAGTAAGTGCTGCATGGAGCGTGTTTGAACTGTGACGAAAAATGACACAGAACTTTCCTGTCTTTATGTTTTCTTTTAAATTCTGTCGGACATGAACGTGTGCGTCTTGGTGGTGAACGAAACCGGCTCGTCTTGAAAAAGCGTGTCGCGGTGGTTCTTTAATGCGGCTTGTGGAGCGGCTCTAGTTCGCAGGCCTCAAGCGCCGCACGCGCGAGGCCTTTCCCCGCGCGCGCCGTGACTTAACTGAAAAAGAGACACGTGAGAAACGTTGGCTTACCCGCACGAGACCAGTTTTTCCTTCTTTTGTTAGTTTCCTTGTCGTTTACCAGTCGTGGTCGTTGCTTTATTTATGTGCGTCTCAATTACTTTGTTGTATGGAAGATTTGGGCGTTAGCCTAGCCGAGTCATTGATCAGCGGCGAAACCACGTTGACGCGCGATTTGGACCCGTTTCGTGCGCTTTTCTGTGAACGATGACGTTGGATCAACTGCTTAATGCGTTACTGCGCTGATTCTTTATGGTAAAGGCGTTACGTGTTAAGCTAACTAGCATATTTAGCCTTCCGAGAGTCCAGCTGGCCTGTTCGGCGTGGTCATTGTGTCAATTGCGTGCAAAACAACGACCGTAAAGTGTTAATTGTGGTTCGTTAAGTATTCTAACGTCAAGTTTGTAAACAGAAACCGCTGTTAAATGAAGTTTTGTCGTTTATTTACCTTGGATTCTATAAGTGGGGGAATACGAGCGGCAGGTTTGCGTGCTAATCAAAATAAAAAGGCGATTTATTTGTGATTTCGGTGTGAAATGTCAGCTTAACATTTTGGTGAATGGTTAATAGAAAACTACTTCATCTTGATCTGTTAAAGTTCTATGGCTGACTCGTTGTGTTTCACTCGTACAGTGGAAACCTGGCTCATTCGCACGTGACTCATGTGATGTTCTTTGTAGGATTGAGATTTAGTTAAAACATACTAATTTCCCCCATGTTCTTCCCCCTCTCCCCCCTCCCCCAGTGCCCCTTGTTTAGATCCCCATCATGGCAGATCCAGATCTTGATTTCACCAGCGGAGATGCCGGGGCTTCTGCCACCTACCCCATGCAGTGCAGCGCCCTGCGCAAGAACGGGTTCGTGGTTCTGAAAGGTCGCCCCTGCAAAATTGTTGAAATGTCCACTTCTAAGACTGGCAAGCACGGTCATGCAAAGGTAATATTTGGATATCCGTATTTTGCATGGCTGGTTTTAACCTGCAAATGTTAAGTAATCGCGTCTCTCTTTACAGGTTCACATGGTTGGAATTGACATTTTCACAAATAAGAAGTATGAAGATATCTGCCCGTCCACCCACAACATGGACGTGCCTAACACCAAAAGAAATGACTACCAGGTGAGACATGCGTGGCTTTGTAAAATTCAAGATTTAAAGGTGAAAATGCACTTTTGTTTAGTGGGAGTACATGTGACTTGTGTACCTTCAATTAAGGTTCTCTTGTCCTGTAGCCCAAGTCGTGCGCAATAAAGGCAAATGCTTTATAATCTCCAATGTAGTGACTTGTCAGTTTATTCAAATGCCACCATCCTTTCCGTTATTGCTTGTTCCTGATTGCATTGAGCAGTGGTCATTTTAACTAGTTGGAAAATGCAATTGGCTAGTTGTAGGTTCTCAAGTAAAAGTATTGGCATGTTTTGCTTTGCATTTAGAGCCAAATTAAAGGACTACTTCTGCTCTTAATGTTAGTATGTCCCAAACTGAAATTGTTGGTATCTTTCTAGCTTTTCTTTTAAATGTCCTTTTTTAGAACATTATTGGTTCAGTGCAGTGCTTCCTACACAGCCGAGCTTAATTGGTTGCATGAGGTGAATCTCTTCCACCAGAACAACATGCTTTAGATTTAGTTTGAAGTCTAGATATTCTGTTGTGCAAAACCTTTTCTTCCCTTTTAAATAAACTGTTCTCTTGTGTTTTCATAGCTGGTTGACATCAGCGAGGGGTTCCTCTCTCTTATGATGGACAATGGTGACGTGCGTGAGGACCTGCGTGTGCCAGACGGTGACCTGGGCAAAGAAATCGAAAGTAAATTTGCAGCTGGTGAAGAGATGTTGGTAAGTGTGCCTGTTTGAGCGAAATGCATTTAGTTTTTGGCCTGCTGCTTGTCAATGTAAACCACTCATTGTTTTGTGCTTCACAGGTTACTGTGCTTTCAGCTATGGGCGAAGAATCTGCAGTGGCTGTCAAACCCATGACCAAATAGGAAGAGAGACTGGGCTGCTCAGGCTGCAACATGCTACACTTTAACAAATCTCTTGCATTTGTTTCTTTGGTTTTATTTGTCACCAAAGCTATGGCCTTCACAAGCAACCTCACATTTTTGTTGTGATTGTATTCCTTTTTTTTCTTCTTCCAATACTGTGCTGGACTTGTCGGGTCAGTTGGCATTCTCTCGGGTAAGAAGTCTATTATGTCAGTGTTTACCCCCTCAACCTCCCCCATTCCGCTTTTTTTTTTTTTTTTTTTTTTTCTCCCCCCCCCACAAGTTTTTACCGCTTACATTCCTGAATGTTAAATCGGATCTATTTTTCCTTTTTTGTATTCTTGAATTTCTTAATAGTAACTAGTGTGCAGGATTTATGCAACATGTTGCGACGAGAGGAAACCCCCAACTGACAATTAACTTCTCTTTTTTTTTTTTCCCTCTCTGGGTGCCATACTTTTATCCTTATACAATCTATGCCATGCTGGCACTATGGTTAATTTCCCTCAATTGAATGCCTTCCCCCCCCCCAAAGTGAGATGCACACTGGTATTTGGCACTTTCTTGTTCTTGCAGTACTTTGAGTACCTTCTCAAGTAACAACCGCTATGACAGAGAAATAAAACTCCAGTGAAATGTCCTCTTAAATGCCAGTCTCTAATTGTTCAGAAGTGGAAAGGATGTGATGGCCATGTGCGAATACCTCTGTAACCCAATATAGCAGCCAGCTTGATTTTGGCTGTCAGTGACATTAAATAAAGTGTTGAAGCCTGTATTTGTCTCCAGGTAGACTCTTATCAGTGCTGCCCCAGAATGAGCTCAGGCTCTTAAGGACTGAATCTTTGATGTGAGTTCTAATCTTCTTTTGTTCACTCGAGGCCTTTGTCACCTGACTGGAGAGAGCAAAAAAAAAATAAAAACATAATAGATTACCTTTTTTTTTTTTTTTTTTTTTTTTTTTTTATGAAGCACCTCATCAGTATTGAAAGAAGTTCCCAAATGCTGGTTAAGGTGTTGCTTAATATTTATAGCCTTTTTTTATCTGGTAATATTTAACGTGGATTTATCTCTCTTTGAATATCCTTGTGTTTAAAATTTACTTAGTTTAACCTGTCTGGTCATTTGGGACAACTTCATTTGCTAAGTTACAGATATACTTTAATCAGAAGTGTTTTGAAGTATGATTTTAGGTACATCACCTAAGTGTTCAGTAGCACAACATGCAATGTTTATGTTCTCAAACTGAGAAAGTAAAATATATATGCATGTGTATATATTATGTGTATAAAAATACATTTCGTTAATGTCTATCATGTTAAATTATTTAAGAACTTGTATAAATGGGCTAAATGACACAGGACATAATTTTAGAAAGTGAGGACAGTAACTGGGAAAGAAAAACAAAGCTTTGTTGGGTTGGGCTGCCAAATCCTCTGCATGGGTGCAGCCAAACACTCATTTCCCATTTGTGGCCGGGTGCCCAGACAAAACTGACTCAATGAAAGTGTTGCACTTCAGTCTTGGAAGCATGTGGCATTGCAGTATTCAAACACAAACTTCATTTAGCAACTGGCTCCTAGTGAGCGCTTTCTCTAAAGTCGGTCTATTATATGTTGAATCGCGTCTTTACATGAATTTTTCATATGGATTAATTTCTAATTTTGCTGTTGTGTAGCTGAGTGACATTAAAAATTTAACCAAGCAAACAGGAATCTTTAAATTTGTTCAAGATTAGAAATCTGCCCAATAACTGACAAATTGAGTTGTGCCGATGTGCCTGTAGAGGCCTCACCCAAGTTTGTCTTGGTATGTCTGCACAATGATGTTGTAAGGATGAGTCATGATTCCTTAGTTGGTATGCAGAGCCCGATCTCTGCCTTCTGGCTCTATTAAAGCTAGTATACATGTGAACATTTACATAATGAATGTCTGATGGGGGAATCACCAAAACATGCAAGATATACTGCATGTTTATTGTATGTTAAATGGGATTGTCAGCTATACTAAATACATTAATGATTACAAAGCCATGTAGTGGGTGCGTAAAATCAATGCTAGAGATTGCACGAAATAAAATGAACTCAATAAAATGGTAAGTAAAGACAAAAGCCATGTGGCTGTGGAATGCATAACTTTGCATAATCTGGTGTATTTACATGCTGAAACAGAATTGCTATATGTTATTAAAAAGCTGTTACATTTTTATGTAATCTTTAGATATTGGAAAAACATTAATGCTGCGTCCGAAATAGCATACTCTCTTGAGTAGGTACTTGTTTTGAATAAGTAATTACTTCACGACCGTTAAAGGTATGTTCTATATAATATGAATGTAATCTGGAAGTATTACATTCGTTTCACTACCGTTCATAAATTCTCTCCTGTGGCCTCAAAGTGATAGTAAAGAAGTAGGTCATCCGGGTACTTTTTCTTACTCTTATGAGTACTGTGAATTCTTTTGTCAGTCACATAGTTCCCCCCCAACTCTTTCTTTCGAATAGTTAGGCTGAATCCGAAATCGCCTCATATACCCTCAAATAGGGCATTATTTGAAGGGGCAGCCATTTGTAGTGGTGTCCGAAACCATAGTGGACGTTGAGTGCACTCGTTCAATCCCACATTGCACCGCAATAACGAGTGTACAGCCTATGCCTACAAACAACGGCTGTCCGAATTTACTCGTTTTCATTTACTCCTTCAAGTAGACTAACGTAGGGAATATGAATGAAGGTTTAGGGGGCGATTTCGGATTCAGCCTTAGTTTCAAAGAACTGGTTCCAAATATTATTTTACGTCAGACATAATTATGTAACGTACATTTCCACAGGGTCAAGTTAGGTGGCATATATTAATAAAGTGTAATAAAGTCAAATCCTTGGTTCAGTTCAAATGTTTTTACTATCAGTTCACTTATCGGTTTTGTTTGAGTCAAGAATCGCTCAGAGAGTCAGACCAGTTCAGTCCGAATTGTTCAGATCGGTTGTGAAACCTGGGGTTCAACTGATTAATTCAAAAGAACCGACTCCAAAGAACGAGTCGTTGTCATTGAATCCTCCCCAACCGGCAGCCAATCAAATACGAGAAATTTCGTGAACCCTCGCGCGGACATACGCCACTTCCTCTTTCAAGCCAACCTCACCAAGATGGCGCCGGTACGTGTCGACCGGAGACCGGTCTTTATGGTTAAATACGTTTTATTTTTTTGTCTCGTGTAAACAAAATATCAGATATGTTAAATTTGAATGTAATACATCACCCAGAATTAGTTTTTGTATATAGAATGGTATATGAATTCATTATTTTGACGTACTATTGGCAGACACGTGGATGAGCATTTTAGCATGACAGAACAATTCAAACATAAATGTATTTGATGACAGAGAATTACAGTAGTGCACTTTCATAATGTGTTTATTCATTTTTATAACAGGAATGAGTTTGTAATCCAGGTGTCAACTTTGTTTAAATGTGTATATATAAAATGTATACACGTTTCTTTAGAAAAGGCAGGCTGTTGTGAAAAAGAATAAAAAGGGTGCTCGCTGGAATTTCATCCTGGACTGTACTCACCCTGTGGAGGATGGGATTCTCGACTCTGCCAACTTTGTAAGTTGTATAAAAAAATACTAACCATACTTAGAATGATAAAAACACGGCTTCTTGTCAGGGTTCTTGAAAAACCTGAAAATACCAGGAAATGTTCAATCTAGATGATCAAATAAATATTTTAGTTGTTTCTGTTTGAGAGATTTGTAAAATCTATTAAGTTCTGATTCAAATACATCTTGTTTTTTTTAAATACATTTAACCTTGCATATGGAAATATATACAATTCTAAATGTCATGAATTGTGTTCAGGTAGTCACATCACTAATGCTGTGTCAAAACTAGGGTTCCCTTCCCTAGTTAAATGCCTAGGGTTCTCTTCCCTAGTGCTCATGCTGTTTTATTACTAACAGGAAACATTTCTGAAAGAGAAGGTGAAGGTTAATGGCAAAACAGGCAACCTCGGAAATGTAGTGCAAATTGTGCGTCAGAAGAACAAGATCAACGTCACCTCAGAGAAGCAGTTCTCTAAAAGGTGAGATTTGGTTTATCATCAGATTCTGTTGTTTATTAGTTATTTTTTTCTATATACTAACAACCCTGTGTTCCTCAGGTATCTTAAGTACCTCACAAAGAAGTACTTGAAGAAGAACAACCTGCGAGACTGGCTGAGGGTGGTGGCGTCGGATAAGGAAAGCTATGAGCTGCGCTACTTCCAGATCAGCCAAGATGAAGAAGAATCTGATGCTGATGAATGAAGCTCTGTCTTGAAATCTGTTTGATGGGTGTATCAAAGTCCTGTATAAGCTGTCGCATCTTCAAATGCAGGATTACATGTTTTGATATCTACTTGTAAATAAAGCGATACACATGGAAATTGAGTGTCTTTTTTGTTTTCAGTTATAGTAAATGCTTGATTGTAAGTCAAGATGGAGCAAGTGTAAGAGTTAAATAAGATTCATTAACAAACTGGTGGTGTTTAAGGTAGAGTGAATCCATTGCAGTGATGATTAAAATATCTTAATTTGCTTGAATAAAGAGATTTCATCTTCAGTTTTGTTAACACTACAATAAGGATTAATTTGTAAACAATGTATTACCTAACATGAACTGATCATGAGCAATACATTAGTTTCAGTATTTATTAATCTTAGTTAATTACAGCTGTTCATGTTAGCTCAGTGCATTAATGTTAACATTTGATTTTAATGTAGTAGTAAATGTTGAAATTAACATTAAAGATTATTAAATGCTGTAACAGTGCAGTTTATTATTAGTTCATGGTAACTAATGAAACCTTATTGTAAAGTGTTGCCACTTTTTAATTTTTTTTTTTAAAAATGTGATAACTTTTAATATAAGAACTTTGTTACTGCATTTACTAATAACTATTAGAAGTTAAAACTACAGAACAGGGTTAGGATTAGAGATTAAAGGAATTATTAGCATTTTGAAAAGTGATTGGTTTAAGTTTGGGTTGAAAGATATCAAAAAGCGTTTTTTTGATTATGTTTTTGAGTTGTCAGCTGCATTAAAAATACATATAAAATATGATTTATCATTTGGCCTCTTTAAATGTGTTACAAAATACATTAACCCCCAGTTTCACAGATAAGGCTTAAAAGTCCCTAGTCCCATGCTTAAAAATGTATGTTTGAGCTGTTATAACTGAAAGCAATTTGCATATGCATATCTTAAAATATGTCAGTGCCATTGTTTTGTCTCAAATGCACACCAGTAATGTTTTTATTCTAAGACACGTTTATAAAAGCTACTTAAATGCCATAATTTAATGAAGGCCTGATCCTGGCTTAAGCTAAACCCTGTCTGTGAAACTGGGCCAAAATTAATTTGACATAATCATGGACAGCAGAAGTTCTTACATGCTCACAATGATATACGAAAGAGCCACAGCTATCACTGGCAGAGATATTGGTCTCCCAAATGCTAACGTTAACTTCATTAAGTTTAATCTCACATTGATAGAATTAAGTTTTATCTTGAACATATTCTTCACCTAAGGTCAAAGGTTAGTGAAAATCTTATCAATAGACAAAGGTAGAGCAACAGAAATTGCATTGATATGGGCGACTTTACTATAAAGACCTCCACCGTGAAAGGAAGCCTTATTTTGAGCCTTCACCAGGATGTTATCCACCACTGTGCACCGAAAAGAGCCTGAAGTGGCGCCATGGACCAGCACAGGGAGGAAACGTATCAGAGAGCGATTTCGTGCTACTTTGGCAGGGCTGCTGGAGTTGGAGGTCCTGAGAGTCAGACATAAAGCAATGGTGGAGACGGCCCTGGGAAAAACTGAAGCTGATTCTGAAGATTCAACTTCAACAAATATCCAGCAGGGACAGCATTATTACCGGGTGGATGAAGACTCGTCCCGACTAAAGATCAGGCGCAGTTTTTCTGAGGAGGCCATTCATGAGGCTAGAAATTCCAGAGGACTTAGGTCATGTTCCAGTCATTCATCTGAGGACCTGACAGAAAGAAGCTGGCATCACCAAGAGCTTCACTCACACATGGAAAGTCGGTCAAGAGCAAGCTCAGGTTTTTACGACAGCAACTTTGGAGATGATTTTACCCCCTCTGACAGTGACAATACTGTCCACTCTCTCACCACCTCTTTTGCCTCCTTAAAATACAACTCTTTTGGAGAGAGAGAACATTTCACAAGTGAGGAAACTCTGAGGCACCGACCCGTGTCATTGCAAGAGCATAGAACAGTTCAATCCCATTTCTCAGATGAGGTCATTCCTGACGATGGTTTTCGGTCTGTAGCGGCTCTGTATCCAGATTCACACTGGCCAGATGTTTCAGACATACTTCAACCCAAAGTGGTCCTGCAACCCACGTATCGTTCTGACCTTCCAGGTCACCAGGGCATGGAAGTGTATCGTTATCCCAGTCCACTGCATGCCGTGGCCCTGCAAAGTCCCCTATATGCACCACGCAGCCCCCAGGATAACAGGAAAAAGAAGGGAAGACATTTTTCTGGAAGCTCTACAGGCTCCTCGCTGAGACCAGGATTGGCTCATCCCTTGACTGTTTCAGAAGAATCTTGCTGCCTTGCAAAATCCACCTATTTATCACCCAACTTACTGAGGAAACACACCAGTTCTTTGGGCAGAAACATGTACTTTGAGAAGCACAAACGTGAGGAGATCATTTTGAAACGGGCCCGAGTTCAATGCCATACTGCTTCACCAAGAGATGGAGGGGTGCCCTCACGGCCAAAGAGAGGCATGCACCGCACCAGCTCCTTATACAAAAACAAACCATCCTTCTATTCTTTTCAGTCCACATATCTGCAGAGAAACAGAGAAGATGTCAGATCTCTGAAGAAACAGAGAGTTGTAATGAGCACAGCATACAAACTTTGTAAAGGCATCTAAATGTATAAAACGTTACAATGAGTGATAGGTGCTTGGACCAACCTGAAGCATTGTTGGGAGTATTTTCACTGAAACTAATATGCAATGCTGTGATAGGGCTGCAAATTAAAAACACCATGGACGTGAGAAATGCAGAAATGTATGACAATAATCAACACAAATAGTAAACACTATTAACTCATTATCTGTTGTATCATTCAATGTGATTAAACAGTGCATTTAAAAAAACATCAGCAGTCTTTTCCTCTGATTAAATCAGTGTTATGTGGCATGTACCGGTCGGTATGTTATCATTCTCTCAAAGCTCGGAATAAGTTAAAATTGCGTCAGAACGAAAATACAAAAGATATGAAAACTCCATCGTTAGATACAAGAGGGTAAGTGGATGCGAAAATAAAATCGCTCAACCATTGTTTTACGTGAAATCAGAGTCAGAATAAACAAAAGTCTTTTATTTTAAATAAATGCTACCATTTTTTTTCTGCGGTCAAATTCTGAAAGAAAACGCACGCGCTGACTGATAGACAAACTACGCTTTTTTCAACGTTGTTGCTGGACATTTCAGAAAACCGTTTGCTTTGCAAATTCAGTTTAACCACATTAAAGACGGCGAATTTTATCACTCAACTGAACATGTGCTTCCGCTCCGGCCATGCGATAAATGCAAGTCCTTGAAATAATTTAGTTATAGAGTATTTAATGTTAATGGTATTTCAGGGGTGGCTAAAATTACGATTACGATTAAAATTACGATGTATCTTCATATTTACAGGTAAAGCTTCATGTTACGAGACGACTATTTTCTATTACCCGCCACATCTTGTTTTGACGTCCTGCCCTTTTTACAGTATGCTCCAGATTCGTCTCGTTGCAAAGCCACGTCTCGTTCACATTTTCACTTAACATATCCGTTTATACCCACCAGATGTCATCAGAGATCTATTGGGTTTGTCTAAATTCGAAGTTAACTGTAAAGTTTACACTTTTTTATTTGTCTCCAAGTAAACTCTGCCCAACTGTGTCAGTGACAACAATAATAATTTACCCAAAGTATTGTTCCACTGACCTGGCCTAAAGAAATGTCAGGCAAACAAGAGCCATTCTTCAGAACATTGTCTAAAGGGAAAAAATCCAGCCACTAAAATTTAATCTCCGTGATCCTGCAGTTTTCACAGAAATTGTGGAATAACAGATACTGCTGTGTGTCAACAAGTCAGATCGAGAAGCTAAAAAAATGTGTCTAAATTCACATCTGACAAGGATGTGGGAGTGAAGGCCATGTAAAGAAAACATTTGAAAGAAAATATTGCACAGCCAAAACCAATTTTGTCACATTTTACAGAGCACAGTGTGTTTTTTCTATGATTTTGTATTGTGATACGTTTAATGCCTAGTGACGAAATAAATAAATCAAAAGGAGAGAAAATAAGGTCACCACAAGGTTATTCGATAGTGTAATCTCTTTTTTCTTTATATGTGACCCTGGACCACAAAACCAGTCATAAGTCACACAGGTATATTTTTGACAATAGCCAACAATACATTGTATGGGTCAAAATGATCGATTTTTCTTTTATGCCAAAGGTTTATTTAGGATAATTCATCTTTAAGATCATCAGGATCATTAGGATATTAAGTAAAGATCATGTTCCATGAAGATATTTTGTAAATGTCCTACCATATATATCAGAAATGTATTAGTAGTAGTAATATGCGTGGGAAAGGACTTCATTTGGACAACTTTAAAGGCGATTTTCTCAATGTTTAGAATTTTTTTTTTTTTTTTTTTTTTTTTTTTGCACCCTCAGATTCAAGATTTTCAAATAGTTGTATCTCTGCCCAACATTGTGCTATCAATGGAAAGGTTATTTATTCAGCTTTCAGATGATGTATAAATCTCAATTTCAAAATTGACCCTTATGACTGGTTTTGTGGTTCAGGGTCACATATGTATTTTCTTTGCAGATAATAATTGTTTTAATTCAGAATGCAGTTCAGAAGAAGTGTGTGTTATTTTATTCTTATCAGGTGGAAAGATGTTTTTGACCTCCCATTAATGTGGTACCACAATGGTGCATTTGGTATGCATTTTGGTTATGATGTAGTTCTCTTTGAATAATCTTTGCATTCATAGGCTACTTCACAGTTTGCTCTTTAATGCAAGCTGCTTTCATTTGTAAATTGCAAATGAAAAGACGAGTAGAAGTATAAGGCCAGAAACATTCTCTTCTCGAGTATGCAAAGCTATATACACTATACTGCAAAAATATTTTTGGGACGTCTGCCTTTACATGCACATGAACTATCATGACATCCCATTCTTAATCCGTAGGGTTTAATATGGAGTTGGCCCACCCTTCGCAACTATAGCAGCTTCAACTCTTCTGAGAAAGTTTAGGCGTGTGTTTATGGGAGTTTTTGACCATTCTTCTAGAAGTACATTTGTGAGGTCAGGCACTGATGTTGGTCAAGAAGGCCTGGCTCACAGTCTCCACTCTAATTCATCCAATTCATCCCAAAGGTGTTCTGTCAGGTTAAGGTCAGGACTCTGTGCAGGCCAGTCAAGTTCCTCCACACCAAACTCTCTCACCCATGTCTTTATGGACCTTGCTTTGTGCACTGGTGCGCAGTCACGTTGGAACAGGAAGGGGCCATCCCCAAACTGTTCCCACAAAGTTGGGAGCATGAAATTGTCCAAAATGTCTTGGTATGCTGAAGCATTAAGAGTTCCTTTCACTGGAAATAAGGGGCCAAACCCAACCCCTGAAAAACAAACCCACACCACAATCCCCCCTCCACCAAACTTTACACTTGGCACAATGCAGTCAGGCAAGTACCGTTCTCCTGGCAACCGCCAAACCCAAACTCATCCATCGGCTTGCCAGACAGAGAAGTGTGATTGGTCACTCCAGAGAACTCGTCTCCGCTGCTCTAGAGTCCAGTGGCGGCGTGCTTTACGCCACTGCATCTGATGCTTTGCATTGCACTTGGTGATGTAAGGCTTGGATGTAGCTGCTCGGCCCATTCCATGAAGCTCTCTATGCACTGTTCTTGAGCTAATCTGAAGGCCACACAAAGTTTGGAGGTCTGTAGCTATTGACTGCAGAAAGTTGACTTCTGCGCACTGTGCACCTCAGCATGCGCTGACCCCGCTCTGTGATTTTACGTGGCCTACCACTTCGTGGCTGAGTTGCTGTTGTTCCCAATTGCTTCCACTTTGTTATAATACCACTAACAGTTGACCGTGGAATATTTAGTAGTGAGGAAATTTCACAAATGCACAGGTGGCAACCGATCACGGTAGCACACTTGAATTCACTGAGCTCCTGAGAGCGACCCATTCTTTCACAAATGTTTGTAGAAGCAATCTGCATGCTGATTTTATACATCTGTGGCCATGGAAGTGATTGGAACACCTGAATTCAATGATTTGGAGGGTTGTCCCAATACTTTTGGCAATATACAGTATATAGACTAATGCTGGTGGTGACCATTCTTATGCTTAGAAACTGACATGAATTAGCATGGGGAATATGGTTTGGTTTGCTGTTGAAATGTAATTGACCTATAGGCTGCTTTTGTTGTTTTTGCAAAATAAGCATGTTCACTGTTGTAGTGAGAGCTGGGACCGTTACAAAAACTTGCTGGTTTGCATTCTGGCATTCAGTCGCCATGGCGATACTTTTGTTTCCCGTGAAACCTGAGATCCTCTTGAGTCTCAGCCATTGAAGTTGAGTGGCAGAGCAATTAAAAATGAATTAAATGCAATAGACATGCATTACTACAATAATAATGAAACTGGTGGCTTTGTGTCTTTTCAGGACGCATGTCTTTTTGGGAAGGCTATTCAGTCTGAATTTGTCACTGCTCTTGTTTACTTCTCAGATAACAATGAATGTGCTGCAACAAGTTTATTTGATTAACTGTATAGTATACAGGCTGTCTGTTTTCTGATTATGACAGTATTTGATGTTGTGGCTCAGTATGTTTATAAGCCTTGCAGGAGAAAAGTTTTTCTTGTTTTCTTTTTGTGCACCATTATGGAAAAGACCCACATTAGAATTTATCTTATAGATTTGTCCTGGTAATGTATAGCTGTCAAACCCTTCATTTAATCTAATATCATCAATCTCATCAGGGAAATGTAAAGTGTGTAGCCCACATTGACCTAACAGAGTGACAATCTGAAAGAGTCTGGGAAGCTCCATCATAGTCAGCTGTTGAATGGCAGACACATCTTTTAATAATGAACTCTCCTCTGATCACACAGAGAAGAGCCTAAATAATTCACAATGTCTCAGCATTATGTCCCCTGCTGTCCCTACAAGCTTTGCCTGGATTCCTCCTGTACCGCTGCATCGACATAATGGAGCATACAGTGTAAAATCCCCATGCACCGGTGAGTTTTTTGCTCCTTTTCTGCCAAGTAAAAATGTTTTTGATTTGAAACTGGACACCTGTATTTCTATTTCACAGAGCAAGAGAACTCTAGAGCTATTTGTTTTACCAGAACTGCAGGCTTTACTTTGGCTCGGTTGGAGAAAATTGTATTGGCTATGTCTGTTTTAAGAGCAATTCATTTATGGCTCAGCTCAATATAGTACTTTAAGCTCTCCCTTGGCAAACCACAGAAGACCCTCATCAATATTATATATGGAAAGGTTACAGGTTGCACAAGTTAAATAACTTATTGATCCATATTAGAGTAGTATCACTACTCTACTACTGTGTAACAACCTGTCATAAACCTGTTTGCACATTATACTCTTTATACATTTGTTAACCACATATTTATAAGTCTACAGTTTACTCACTGCAAAGTCTACTTCAATTATTTTATTCCACTTTATCCTTATTTGTTACCTTTTTTTCTCTTGACTTGATTATTTATAATTCTACAGATATAGACATATATATATATATAGAGAGAGTACTTTTTTTATATCCTATTTCTATTATAATTTCCTCCTTGTGTTTTTAACTGTGAATTTGCACTGTCCATGGAGCGGACCTGTTTACATTTCACTGCCGGTTGTATATTCTGTATATAACTGTGTATGTGACAAATAAAACTCTTGAATCTTGAATCTTGAATCTAGTATCATGCATACTCCAGATATACTGGATTAAGAGAAACCGCAAGAGACAAATATAAAATCTGGGGATTATTTTAGAGGTACATGCTAATGTTAAATTTTAAGTGCATAATCACAGATTTTATTCCAGTATACTGTTTAGGATAAGGGAACAGTATTTTATTAGAAGCATCATTGCATATTGTCACGGTAGCTGTACAACAGTGGAACTGACCAAGGTGCTGAAAAAAATGGCCAGGATAAACAAATTTAATTTCACTGCTTACAAGGTATAAATTCAGCTTCAGTGCTTAACTTGCATTTAAATGTTTTATACACAATTTGAGACTTTTACAAGCTTTAAGTTCCTAAATATCTCAGGAATTATATTTAGAATGTAAAATCTTGCTAAATCTAGTTACATTTGGTCTCTCTTGCATTTATTTGCATACTGAATTATCATTGATTATTTCTTTGTAATATTTAATAATCTATGGCTGGTTTAATAGTGCTTTGTGTATGCTGAAACTACTGTAGTTTGTTTATATAGCCTACGTTTTTTCCCCCCACATAGGTTAATGCTGCCTTCACATGCTATCGGAATTATCGTTGTGACGAGCAGGGCGAGCGAGAGCTGTGAGAGATCCGAGACCGGTGTGACGTGCAGCTGGCGCTCATCCTCCAATTACTCGCTGGCTTCGTGTTGCTCTCTCACGGCTCTCGCTCGCCTTGCTCGTCACAGTCGCATACTTGTTTCCTGGACTAACCCAGCAATTGGGTTGTTTTAAGCAAACATTTAACCCAACCACTGGGTTAAAACAACCCATTTACTGGGTTAAAACAACCCATTCGCACTTGGGTTGTTTTTAACCCAGCATTTTTTAGAGTGTAGTTAAAAAAACAGGACATGCGCCCTCTCAAGTCAATTTGAATGCACTGAGCTTGTAATGTCTTCAGAAGTTGGAAGTAGGACATTTCCGATAGCATGTGAAGGCAGCATTAGCCGCATTTACAAACCAATGTCATCAAATCGCCCGATTGAAAAGCAACAGCTTTTCCCTTTTTTAGGGTAGCCTACTATTTACACATCAACTCCAAAAAGGTAAACTCAATATACCATTCATCGAAAATGAAGTGCTTTACTATCTAATCAACAAATTTTCACTTCCGAGTCACAGTCGGTTCTTCTCACAGAACGGGTCTCGTTTCTTTCTCAGTAGCTTCCGCATGAGTGGCATGTAAAAAGTAGTTAAACTTTTAAAAACGAATGCAAAGCATCTCTTTCTCTTTTGTCGAATGCAAAAACATTCTGATTAATAGCAATGGAATAATGGCATCATCTCCTTCAGATCATTATGGTTGGCCCAAAGCAGCCGGTAATCTTAGTATTGTTTCTGTAATAGGGAACCGTATTTTTCTGGAGCTTTGTGTAATTGTGAGATGCCATTCATCTCACCTCTTCTTCATAATCGATTTCCTACCCTTTGCTCTATAGTCTGATGACATAAGTTCTTTTGTCAGGTCCAGATGTAATCACAGATCCCTTTCAAGACGTCATGAATCATTTCTACACAGAGAAGATGAGAGACAGCCTTTACCTTTTAGATTTGTCTGTAAGCTGTGAAGAGTATTTACTGTGGACATATTGGATATGTATTGCCTTGTATGTTTAAAATATTGTAGTATGTGTTCAGAAATGTTGATTAGGTAGGTCATATTTGTCTTTTATGACCTGGCATTCATTCTATTTTATATTTTATATTCAATTTACAGTTATTCACTCAATTCCGGCAGGTGAAATAGAAACAGGAAAGTGAATGGGTTACTCAAACCACAATATTATAATATCTATAAAATGGCACTATTACGGAGACACCTGAGTGTTTGACGTCTGGTCTCTCATTCTATATCAAACTCCACAGATAATGTGGATATAACTTCCCTTCGTATATATCTGACATCATGTGGTAAATCACTGTCAGCTGCGCATCAGTTAGCCATGTGTTTTGATAACAGCTGAGATATTGTCAGGATGTATGAACAGAGCCTGCAGGCGCTGACAGAGCAGTGGGGCTGTAATTACCAACAGGCAGATCCAGCAGATCTTGGGTCTGTGATGGCAACCGCAGCTTGTCTCAGTGAGCGGCAGGCCTGCATTAGATTGAAAGAAACAAGATAGCACTGTGTGGTGATGCTATCTGTGCAGGGAAAAACAAAAGAAGGCCTTGAGGTACATGGTGGATAAAAGCAGATGGTGAGACTGACATCAAAGATGACAGTTCATAATGGGCTTCATGCAGATAGACAACAGAAAGTAGTATGGTGAAATGATGACTGGAAATGGGAATGTTAGGAAAAACTAGTTTTCAAGCCTGGAAATGAAATGGAAAAGGTATTCAAAAGTCATGACAATTCTAAAGTAAATCCACATTTTTAAATGTATATGCTAATCTCTAAAATATGTTATTGGGAACAAGGATTTCCATAGCAGTGGGATATTTGAGGCTCATCTTAAATATTGTTTAACACTACATTTTCTGACACATTTACCAAATTTGATATTATTATAGTTTCATTTAGTTTTATTATATTTTATTAAATGTATTATATATAATATTAATCATGCTTATTATATAGTTCTAGGATATAATACATGTTATGTATTACATATACTATTTCTTTAGTACACACACACACATACACATGTGACCCTGAACCACAATAAAGGTCAAGCTTTTGCTTTCCATTGATGTATGGTTTGTTAGAATATGACAATATTTGGCCAATATATTTGAAAATTTGAGGGTGCAAAAAAATCGAAATGTTGAGAAAATCGCCTTTAAAGTTGCCCAAATGAAGTCCATAGCAATGCATATTACTACTAATAATACATTTTTGATATATTTAGGATAGGAAATTTACAAAATATCTTCACTTAATACCCTAATGATTTTTGGCATAAAAGAAAAATCGATACAATGTATTGTTGGCTATTACCACAAATATACCCGTGCGACTTATGACTGGTTTTGTGGTCCAGGGTCACATATTGTGGTAAAAGTATATTATTTAATTTAGTAAAAATGATATATCTGCTATTATATTTTTGAAAAGAAGTGTTTTGCAAAGACATCGTCATATTAGCAGGCAACATTTAAAAAAAATTTTTCGTGCTTGTCTGTTCCAATAATAGTGAATTGTCAATGTTATATCAACGTTTACATCCTAAAGCGCTGATTTTGTTCTATTTACAGACTTCTGCACTGTTTCTCCAGGCTGAAATATGACATTCTGCTCACATTGTTCTCTCTATTAGTATATCAATGTCCACTGGATATCTGATGCTCTCCATATGCTAATCTGCAAGTTTAATGAGTCGTGCCACCATAGCAACATTTCACCTAAATGAATGAAGGGACACTTTCTATTGTTCGACTATTGGAGCATGTTTCTCTGCAGTATTAAACCCAACATGATATCACTGTGTTTTCTTTAGTTTCATTATCTGTGGATGATATGATTTGCATGCTTTCCTTTTTTGTAGGAAGTCATTGCTGATTCAATACAGAGCGCTATGTTGATTGATCAGCTCATGGATCCTCTCTGAGACTGTGTGAGAGAGAGAGAGAGAGAGAGAGAGAGAGAGAGAGAGAGAGAGAGAGAGAGAGAGAGAGAGAAGAGGGAGCAAAGGATACAGCAGGAGACAGTCATACAAGACAAGTTTAGAGGAAACACCTGGAACGAGGGACTGGAGAGGTGACACTGACACGTAAGAGAGGACAAACATCACCCTTCTTTCATCCGAGTCTTCCTGTTGTGGAGGATGAGTGCTGTCTTTGCTAAACTGGACCCCAGGAGGATTGAGTGGGAGTCATCCTGGTATGGACTCCACTCACGAATCCTGCGCACTAAACCTGTGGACTCCATGCAGGAGGGCCCAGATGACCTGCATGGCACCAGACTTGCCCGTGTGCTCACTACAGTGGATCTGGTGTCACTTGGGGTGGGCAGCTGCGTGGGCACTGGCATGTATGTGGTTGCCGGGCTTGTTGCTAAGGAAATGGCAGGACCTGGAGTGATCTTGTCCTTCATCATTGCAGCTTTGGCGTCCATTCTGTCAGGTGAGACATAATAACTTTTGACAATTTAGGAACATTTTGCATTTAAAGTGTCAACAATTCACTGCTGGTGCTTTAATATAAATCGGCCTCTCCCACCTGTCTGTAATTTTAGGCAGCTGTGCTGAGGTTTTCATTGCTTTGTTTATATCAAATTCTTCAAATTTAAGTCTAAAGTTCATGAACCCACAGCAATAATCTATACTTTATGGGGTCTCTCAGCTAGCCTTTAGCAGTTGTGATTTGACAAAGTATTTTTTTTTTTTTTTTAATTATCACTGAGTCACCCAGACCCATCAAGACCCAGTTCTAGACCAGATCCTAACCCCAAGACTGACACTTGTTATTCCAAGAACCAGGCTATCCATCTGAATGAACTGAAATGGAGTAATAAAATAAAATAATAATACAAATAATACAATGCTGAATTTCTATTGCATTTATTTCAAACACCAAACAATCAAGTTTTCACCTCGTTTCCAACACCCAAAAAATGTAAGCCCCCTTTTAAAGATTTATGCAATTTAATTAATAGTAATATTCCATCAAATTATTCAGGATTATTCAATTCAATTTGATGGAATATTACTATTAATTACATTTCGTAAATCTTAAAAAGTGAATTTCTTTATTAATAATAACAATAATCATTTCTACATTCACTGATCAGGCATAACATTATGACCACGGACAGGTGAAGTGAATAACACCGATTATCTCTTCATCACGGCACCTGTTAGTGTGTGGGATATATTAGGCAGCAAGTGAACATTTTGTCCTCAAAGTTATGGCCAAATCGTGATGGCTAGATGACTGTGTCAGAGCATCTCCAAAACTGCAGCTCTTGTGTGTTCCTGGTCTGCAGTGGTCAGTATCTATCAAAAGTGGTCCAGTGGTTTGGCTCAAGGCACGTGGGGAACGAAGTCTGGTTCTGATAGAAAGGTGTCAGAATACACAGTGCATCACAGTTTGTTGTGTATGGGGCTGAATAGACGCAGACCAGTCAGGGTGCACATGCTGACCCCTGTCCAACACCGAAAGTGTCAACAGTGGCCATGTGAGCATCAGAACTGGACCATGGAGCAATGGAAGAAGGTGGCCTGGTCTGATGAATCACGTTTTCTTTTACATCACGTGGATGGCTGGGTGCATGTGCGTTGCTTATCTGGGGAACACATGGCACCAGGATGCACTATGGGAAGAAGGCAAACCGGCAGAGGCAGTGTGATGCTTTGGGCAATGTTCTGCTGGGAAACCTTGGGTCCTGCCATTCATGTGGATGTTACTTTGACACGTACCACCTACCTAAGCATTGTTGCAGACTATGTACACCCTTTCATGGAAACGGTATTCCCTGGTGGCTGTGGCCTCTTTCAGCAGGATAATGTGCACTGCCACAAAGCAAAAATGGTTCAGGAATGGTTTGAGGAGCACAACGAGTTTGAGGTGTCGACTTGGCCCCACCTCGTAACTTACAGGACTTAAAGGATCTGCTGCTAACATCTTGGTGCCAGATACCACAGCACACCTTCAGGGGTCTAGTGGAGTCCATGCCTCGATGGGTCAGGGCTGTTTTGGCAGCAAGGGGGACCAACACAATATTAGGCATGCCTGATCGGTGTAAATTATAAATTATAAATAATTTTACACTGCCAATAAAACTTGGCAAACATAAAACATGGTAAATGTTCACTATATATTACATTTCCATAATAATGAGATAATGAAAACACATAAGCTGAGACCAAAGTCCAAAAATATTAAAAATTGTTACTTTAAGAGTATTGCTCTGTACTTGTCGAACAGCTAATCTCAGGACTTTTCACACAGGGGTTTGCTATGCTGAGTTTGGAGTGAGAGTGCCTAAGACAACAGGCTCTGCCTACACGTACAGTTATGTCACAGTGGGAGAATTTGTGGCCTTTTTCATTGGCTGGAATCTCATCTTGGAGTATCTGATTGGTACAGCGGCAGGGGCCAGTGCACTGAGCAGCATGTTTGATTCTTTAGCTAATCACACCATCAGCCGCTACATGATCAACCATCTTGGAACATTGAAGGGCCTGGGTGAGTGTCTTTCATAGAGTAATGATGCTACACAAATTGCTTGTGTGGTTTATGGGGTCTTGATGTTCATCACACAGCTCATTTGTTTGTCCATGCATCTCATATCAGGTAAAGGAGAAGAATCTTATCCAGACCTGCTGGCTCTGCTGATCGCTATGTTGGTGACGGTGATTGTGGGTTTAGGGGTGAAAAACTCTGTGAGCTTCAATAATGTGCTGAATGTTATTAACTTGATCGTGTGGATCTTCATGGTGATTGCCGGACTGTTTTTCCTTTCTGGAGCCAACTGGGAGGATGGGAGGTTTTTGCCCTATGGCTGGTCAGGGGTAAGAATGTTACATAACTGTAGGGGAGAAAATGCATTACTCTATTCGTCTTTATTGAATATGATGATTAGCAAAATTGCCTTCTATAGAGATCAATAAACATTATGTGCTCTGTAGGTCATGCAAGGAGCTGCAACCTGTTTCTACGCTTTCATTGGCTTTGATATTATCGCCACCACAGGAGAGGAGGCCAAGAGCCCGGACACTTCCATTCCATATGCCATAACAGCCTCTCTCGTCACCTGTCTCACAGCATACGTCTCTGTGAGTACAGGGACTCCTCTCATACCCCAGTGCTTAACTGTGAACTTAATTCATTATGTTTAACAAGTTTAGCAAATATGACATAGTTACTGTTCTGCTAATGACTTCATGATTATTATTATTGACAGCCATAGTTTTTAATAGTTAATAATAGAAAACAAAACTGCATATAATTTGTCTTTCTATAGAGTTTCTTCACATAATTGTCACAGTTATCTTGTTGGCTGGGGCTTCTCAGGCAGTATTCTCTATAACAATTAATTTTTTCACAATTACATCAATTCACAATTTAGGTGCACTGCAAATAAATATATAAAATAGACAGACGATGGATGGATGGATGGATGGATCCACAATATTCCAGCTTACATTGCACATTCACACAATTCAATGAATCATTCAAGCATTTCAGAGCTGGTCTGTGATGCAAGTTTTCTCACTCCAGAGGTCCAATCCTGATCCCTAAAGCTAAAAACCTTTTTCAAATATTAATCTAAATTCTGGAAGCGATTTTTCTTTTGCCCTCCTGAGACAGATTAAATGCGTCATCTGTGTTCACAATGGAAATGGATGAATCATCCTACAACATCCATCCACAGCCACACCTATAAATGAGATCTGCAAGTGTTTTCTAGAGGACATTTCATGCAGTGTATTGCAAATGTATTTGACAAACTGCCAAATAATAAACACTTTACGTGTTTATATATCTTAGGTTAGTGTGATTCTGACATTGTTGGTGCCATTTAACCTGATTGATGGAGATGCCCCACTCATGGAAATGTTTGCCATCCATGGCTTCGTGGCAGGGAAGTATATTGTAGCCATGGGTGCTGTCGCAGGACTCACCGTCAGCCTGCTGGGATCTCTGTTTCCGATGCCCAGAGTCATCTATGCCATGGCGGGAGATGGTCTGCTCTTCAGGTACACGAGTCCCTTTCAAGGAAAGTCAGTTCACTCGGTACCCATATTTGCAATTCCTCCAGGCATGCAAGACAAACTCCCATCTGTTTGAATGGGAAAGTACCAAAATCTCATAAACTAACACTTAAATAACATTCAAATCAAATCAGCAACAAAATCTGACAAGAACGGTCCAAAAAAAAAATATTTTCTTATGCTACAGTAGCATTAAATATATTTATATTTCAAGTTGGTTCAGCCAATGCGCATGTGCAGTCTTAACCCTTGTGTTATGTTGCGGGTCAATTTGACCCGTTTATATTTTCTAGTTGTTGGAAATACTGGTTAACCTATGTTTTTTTTCTTGATATTTTGTGACTTTTTCTCATTTATCATCATGAACATGCAGGCAAAGTTTCAACATGCTGGTGTTTTTTGACATATACAAACAAAATTACTATAACATTCGTGATGTTCGCGGGTCAATCTGACCCGCATATTTTACCGCTTTAAGGCAACTGTAACGACCCAAAATAATAACATTTATTGGTTATAGTTTGTTATTTAAATTTTTTTACTACCTTATGAAGCTAAAAATTAGGTTTTCTACATTTCAATACAGAAAAATATTTTGTCAGCCACAGATGGTAAAAATTACCTATCATTTACCTATCACTTGCTGTGTGCTCATCATGTCAGAAGTAACTTCTTGACTTTATGAAATGAGTTTACAAAACAGCCAACTTAGGAAAAGTAAATATTTGAATTATACAGCTACATTTAATTGTTCAGTTATGATGTTCTAAGAAAAAAAAAGTAAAAAAAGTAAAAAAAATGTATATGCAAAACAAATCAGCAAACAAAACAAAAAACATTTTCATTAAATCATATCTTCAGATATATATTTTTTGGAATATTTGACAAATGTTGATATTAAAAGTTTACAGTTTGTACCTGAATCTTTGTTGTTTTTCATAGTGTGATTTTTGACGAATTGTATGGAATATCAAAGGGTCAATTTGACCCGCTCCATAAAGGGTGTACACGGAAATCGAACAGTGCACAAGGGTTAAAGGGATAGTTCACCCAAAAATGAAAATTCTGTCATCATTTAATCACCCTCAAGTTGTTCCAAACCTGAATTTCTTTCTTTTGTTGAACACAAAAGAATATATTTTTTGAAGAATGTCTGCAATCATTCAAACAGTTGTGAACCCCACTGACTTCCATAGTAGGAAAAAAAAAAGTAAAATAGTCAATGGGGTCCATCAACTGTTTGATTAACAACATATTTCATAATATCTTCTTTTGTTCAGAAAATACTTTTTTCTTCAAATAAAAGTTATTTGCTGGTTGGCTTGGTTAATGGCTTTAACAAAGACTTTTAAAAATCTATATGGGAAAAGTGAATGGAAAATGTTATTATAGAACCAACATTGAACATTTTCTAGGCAGGTACTAATGCACTTTATTGGCAATTACTTGTTTTATTTAGAAGGCGGGACTTCTATTGCTAGAGCCGCCATATTGCGTGTTATAATTTCTCATATTGATATCAATAGGAGTGCACCATCTCAGATAATATAAAGTCTTTGATATGTGTGCGGCCCTTTCTTTTCTTCTTGTTATGCTCATATGCTTATTTTTACAGGAATTTCATCCCAAGTTTGCTTGTGTGTTTGCCAGGTTCCTGTCCTTTGTGAGTCCCCACACAGAGACTCCTGTGGTGGCATGTGCTGTATCGGGGTCTCTGGCTGCTCTTTTGGCTCTCCTGGTGAGTCTGAGAGACCTGATCGAGATGATGTCCATCGGCACACTACTGGCCTACACGCTGGTGTCGGTGTGTGTGCTTCTTCTGCGATATCAACCTGATAGAGACAGCTTCACCAGTTTCCTCACAGAGGAGGAAGAGGAGGAACTGAAGAGGAAAGAGGAAATAATGGCGGCTAGTGAGAAGGACATGAACTCACCTTGTGGAGAAGGGTATGCCGACAACCCCTGTGGGGCCAAGAACCTTCCCTCCAAAGGAGATGACGAAACGCTGATTGAAAAGTCGGATTCTGGGGGCTACCAGTCGGACAGTTCTGGCTTTGGCATTGGAGAGAATGGCATCGAGGTGGACGACTCCAATAGTCTCTTGAAACGCATATTGGGGTCTCAGTATTACACTATGCGGATGCGTTTGGGCCTGCCGAATGTGGGCGATAGGCCCACTCCTGCAACAGGACGTACTGTTACTTCCTGCGTCCTCCTTTTCTTCATCTTGACCTTCTTTCTATGGATGCTCGTCATCTACGGCTTCGACCGGGTTTCAGGAGGAGCCCGCTGGGCAATATTGCCTTTTATAATGACAATAATTATCCTCATGGTTACTTTGGTTATTATTATTCTTCGACAGCCTGAGAACCCTAAAAAGCTGCCTTACATGGCGCCCTGTGTGCCCTTTGTGCCCACAGCTGCCATGCTGGTGAACATTTACCTCATGCTCAAACTATCCAGCATCACCTGGGTGCGCTTTGTGGTGTGGTGCTTACTAGGTAGGCAAGGTCTTCTCTTTATAAATGCTCCATATATTCACAATCATCTGCAAAGGCCTGTTCAAACCAAGAACGATGCCTATAAAAGATAACTATAACAATAACTATATTAGAATCCACACACCAATGTATGATAATATTCGGTTTATTATAAGCGCACACTAAAGATGTCTCATCTGCCACTTTAAGTGCTTAAATTCTTTGAATTAATTCTGATTGGCTATTTTATTGTTCACCATCTGGAAGAAAAGTGATTCCAACAATATCGCTTCTCAGTGCTATGTTGTGGAATTCCCTATTCTCATATAATCTAAACATTTATTAAAATGTATTTTTCTAGTTATGGTGTGAACTTACCTGACCCCATCTCTTCGCCCTACAGGTGTGCTGATCTATTTTAGCTATGGGATGTGGAACAGTTCCCTGGAGCTCAGCGCTAGAGAGGAAGCAGCTCACGCCAGCTCTTACCAGAGGTACGACACCGAGGTCGACGACAGCTTTAATGTTGATGAAGACCTCCCTCCTCAGGAGGACGAAGAGGATGGACAGTACCAGGGCTGGGCGGCTGAGGAGCGTGGCTATCAGTACCAGCAGCAGTATGATGAACAGAGACCATCCGACAGTCACAATTACAGAAGTAAAGGCAGGACCAATAAAGGCTTTGAGGAGCTGGTCAACGAAGAGTATTCACCGGAGTGAGCAATATAGACTAAACTATTGTCGAAGTAGAGGTTGCATTTGGGTGACCATGATTTTTCCAAATAGAATATGTTTCTGGATCAATTAAATCACTGACAAAAATGTGAAAAAAGGTTTTTAAATTAATTTACCACAACAGTAACAAAGCCGAAAGGAAAATATGCATGACCATTAATTAAACAATTTTAATTATAACATATGTTGACAAAAATATAGAGAGAAGAGTAACACCACACAAAGGATTCTTAAAGAAGAAAAATATATCCCATGCATAGAATAATGTTGGATATAAGTATGAGAATAATATAAATATATATAAACAACATAAAAGTAATATTACAAACTACAAATTGCGAATGCAAAGTGAACTTGAACCAAGTGACGTACTAAAACACAGACAATGATTAATTAAACCAAAGAGTTTACTCAACTAAAATGTTATTTTTGTTGACTAAAATTATTAGCCATTTTAAAGAAGGGTTCATTTGAAAGTCGCAATGAATTGTAAGTAGCGACAGATATTTTTTTTCCATATTGTGACTTGCATCCGAGTGAATGAATTATCGAAAAATTACGAAAATGATTGGTGAGGACTTGGTTCTATCCATTGTTTGTTGACTGGATGCAAGCAGATCTGAATATGATCTAGCATTGGATTGTAAGAAAGGGGCGGAGTTTAAGGGGATTAAATGTTTGGAGAAGTCCTTTATACGTAAATTCGAAAGTTATGAAATTTTAAATCGTTGAATTGAATTGTTCACAATAAGATCATTAACATGCATTTAGAAAACAGATTTGAAATCCATTTCATGCCAATTTTAACTAAAATTACGTAAATGAGTATATGACATATTAAAAGAAAGATTTTAGTCAAAAGATGAAAACTATGGCTAAACAAAAAACGGTGTAAAAACTTAACTAGTTGGGGTTAGTACTATGCCTACTAGTCCCAACAGAAATGTTAATCCAGAAACACATTCTACTTTACAAAATCAGTCACTGATGAATTTCCTAGGTTTGATAGTGTTGTTAATCATGTCTCACTAGTTATTAAAACATTTTTGAGTGTATTTCTTTGTGAAAATATATTTGTTCTTAAACAGGTTTTTAAATGCATTTGCACCTTGTGATAGATAAGTAACTTATCTAAAGGGATATTTAGACCAGTTTTTTTTACTGAGGCTTCATAAGTGCCTTTAAATAACCCCTTCTTATGGAAGTTTGTTTCAGCCAGAAAATAAAACCTTTTAAAAGATAATTATGACTTTTTATCTCAAAATTACGAGTTTATCTTGCAATTTCTAAATTTTTTCTCAGAATTGCGTGATATAGGCTAAAGTCACAATTGCGAATTCTAAAATCAGAATTGTGTGAGATAAAGTCAGAATTGCAAGTTGCAAAGTCAGAAAAGTGATATAAAGTCACAATTCTGACTTTATAACTTGCAATTCTGACATTTTTTCCTCCCAATTGTGACTTTACACTGGCCTAAAGGATTATTAGGAACACCTGTTCAATTTCTCATTAATGCAATTATCTAATCAACCAATCACATGGCAGTTGCTTCAATGCATTTAGGGGTGTGGTCCTGGTCAAGACAATCTCCTGAACTCCAAACTGAATGTCAGAATGGGAAAGAAAGGTGATTGAAGCAATTTTGAGCGTGGCATGGTTGTTGGTGCCAGACGGACCGATCTGAGTATTTCACAATCTGCTCAGTTACTGGGATTTTCACGCACAACCATTTCTAGGGTTTACAAAGAATGATGTGAAAAGGGAAAAACATCCAGTATGCGGCAGTCCTGTGGGCGAAAATGCCTTGTTGATGCTAGAGGTCAGAGGAGAATGGGCCGACTGATTCAAGCTGATAGAAGAGCAACTTTGACTGAAATAACCACTCGTTACAACCGAGGTATGCAGCAAAGCATTTGTGAAGCCACAACACGCACAACCTTGAGGTGGATGGGCTACAACAGCAGAAGACCCCACCGGGTACCACTCATCTCCACTACAAATAGGAAAAAGAGGCTACAATTTGCACAAGCTCACCAAAATTGGACAGTTGAAGACTGGAAAAATGTTGCCTGGTCTGATGAGTCTCGATTGCTGTTGAGACATTCAGATGGTAGAGTCAGAATTTGGCGTAAACAGAATGAGAACATGGATCCATCATGCCTTGTTACCACTGTGCAGGCTGCTGGTGGTGGTGTAATGGTGTGGGGGATGTTTTCTTGGCACACTTTAAGCCCCTTAGTGCCAATTGGACATTGTTTAAATGCCACGGCCTACCTGAGCACTTGTTTCTGACCATGTCCATCCCTTTATGACCACCATGTGCCCATTCTCTGATGGCTACTTCCAGCAGGATAATGCACCATGTCACAAAGCTCGAATCATTTCAAATTGGTTTCTTGAACATGACAATGAGTTCACTGTACTAAAATGGCCCCCACAGTCACCAGATCTCAACCCAATAGAGCATCTTTGGGATGTGGTGGAAGCAGGAGCTTCGTGCCCTGGATGTGTATCCCACAAATCTCCATCAACTGCAAGATGCTATCCTATCAATATGGACCAACATTTCTAAAGAATGCTTTCAGCACCTTGTTGAATCAATGCCACAGAGAATTAAGGCAGTTCTGAAGGCGAAAGGGGGTCAAACACAGTATTAGTATGGTGTTCCTAATAATCTTTTAGGTGAGTGTACACGAGGACATGGTCAGAAACAATGCTCAGGTAGGCCGTGACATTTAAACGATGCCCAATTGGCACTAAGGGGCCTAAAGTGTGCCAAGAAAACATCCCCCACCAGCCTGCACAGTGGTAACAAGGCACGATGGATCCATGTTCTCATTCTGTTTACGCCAAATTCTGACTCTATCATCTGAATGTCTCAACAGAAATCGAGACTCATCAGACCAAGCAACATTTTTCCAGTCTTCAACTGTCCAATTTTGGTGAGCTTGTGCAAATTGTAGCCTCTTTTTCCTATTTGTAGTGGAGATGAGTGGTACCCGGTGAGGTCTTCTGCTGTTGTAGCCCATCCCCCTCAAGGTTGTGCATGTTATGGCTTCAAAAATGCTTTGCTGCATACCTCGGTTGTAACGAGTGGTTATTTCAGTCAAAGTTGCTCTTCTATCAGCTTGAATCAGTCGGCCCATTCTCCTCTGACCTCTAGCATCAACAAGGCATTTTCGCCACAGGACTGCCGCGATACTGGATGTTTTTCCTTTTCACACCATTCTTTGTAAACCCTAGAAATGGTTGTGCGTGAAAATCCCAGTAACTGAGCAGATTGTGAAATACTCAGACTGGCCCGTCTGGCACCAACAACCATGCCACGCTCAAAATTGCTTAAATCACCTTTCTTTCCCATTCTGACATTCAGTTTGGAGTTCAGGAGATTGTCTTGACCAGGACCACACCCCTAAATGCATTGAAGCAACTGCCATGTGATTGGTTGATTAGATAAATTGCATTAATGAGAAATTGAACAGGTGTTCCTAATAATTATTTAGGTGAGTGTATATCACAATTCTGACTTTTTTTTCTCAGAATTGTGAGATATAAACTGGCAATTGTGAGTTATAAAGTCCAGTTCTAAGGAAAAAAAAAGACTGATAGTATTGAGAGTTTATATCTCATAATTCTGACTTTATATTTTACTTTATATTGCGTGTTATAAAGTCAGAATTGCATGATATAAAGTCGCAATTGTGCATTATAAAGAATTGTGTGAAAGTCAGAATTGCGTGATAAAGTCAGAATTGCGAGATATAAAGTCACAATCGCGTTATAAAGTCAGAATTGTGTGATATAAAGTCGCAATCGTATGTTATAAAGTCAGAATTGTGTGATATAAAGTCGCAATCGTATGTTATAAAGTCAGAATTGTGTGATAGTCACAATCGCGTGTTATAAAGTCAGAATTGCGTGATATAGTCACAATCGCGTGTTATAAAGTCAGAATCGCGTGATATAAAGTCACAATCACGTGTTATAAAGTCAGAATTGCGTGATATAAAGTCACAATCACGTGTTATAAAGTCAGAATTGCGTGATATAAAGTCACAATCTTGTTATATAGTCACAATCACGTTATAAAGTCAGAATTGCGTGATATAGTCACAATCGCGTTATAAAGTCACAATCGCGTGTTATATAGTCAGAATTGTGTGATATAAAGTCAGAATTGCGTGATATAAAGTCACAGTCGTGCGTTATAAATCAGAATTGCGTGATATAAAGTCACAGTCGTGTGTTATAAAGTCAGAATCGCGTGATATAAAGTCGCAGTTGTGTGTTATAAAGGCACAATCGTATGATATAAAGGCACAATCTCGTGTTATAAAGTCAGAATCGCGTGATATAAAGTCGCAGTTGTGTGTTATAAAGGCACAATCGTATGATATAAAGGCACAATCTCGTGTTATAAAGTCACAATCGTGTAATATAAAGTCACAATCGCGTTATAAAGTCAGAATTGCGTGAAATAAAGTTGCAGTTGTGTGTTATAAAGTCAGAATCGTATGATATAAAGGCACAATTGCATGATATTAAGTCACAATCGTGTTACATAATCAAGCACGTGTTATAAAGTCAGAATCGTTTGATATAAAGGCACAATCGCATGTTATAAAGTCACAGTCGCGTGTTATAAAGTCACAATCGCATTATATAAAGTCACAATCGCATTATATAAAGTCACAACTGTGTGTTATGAAGTCACAATCGCGTTATATAAAATCACAATCGTGTTATAAAGTCACAATCGCATGTTATAAAGTCACAGTCGCGTGTTATAAAGTCACAATCGCATTATATAAAGTCACAATCGCATTATATAAAGTCACAACTGTGTGTTATGAAGTCACAATCGCGTTATAAAGTCATAATCGCGTGTTATAAAGTCACAATCACGTTATATAGTCACAATCGCGTGTTATAAAGTCACAATCACGTGTTATAAAGTCACAATCGCGTGTTTTAGTCACAATCGTGTTACAAAGTCACAATCGCGTTATATAAAGTCACAATCGGGTGTTATAGTCACAAACGCGTTATATAGTCAGAAATGCGTTATATTAAGTCACAATCACGTGTTATATAGTCACAATCGCGTGTTATAGTCACAATCGCGTGTTATAGTCACAATCGTTACAAAGTCACAATCACGTTATATAGTCACAATCGTGTGTTATAAAGTCACAATCGCGTGTTATAAAGTCACAATCACGTTATAAGTCACAATCGCGTGTTATAAAGTCACAATCGCGTGATATAGTCACAATCGTTGTGTTAGTCACAATCGCGTGATATAAAGTCACAATTGCGTGATATAGTCACAATCGAGTTATAGGTTTGTTATAGGTTTGTTGTTGTTTGTTTTTTTGTTATAGTCACAATTGCGTGTTATAGTCACAATCGCGTGATATAAAGTCACAATCGCGTGATATAAAGTCACAATCGCGCGATATAAAGTCACAATCGCGTGATATAAAGTCACAATCGCGTGTTATAAAGTCACAATTGCATTATATAGTCACAATCGCGTTATATAGTCACAATCACATGTTATAGTCAGAATCGTGTGATATAGTCACAATCGCGTTATAAAGTCAGAATTGCGTGATATATAGTCACAATCGCGTGATATAAAGTCAGAATTGTATGATATAAAGGCACAATCGCATGTTATAAAGTCAGAATCGTGTGATATAGTCACAATCGTGTTATAAAGTCACAATCGCATTATATAAAGTCACAATCGTGTGTTATGAAGTCACAGTCGCATGTTATAAAGTCACAATCGCGTGTTATAAAGTCACAATCACGTTATATAGTCACAATTGCGTGTTATAAAGTCACAATCGCGTGTTATAGTCACAATCGTGTTACAAAGTCACAATCGCATGTTATAGTCACAATCGCGTGTTATAGACACAATTGTTACAAAGTCACAATCACGTTATATAGTCACAATCGTGTTATAAAGTCACAATCGCGTGTTAGTCACAATCGTTACAAAGTCACAATCACGTTATATAGTCACAATCGAGTTATATAAAGTCACAATCGCGTGTTATAGTCACAATCACGTTATATAGTCACAATCGTGAGTTATAAAGTCACAATCGTGTGATATAAAGTCACAATCGAGTTATATAAAGTCACAATCGCGTGTTATAAAGTCACAATCGAGTTATATAAAGTCACAATCGCGTGTTATAGTCACAATCGCGTTATATAAAGTCACAGTCGCGTGTTATAAAGTCACAATCGCGTTATATAGTCACAATCACGTTATAAAGTCACAGTCGCGTGTTATAGTCACAGTCGCGTGTTATAGTCACAGTCGCGTGTTATAGTCACAATCGCATTATATAAAGTCAGTCGTGTGTTATAAAGTCACAATCGCGTGTTATAAAGTCACAATCACGTGTTATAAAGTCACAATCGCGTGTTATAGTCACAGTCGCGTGTTATAGTCACAATCGCGTTATATAAAGTCACAGTCGCGTGTTATAAAGTCACAATCGCGTGTTATAAAGTCACAATCACGTGTTATAAAGTCACAATCGCGTGTTATAGTCACATTCGTGTTATATAAAGTCACAATCGCGTGTTATAAAGTCACAATCGCGTTATATAAAGTATAGTCAATCACGTCGAGTTATAAAGTCACAATCGTGTGATATAAAAAGTCACAATCGCGTGTTATAGTCACAATCACGTTATATAGTCACAATCGTGAGTTATAAAGTCACAATCGTGTGATATAAAGTCACAATCGAGTTATATAGTCACAATCGCGTGTTATAAAGTCACAATCGAGTTATATAAAGTCACAATCGCGTGTTATAAAGTCACAATCGCGTGTTATAAAGTCACAATCGAGTTATATAAAGTCACAATCGCGTGTTATAAAGTCACAATCGCGTGTTATAGTCACAATCGCGTTATATAGTCACAATCGCGTGTTATAGTCAATCGCGTGATATAAAGTCACAATCACGTGTTATAAAGTCACAATCACGTGTTATAAAGTCACAATCACGTGTTATAGTCACAATCGTGTGTTATAAAGTCACAATCGCGTTATATAGTCACAATCACGTGTTATAAAGTCACAATCACGTGTTATAAAGTCACAATCACGTGTTATAAAGTCACAATCGCGTGTTATAAAGTCACAATCGAGTTATATAAAGTCACAATCGCGTGTTATAAAGTCACAATCGCGTGTTATAGTCACAATCGCGTTATATAAAGTCACAGTCGCGTGTTATAAAGTCACAATCACGTTATATAGTCACAATCACGTGTTATAAAGTCACAATCGCGTGTTATAGTCACATTCGCGTTATATAAAGTCACAATCGCGTGTTATAGTCAATCGCGTGATATAGTCACAATCACGTGTTATAAAGTCACACTCACGTGTTATAAAGTCACACTCACGTGTTATAAAGTCACACTCACGTGTTATAAAGTCACACTCGCGTGTTATAAAGTCACACTCGCGTGTTATAAAGTCACACTCGCGTGTTATAAAGTCACAATCGCGTTATATAGTCACAATCACGTGTTATAAAGTCACAATCGCGTGTTATAAAGTCACAATCGCGTGTTAAAGTCACAATCACGTGTTATAAAGTCACAATCGCGTGTTAGTCACATTCGCGTTATATAAAGTCACAATCGCGTGTTATAAAGTCACAATCACGTGTTATAAAGTCACAATCACGTGTTATAGTCACAATCGTGTGTTATAAAGTCACAATCGCGTTATATAAAGTCACAATCGCGTGTTATAAAGTCACAATCGCGTGTTATAAAGTCACAATCGAGTTATATAAAGTCACAATCGCGTGTTATAAAGTCACAATCGCGTGTTATAGTCACAATCGCGTTATATAAAGTCACAGTCGCGTGTTATAAAGTCACAATCACGTTATATAGTCACAATCACGTGTTATAAAGTCACAATCGCGTGTTATAGTCACAATCGCGTGTTATAGTCACATTCGCGTTATATAAAGTCACAATCGCGTGTTATAGTCAATCGCGTGATATAGTCACAATCACGTGTTATAAAGTCACACTCACGTGTTATAAAGTCACACTCGCGTGTTATAAAGTCACACTCGCGTGTTATAAAGTCACAGTCGCGTGTTATAAAGTCACAGTCGCGTGTTATAGTCACAGTCGCGTGTTATAGTCACAATCGCATTATATAAAGTCACAGTCGCGTGTTATAAAGTCACAATCGCGTGTTATAAAGTCACAATCGCGTGTTATAAAGTCACAATCACGTGTTATAAAGTCACAATCGCGTGTTATAGTCACAGTCGTGTGTTATAGTCACAGTCGCGTTATATAGTCAGTCGCGTGTTATAAAGTCACAATCGCGTGTTATAAAGTCACAATCGCGTGTTAAAGTCACAATCACGTGTTATAAAGTCACAATCACGTGTTAGTCACATTCGCGTTATATAAAGTCACAATCGCGTGATATAAAGTCACAATCACGTGTTATAAAGTCACAATCGCGTGTTATAAAGTCACAATCGCGTTATATAAAGTCACAATCACGTGTTATAAAGTCACAATCGCGTGTTATAAAGTCACAATCGCGTGTTATAAAGTCACAATCACGTTATATAGTCACAATCGTGAGTTATAAAGTCACAATCGTGTGATATAAAGTCACAATCGAGTTATATAAAGTCACAATCGCGTGTTATAAAGTCACAATCGAGTTATATAAAGTCACAATCGCGTTATAGTCACAATCGCGTGTTATAAAGTCACAATCGCGTGTTATAGTCACAATCGTGTGTTATAAAGTCACAATCGAGTTATATAAAGTCACAATCGCGTGTTATAAAGTCACAATCGCGTGTTATAGTCACAATCGCGTTATATAAAGTCACAGTCGCGTGTTATAAAGTCACAATCGCGTTATATAGTCACAATCACGTGTTATAAAGTCACAATCGCGTGTTATAGTCACATTCGCGTTATATAAAGTCAATCGCGTGATATAGTCACAATCACGTGTTATAAAGTCACAATCGCGTGTTATAGTCACAATCGCGTGTTATAGTCACATTCGCGTTATATAAAGTCACAATCGCGTGTTATAGTCAATCTTCGTGATATAAAGTCACAATCGCGTGTTATAAAATCACAATCGCATGTTATAAAGTCACAATCGCATGTTATAAAGTCACAATCGCGTGTTATAAAGTCAGAATCGCTGTTATAGTCACAATCGCGTGTTATAAAGTCACAGTCACGTGATATAAAGTCAGAATTGTGACTTTATATCGCGCAATTCTTATTTTTTATTGTGTGGCAGAAACAAGCTTCCATACCTTCTTAATATTATTCAGAAATCAAATATAATATCTTTCTGAAGTGAGCTGCTGTTTCAGTGTTGGATTTAAATTAGCACAGTATTCTTTTACTTTGAGATATTACTTTGATCCTAAAACCAATGCCCTCCATATAAAAAACTCAAGATGCCTCTTGAAAGCAAAATCCAATACAAGTTGTTACTACATGAGCAGAAACCCCCTAAAGATGCATTGAGTGGACTTTTCACCTTACATCATCTTCACAGCTGTGTTTGATCTAAAATCTCAAGCACTCCCTTGAATTTCAATGCAAAATATTATGATTGGCTCCTGTGAAAGCTTAATAGTTCTCAAAATATTTTGCAACATCGATATCAAATTCTTTCTATGTTGGTTTGTAGAAATGTCTCACTCTTGTGGTTTCACCCTTGTTTAGGTTTGCACGAGGATATTTACATTTCTTCCCTACAGCTATGTGCGTAAAATCATTCTGATTCAGAACACATGTAAATACACAGAGATCAAGAGTTATATGTTTGAGAAGAATATACAAATATATTTCAAATGTAAAATAAAAATTAATATATTTTACAAGCACAAATGGTGTCTTTTTTGTCATCATCAGCCATAACAATAATAATTTGCATTTTAAAAAGATTTTTTTGTGGGTTCATGTTTTCATTCAGACGTTAAATCATGAGATTTCACTCAACATGCATAAAATAGTGGAGATTATGTGACGTATTATGTCCTCAAACTTCCAAAAAACGCATAAAATAATATATTACCACAGTAACTCAATCACCGACCATTTGAGGCCGAAAAGATTATGCTGTTTCCTGTTACAGATACTTTTTCTCAAATTTCATATGCTGATTTCCTAGGAGGTTGTGTGCAGGATGCTGTGAGACGCTCTCCAGGAAAACAGTGCAGATGACATCTGGTCATTTCATCACACGTTTCCTGTCTATCTGTCTGTCTGGGTGTACATGCTGTCCTAAATGTTGGCATGAACTAATAAGCTTATGCACAACTTGTTAAGTAAAGAATAATGTCACTGGAAAATAAAATATAGGAGCAAAATGAATACTGTGTGAATAGTTTGACTCACAATCATCTATGAAAAAAACATGCCTAGGGAACTGAGAGAAGTTTCCCTTTGGATTCATTTCAACGTCTGTTCAAACAAAGCCTTTAAATGTTCAAACGTCTGCGAGCACAAGTTTCCACCGAATTCTCTGTTCCCTCAAAATCGCATGTTTGCAGTCAAACCATGGCAGTAGAAAACAAATTCTTCACATATTTCATTGAAGTGTGTGAGCTTGCATGCATGTGTGTGTCCAAATCTTGAGGTAAGCTCGTCTTATCCAGTGTGTCTTCGCTCTCACACATGTGCGCTCTTGGCATGACTGTTTATAGGAGGGCCGGAGTGGGTAACTCCACTGTGTTTTGAGTAGTAGTAGCGGTTTTCAGGATTCTGAGTTGGGCTGTCGCCCCTTGAGCAACAAACCATCATTGAGCTGCCAAAAAAACAGAGGGCTGAACCGACCCAGCCAGCGTACAGGGAGAATCCAAACGACATCAGGCCGTCCTCATGAATCACTCCAATAGGGAACCACACCGTCGACACCATCCCACACAGGGCTGAAACAAAAGGAAGGGCACTATAATATTCATGATGACAGCACCATGATCATAGAGAATTACAGACTGACTTACAAGCATAAGATTAGGAGTTTTATTAGTGTTTGCAGAACTGCAAACCACCCCAAAACACCTGTAAAAATGGGTCAGACAGTTGACCATGACTGGCTCTTCCCACTCTAACAGGATGTAGGAAATCTGGACGTTATACAGTTACTTAAGTCAAGGACATTTTCAGCCCTGTATGCTGAAAGCATGATTTCAGGGAGGATATGAGCAAATAAATTCCTGTATTTTAGATTCTGGAGTAATACACTATAGTGAGTTGTTTACAGGAAATGGTATCATTTGAATGTGTCCCGATGACTGTACTAGGAATGGTACACAATTGTTATTGGTTAAATGCATTTAGGTAAAAACTAAAATTACAATGATGGGGTTGAATAAGTGTAGCACTTTAGACAAGGTTCCGGGTTTGTTTTTGTGTTTTTGCAGGGACGCAAAGAACAATTTTGGGTTCACCCCAAAAAAAACCTTTCAATGACGTTGCTTAAATGAAGGTGTCTATAACATTTTAATATAACTTTTACTATAAAAGAAACATTTGTAATTTGTAATATTACAAATTTGTAACATTTGTAAATATTACTTTAAAATGTTGAACCCACATACACTGTCCGGCCAAAAAAAGGAAAAAAAGAACAAAAAAAAAAGTCAGTTTGAATTTATAGGCAAATGCTTAAGAGTCTATGATTGAATCAGTATTGCAGTGATTATTATGTTTCTAGCATGTTATATGTTTGGCAACAGTTCTTCTAACCCTAATTGATGGAGTGTGTAGCATTTCATTTCTTAAACCACCATCATGACCATATTCCAGGATGACAAATATTCATCAGGCTCAGACTGTGAAAGAATGGTTGGGACGGAGCATGAATGAATTGGCAGTCCAGACCTTACATTCAAGTCTGGGATGTGCTGGAGGAGACTTTACAGAGTGCTGGACTCTTGCATTGCCAATACAATCTAAACAAAAGCTGATGCACCTCTCGATGGAAATAAATGTTGTGATGTTATTTCCATCAAGAGGTGCATCAATTTTTGGTCAAGATCTTAGTCTCTTAAGCATTTGCCTATTTAAATCCAAACAGCAACTTTTTTTTGGCCGGGCAGTGCATTTAGAATAAAAAGGTATTTAGGAAAGTTCACTTAAAAATTAAAACACTATTTATGTAATGCATGTTAATTGAAAATCCTAATAACTGGTGTTTGAATTAGAGTTAATGATAGTGGAGTAGTGATATCATGAATGAAGCATTCTTCTGAGTGAGATTTTTTCTATGAATGGATTGATCCAGTTCATTTGTTCATTGTTCAATTCACAGTTAGTTCACTAATCCAGTTCTCAAGTTCATTCACTGAATCAATGATTCCAATGGAGGTGAGATATAATGACAATATATTTCATAAAAAGGTTATCCTATGACTTCAGAAGACTTGGAGTACAGCGCACAAACCATGTGAGCTACTAAATTTATGATATTTCACATTTCAAATTTTATGCTAGTTTTGTTTCCTTTTCAATCTTGAAAGCATCAGTCCCCATTCATGCATTGAAAAGAGCGACAAGCACATTATCCACTGTTTTTGAGTTCTAGAACTCAAAGGAGAAAGCAAAACAGCTTTTAGAACAAGGCGAATACAGTTTTTATTATTTTATTATATATATATATATATATATATATATATATATATATATATATATATATATATATATATATATATATATATATATATATATATATATATATATATATATATATATATATATATATATAAAATAACACTAAATGAAGATAGAATTTTCATTTTGAAACCCAAAATGAAACCAATTTTTCACCCAAAAATGAAAATTCTTTTATCATCATTTACTGCCCTCAAGTTGTTCCAAACCTGTATGAATTTCTTTCTTCTGCTGAACACAAAGGAATATATTTGGAAGAATGTTTGTAACCAAGGAGATCTCAGCAGCCATTGACTAATATCTTCCTTTGAGTTCAGCAGAACAAAGAAATGTATACAGGTTTGGAACAACTTGAGGGCGAGTAAATGATGACAGAATTTTCATTTTTGGGTGAACTATCCCTTTAAGAAACGGCCATTGAAATTCCAATGGATGTTTATACAGACAAACAGATAACTCACATATGAACATTATAAGTAGTCCTCCAAGGACTGCGCGTCTGTGTTTGGTGTCTTCGGTCTCTTGGCTCAGTTTGACGCAGGGCATCGCCAACAGCACGAGCGCCAGAGCGGGCAGGCCGAGCAGAGAGGCGGAGACCATCAGAGCACGAGACGTCTGGATGTAAGCTTACATCAAAATATCATACACACCTTTACATTATGTTTCAAAAATTCATGCGACATAACTTTTAAACGCCTCACATAATATTCTGGGAAAACAGTAAAAATAAAAACAACTCAACTAAATGGTGAATTGTTTAATCCATGCATGGAAAGAAAATGAATGCATACAAACAAAATATTAAAAATTAATAAATAAATCTTTCTCACCTGGTATATCGAGGATTTGGTTGAGTGAGATGCAGTGATAGAGAGCAGTAGAGATGACGCACTCTGTCCACAAGCCCTTGGTCTCCAGCTCATCCATCTTCCTGCAGGTGTGCATGCCGTACTTACAGGTCACCACCCATTCGTTTGTTGAGGTCGCTATTATAATACTAGTCCAGCCGATACAGCTCATTAAAAACCCACAGAGCAGGCGACAGCTATTAGACATTCTGACTGAATGTAAAATGTCAAAGAAAATGTTTACTGAAATATGCTCTTCAGGCCAAAAACATTAAGTTATTTAAATCACGAATCCTATATAAAACGCATTCTGGAGAAGATTAGTATAACAGTTTGAGTATGGACTGTAAAACAATCCGTTTGGTAAATTTACTTTTTATAGTGGACGTGCCCAACAGAACTTTCAGCCAATCAGAAGAAAGCCTTGGCAGAGACGTCACAATGGCAATCCCTCAAAACTTGGAGAATAACATCCTTTGATTTATTACAGCATTAATATGTCTCTGCTCATATTTTCTCTCCAGTGTTAGTTATTTGGCCTATTACCAAATAAAATAATCGTGATAATATTTTACAAAATTACAACAGAACCATAATTATTTTAAAGTACTTTCTAATGAAGTATGAAATTACCATTTTGTGTGTGAATGCCATCTAGTGGGTTATGCTGTCCAACACAAATTTTTGACATCATGAACAAATCTGTGCGCTTTATCTCATGCCAAGCTCGGTGAAACTGTACCAAATCAGAGAAAACACACAGCTTAAAAATTTGATCAACAATATCATGTATATACATCATTCACCAATCAGGCATAACATTATGACAGGTGAGGCGAATAACACTGATTATCTCTTCATCACGGCACCTGTTAGTGGGTGGGATATATATTGGTCAGCAAGTGAACATTTTATCCTCAAAGCTGATGTGTTAGAAGCAGGAAAAATGGGCAAGAGTAAGGATTTGAATGAGTTTAACAAGGGCCAAATTGTGATGGCTAGACGACTGGGTCAGAGCATCTCCAAAACTGCAGCTCTTGTGGGGTGTTCCCGGTCTGCAGTGGTCAGTATCTATTAAAAGTGCTCCAAGAAAGGAACAGTGGTGAACCGGTGACAGGGTCATTTCATTTACGTGGGGAGTGAAGGCTGGCCGGTGTGGTCCGATCAAACAGACGAGCTACTGTAGCTCAAACTGCTCAAGAAGTTAATGCTGGTTCTGATAGAAAGGTGTCAGAATACACAGTGCATCGCAGTTTGTTGTGTATGGGGCTGCATAGCCGCAGACCGGTCAGGGTGCCCATGCTGACCCTTGTCCACTGCCGAAAGAGCCAACAGTGGGCATGTGAGCATCAGAACTGGAGCACGGAGCAATGGAAGAAGGTGGCCTGGTCTGATGAATCACTTTTTCTTTTACATCACATGGATGGCGGGTGTGTGTGCGTTGCTTACCTGGGCTAACATCTTGGCCAGATACCACAGCACACCTTCAGGGGTCTAGTGGAGTCCATGCCTCGACAGGTCAGGGCTGTTTTGGCAGCAAAAGGGGAACCAACACAATATTAGGAACACAATACTTTTCAAATGTAGTGTACATATCAAGGTAACCCACAAAGTTGGGCAAGCCACATTGCCAGCTGCAGAAGAGAAAAAAAAAAATCTTTAAAAAAGGTACAATAAATGACCAATTCAAGGTTTCATAACAAAATGTAGTTGGTTTAATTAAATAATCAAAAGTGGCACAAGAAAGGTAATGTAACAATGAGAAACAACACTTGATGACACAATCTAGTACATAGTTTGCCTCAGCAAAATGCCTACAGTAGTTTCATAAGGTCTCATAAAAAAGGCACCTTTTCACTGCCTTGATTGAAAACGATTGCCTTTGGGTACCTTCTTCTTGTCTTATTCTTTGACAGTTTGTCTAATTCACAAAATGTAATTTATGTCAGTATCTCAAACGTCATTTAAAAATGTTTATAAACTTGAAATGATTCGCGTTTTGAACGTTCTAGAGCCTTAGAAGACAAATATATTAAATATTACAAATCCTTCACAAAACAATTTTTTTTTAAATTTATACACACAGAACACTGCATTGTTATACATGTATACATGGTATGGAATACGATAGGAAAATATATACAATGGGACATGCACACAATAACAGCACTTCCGTTCTTGTCGGACACAGGAAGTGATCTCCTTTGCTCTCAGTCAAAAATATAAAATCATTGACCCTGATCATGATTACCCATACAAAAAAAGGAGATGCTAACAGTTCCCTCCTACTGCGATTAAATATACATCCTGTAAAACGCTCACAGACTGAGACCATTATATTGCTACCATGCTTTCAGACAGAGGCTAAGTTTACAAGAACTGTAAGGTTTTGCTAGTTTAGTTCAAGCAAATACATGTAAGCTTTTTCATAACAATGAAATTATCGCATAAATCTCTGAAGATTAAAGTGCACAAAATGGCTCTATTCTATTGGCAAGTGCTCTTGTGGTCCACAAGGATATACCTAGCTTCTTTTGTTTTGTGTCTCTGTTTCATTCTCTTTATCTTCCACCTTCTTTCAGGGAGTTGATGCGGGCGCATATTTTGAGAGCAGGGCCGAGTTTGACATTCAAGGCGCTCATCAAATGGTCTTCGGTCAGTAGAAGCAAGGCCTGTCCGTCTATCTCTTGGGCTCTGAAAGATTCTGCAATGTCTTGACACCCTGAGATAATTTAGGTGGGGTTAAAAACAGTAGTGTTAAAACTGAAACACTCAATATAATCAAACTAGATAAAAACAAGACAAACTCTGATGTTGGCCTGAGATAGATAGATAGATAGATAGATAGACATGTAGACAGATGATAGATAGATAGATAGAAAGACGGACAGGAGACAGATGTGACACCTCACAGTGTTACATTTTACCTGGTAAATTGGATATAAAGCTTGACACTTGATCCACCGACCACTGTGCTGGTTTTGGGTAGGGGGAGACATCTGTGGGAGACACAGGGTCTATGGGTGAGGTGGGAGCACTTCTCGTCTCCTCCACTGTTTGTCTGACTCTAATCTCTCGCTCCCGTTCCTGTTCCGTGTGTCTGCGGAGCCTAGTCTTCATTGGAGCGGCCGTCCCATCTTCCCCCTCGTGTGGTGGCTGTTGAAGAATTCTCCACTGCTCTGTGGTCCCATGTTTGGCCTAGGTAGTGGTAGTAGAGTTTAATAATGCACATACATCACAAACATGCGCAATGTTTTACAGGCCTTGGCCATACCTGGTGGAAATTTTCCTCGGCGCCATTGAGCTCAGATCGATGGCCCCCCTCACTCACACAGCGCCTTAGCGCACGGAAACGTTTGGTGTAACTGAACCTGCAAAAGAACGAAGAGGTACACAAAGGTTGTCTTTCAAGTCAACCAAACACACTGACCAAAGTCAGCCTTGCAGCATGTGTGTCAAGGGTTGATGTTTATCACAAACCATGACCACATCCTGTCACAGTGTGTATGTATGAGCGTCTTTTTAGGACAATGCTAGTGACTAGCAGCTTTGAGTGCATGACTCACTATTCAAACATACTGTATACAGTGGCCATAAAAGTATATATGAACACTGTTGTACACAAAAATGTATGAAAGTCATTGAATTAGATGTGGACACAATATATAAAACCAAGAGGCATCTGCAAACAAATGATGCCGCTTTTCTCTGCACTAACTTCACTTAGTCATTCTGTGATGACCAGGTGTCATTTTTGAGTATGAAGTCAGTTCCTCAAGTTCACACAGGTGTCCTAGACTAGTGCAGTAACCACAGATGTAGTTCACCACATTAACTATGTTAGTTCCAGTAACATTTGACAACCAGAACACTTAAATTGTGTTAAATTTGAACTATATATATAAAATTTAAAACCCGATTTCATGCATTCTGACTTATTTACACTGTTAAAGAGTTGGATGCTCATGCTAAACATGGATGTAGTTGAAGTATTTCTGTGCCAAATACGCTCCTTCCGGATTCAAACAAATTTCAGAATTTTTTTTCCGAGTATGGCCATGCACGTCAAAATGAGTGGAATTCCTTGTATGGGCACTTCTCCAGGAAGAGCGCTTGCGAGAGCAAGAGTTTGTTCGGGTTACGGGAGCTGTTGGCAGCGCTTTGTTATGTCACTAAAAAAGTGTGTTTCTGGTTGAGGGAAAGATAACCTTGTCCAGCTTCCCAAATAACCCACTGTTAAGGAAACAGTGGATGCAGTTTGTTTTTCCGGAGTTCTGCAAGCGTGTTTGTTTGTTCCCGGGTCACAAGTTGAAACTGCATCAAATGTCTGTTTTGTTGGCAATCCAACTTAAAATGTAAGTCCATATAATGTAAACAACACGAATGTATAGTGAATCAAAAGTTATCCAGGGAGGGATAATGCCACGAATGTATTGTGTGTGTGTGTGTGTGTGTCTCTCTTTAACTAGTTTGGCTGTTTTCGGAAAGGGTCGGTATAGCTTATCTGTCTTTTATAAATCTAAAGACTTTTTTTGATATATGAAGGATGCACTGATACTCTATCGGTACTCAAAATTAACATGAAGAAACTGTAACTGAAACTGTGTGTGTTAAATATTTGTTATATAACGCAATGCTATTCATGCACTTTTGAGTGTCTAAACACTTTTTGCGGCCACTGTAAACATTCATATTCATTTGCTAAGGTTCTGATGGAAATACCCTTTTCAACACCACACAAAATATCTGTTTGAGTCAATTAGTCATGCACACCTCTGTTAGTCTTGAAGTGAACTCTTGATACATGCAGGAAATCATGCTCAGGCCCTTCCAGTTGTGGTTTCTGACTCCACCAAGCAAGAGAGACATTTGCAATTGTGTTGATGGAGCAGTTGTATGTGCATAGAATACAAGTTAGGCACCCATTCATCATTGTGCCAGCTATACTAACAGGTTGTTTATTTTACTCTGTCAATGTAGTATATCATGTAAGGGAGGTGTACCTCTTGGCACAGGATTTGGAGCAGAAACGCTTGGAGCGTGGGAAAGTTTGGGCGGTGCCTTTCCTCTTGCAAAACTGGCACTGCAGAACAAGCTTGTGGGCCCGTCCGACACCATCTATAGTGAGAAATAATAAGAGGAAAACAGATTTTATATTAACAAAAAATCCTGTAAAAATAAATCCTGATATTTGCTGTAATGTTTCAGTTTAAAACCTTGTGAGATCTATGCTAACGGTAATGCTGCAATATTATGATCAAAACCTTAGTTGTGTCCTAAAAGATGTACTATACACTATGCATTAATACTATGCACTATGTACTCAACTGTATGAATTTTATATGGTTATTTTGTCATTCAATATCAGTCTAATAGCCCACCCTTATTTACGAAAAAGAAGTATACTTCAAGTTAATTTTATGAAGTATACTTAAGTAAAGTTCAAGTATATTTTTAAGTATACTTTATGTAGTAAGTACGATAATATTAATGTACTAGTAGTAAACTTGTAAGTGTACTATTCAATACTGCTTGGGACTAAGGCTGCTTTCCAGTTAATTAGTGGTGCTTGCTGTAGCAAGGCATAAGGGGTATATGGGGTATAAGTTGTACCCCTGGGGCACAAGAGCAGCCCGAATTTCCTCATTGACTTATAATGGGGAGGGACGTCCCATTAAACACATGTATTTTTTCTACTACAGGAATTTGCATAGGGATTTTGTATTGACCATATCTCTGCTTCACAGTGTCAGAGAGACAAGGGGGTGGGCTCAATTTACTCAGACAACCAATCACTATCTCAGGATCATCGTGAAGCTATTAAGCCACGCCCTAACAACCATTTAGAGCTCCCTAGCAACTGATCCCATAGACTTCCATTGAAAGAGATCAAAGGGATATCATGGTAAATCACACTAGAAACACGGTAAATCATACTACAGCGTGGTAAACACGGTAAATCACACTAGAATGTGGTAAATCATGGTAAATCATACTAGAAACACGGTAAATCATCCTACAACGTGGTAAATCATGGTAAATCACACTACAAACGTGGTAAATCATCCTACAACGTGGTAAAAATCATGGTAAATCACACTACAAAGGCGTAAATCATCCTACAACGTGGTAAATCACACTATAAACACGGTAAATCACACTAGAACGTGGTAAATCACACTAGAAACACGGTAAATCATCCTACAACGTGGTAAATCATGGTAAATCACACTACAAACGTGGTAAATCATCCTACAACGTGGTAAAAATCATGGTAAATCACACTACAAAGGCGGTAAATCATCCTACAACGTGGTAAATCACACTATAAACACGGTAAATCACACTAGAAGGTGGTAAATCATACTAGAAACATGGTAAATCATCCTACAACGTGGTAAATCATGGTAAATCACACTACAAACGCGGTAAATCATCCTACAACGTGGTAAAAATCATGGTAAATCACACTATAAACACGGTAAATCACACTAGAACGTGGTAAATCATACTAGAAATGTGGTAAATCATGGTAAATCACACTACAAACGCGGTAAATCATACTACAACGTGGTAAATCACACTAGAACGTGGTAAATCATAATAAAATCACACTACAACGTGGTAAAACACCCTAGAACGTGGTAAATCACACTACAAATGCGGTAAATCATACTAGAACGTGGTAAATCACACTAGAACGTGGTAAATCATGGTAAATCACACTACAACGTGGTAAATCATACTAGAATGTGGTAAATCATACTACAACGTGGTAAATCACACTACAAATGCGGTAAATCATACTAGAACGTGGTAAATCATACTAGAATGTGGTAAATCATACTACAACGTGGTAAATCACACTAGAATGTGGTAAATCATACTAGAACGTGGTAAATCATACTAGAATGTGGTAAATCATACTACAACGTGGTAAATCACACTAGAATGTGGTAAATCATGGTAAATCACACTACAAGCGTGGTAAATCACACTACAACATGGTAAATCACACTAGAATGTGGTAAATCATGGTAAATGCTAATCGTGTTAACATCATGCTAGCAAAAATGCTAATCGTGTTAACATCATATTAACAACATGCTAATCGTGTTAGCATCATGCTAACAACATGTAATCGTTTTAGCATTATGCTAGCAAACATGCTAATCGTGTTAGCATCATGCTAACAAACATGCTAATCGTGTTAACATCATGCTAGCAAACACGCTAATCATTATCATTAATGCTAGCAAACATGCTAATCGTGTTAGCATCATGCTAGCAAACATGCTAATCGTGTTATCATCTTGTTGAAAACATACCAGTAGTGTAGGGTAGCAGCCGGACCCCGAGTTTTGCCACTGCAAGCACCACTCACATTTTCTTCAGGAAATGTACATTCTAGTTTTTATTATGCCCTTCACTCGCTAACTTCACTCTGTCTCGTCCACTCGGATGTGCGTCATTGCTTACGTTGCATGAGTGCCCACTATTGGCGGAATACATAGGCTGAATTGGAACGCTTGATCACTTAGAATCCACTATGGAGTTGATTTATTATTTTTCCCTTACGAAATTGTTTAATGCAGCATTCTATATGTGTATAGGTGTATTTGGGTTGTTTTAAATACAAAAAAAGAATTAAATACAATAAAGAATTCATATATCAAAGAGTTGTTTGTGGTGGGGTAAATTAAACGCAATATTGCAATATCACAATCATGTTGCATTGTGGTATATGGAGCTGCTTGAAGTGAGGGAGCGAGGGTCTGTCCATATAAACTTCCCTCGTCCACTTCACAAAGTGGAACGCACTTAAAAAATGGAGGCAGGGATTCCACCGAAGGGGAAGTGCTTAGGAAAGTTTGCAAGTGCGTGTCTAAAAGTGGAGTGGAACACAGCACAGATTGGCCCACTTTTTAGAATATAAAAGTATACTTTTAAGTGTACTATAAGTGTAACAGAAGTGCACAACTATGTTTCTCATTTGCACTGCATCTGTACTACAAGTGAACTTATAAGTATGCTAGTAGTTTACTATTTCAATACTTGTAGTACATTTTTTAGTTTATGAAAGTACACTTTAAACTATACTCTCAGTAAACTACTAGTTTAGTAGTTTTATACTTCAAGTATACTTGTAAGTTTTCTTTAAGTGAATATAACATGGTTCTTATAGTTTACTATTTATATATTATTTTTGCACTTTAAGTACTACTATGTTCCTCTTTAGGTATTAATTTTTATACTTGAAATATACCTTTAACTGTCCCTTAAAGGGGTACTTCAGCGCTGGGAAGATGAATGTGTACTTAAACTGGGTCATTTATGTAGTAAAAATGTGAAATTATTTTTGAATTTGGTGCCTTCTAAACTGATAAAAGACAGAAAATGTATTTTTGTCTCATGTGGATGAAAGACAACAACTCCCAGAATGCACTTGCTTCTCTGCCCTGCGAGGCCACTCCCAAAGCCACGGCTACTTGCCCACCGCGGCACCGCCCCTAACGTTGTTTTCATTTTCATAATAATAGTCATTTAGTTCAGTTAGAGAACAGAACTGACCGTGTCTGTTCAATATAATGTGAGTGAGCCGAGCGAGTGTCACAGCACAAACGCAGTAGGAGTCAGATTACATTCATCACGAGAGCGAATAGCTGAGGTAAGAGCAGGCGTGGCATACATTCACTTAATGCTAATCGCTTAAGTATCCCTTTAACGTTTTCCATTTTAAAACATTTTATTCTAGCTTCATGCATCCTTTTTTATCAACAATTGAATGTGGGTAAGTTTTATAAAAAAAAAAGCAACATTTTGAACAAAAAGCTTAGAAAATCAAATTTTTTTCAAAAACTACGACCGAGTCAATAGAATAGTGCATAAGTATGTGAATTACGACACAGCTAATGCTAAAATATTTTGATCCAAAAACTTGTTTGCGGCTATGCTAATGCTGCAATGTTCAGATACAAAAAATTGGGGGCATCTCAATCAGCTCCCTAGTTCAGTAGTCAGTGCGCTGATCAGGGAGTCAGACATTTTAAGGGCTGTCCCAATCACGAAATCCTTCCAGTGCACTGAAACGTTCACTCCGTAAAAAGTTCCACAATGCACCATGAAAACCAGGGAGCATTGATGCCCATATGTTCCCTTAACTGAAGTTCTGTCGCGAAAACATAAATCACGTGAGCCAACTCACTACAATTAATGATGCGCTAACCATTATTTAATTATATTTCAGCATCGCCAGACAGGTAATGAACATAATCTAGCTAACATTTATAATTTTTTTACGGCTGAAATGTTGCAAGTATATGTAACCAGGGTTCCCACACCTTGGTTAACTTCAATTTCAAGGACTTTCCAGGTCCAATATCCTCAAATTCAAGGACTTAATGTAGGGACACATTTCAAGCGAGAGCAAGGTTACATTGTGTTACCTTGTATGATACATTGTTACAGTTTTCATTTGTCAAACACAACTATGCAAAAAAAGCATTTTGCATTTATTTTTGGCCATATGACAGAGATCGGATATTCAATTTGTTGTATTTCTGTTTTGTATTAAACGGAACAATATTCGGTACATCCTATACTGTAAAATGATCTGATGTTAACTTTCACATGGATTTCATTGAAAAGAGCTTAGGCTCATGTAACCAGAAGTTTTAAGATATATGAATGTGCTTTTAAGTTTCTCTTACCTCATGGGTTTACATTATCTTAACAAGCAAAGCAATTCAACATTACATTAAATAAAATATTTGGGCAACAGATTATCACAAATCACAGTCATTGACTGAACATATTTGAGTTCGTTGTAAGCACTGAAAACGTTGAGGTACCATCGTAGTAGTTTTGTGCGCGCATGAACATCATGGCAAGGTACAACACCTCACGTGGGAAACACTACGCGAGTAACAAATCAAGCAAGCTAGTATGCATAGGCCACAAAGTGTTACCGAAATAACACATTAGTGGAATAATATGGATTTTTGACACAAAATAAATTCAGGCACTTTCAATGACCTGTATCTATGCATGTTTATTTTCAAAAACTTTCCAGGGCCTTCAATTTTTTTTTTTTTTTTTCAGATTCACAAACTTTCAAGGATTTCAAGGACCCGTGGGAACCCTGTGTAACAAGCAAAGTATTTATCATAATGTACTTTAAATAACATTAAAATATAATGTCAGAAAGATATCAGCTCTAATGTTATAAATACCAGTAGTGAGTGATGTCGTATAATGAGTCATGTCGCCAGAAATAGTCATCAATGTCCCAATGTATCAGTGTCCTTACCAGTGTCCAAATTATTGTACACACAATATACTGATTCCCAACCTAGGAAGCTGATTGAGATACCCCTTGTGTGCCACTATGCTAATGCTGCTATTTTTAAGTATAAAAATGCAAAGCACACACAACTATTGGAATAAATAGTGATTTTATTGGTCCTGAGCTGGAGCTAGTTGCTTAGGACCAGCACTTGACCAGCTTAAACAGTAAGGCAGTAAGGACCCTGGCTCACTATACAATGGGACACTGATGACTATTTCTGGCGACATGACTCATTGTATGACATCACTCACTACTGGTATTTATAACATTAGAGCTGATATCTTTCTGACATTATGTTTTAATGTTATTTAAAGTACATTATGATAAATACTTTGCATGTACTTATACTTTGTTTCCATTATTGTATGTAAGATCTGGAACAGGCCAATGGTGTTTTGCATGTGATATGGTTTTTCTAATTTTACAAATCCCTAATTGTGGCAGCCATAAGTTGCTTAGTTCAAGATTTCATTATATTTTTGTAATAAAATATGCTGCAATGAACTTGAAAAAGAAGAAGTGTGTTTTACTTACTGTTTTTAATCACATCTTCTTCATCTGAGTCTGTTGAGTCCTCTGGAGGTTCTGAACCAGAAGGGATGAGTTCTGCTTCCCTCACCCCATTCACCCCAGACTCCCGGACAGGACCCACCATCAGAGATGACCTGCTCACCTGTGGGATTCAGAAGAAAATATTATTACACATTTTGTAAAATATTATTAGTATTTAAAATAACTGTTTTTTATTTCCATCATCATTACTCCAGTCTTTATGTCACATAATCCTTCAAAAATCGGTCTAATATGCTGATTTGGTGCACAAGAAACATTTCTTATTATTGTTATTGATGATGAACAGTTGTGCTGCTTAATATTTTTGCATGATACATATTTCCAGGATTCTTTGAAATAGAAAGTTCAAAAGAACAACATTCATATCTAATATATGTTATTCAGGCAGTGGTTGATAGATGCTTTGTTTACCGGGAATGGCTCCAGTCCTTCCTGTATGATAAATCCTTCCACCAGGTGTGTTAGAACCAAAGGTTTGGCCGCTCCTGGTGGTTGCTGGACCTCTGTGGTTATCATCTGACTGACAGTGGGAGGCTGAACTGGTGGTCTGTCCAGCACAGGGAGAAACTTTGGAGGAAAGCAGCTGTCCACAGGGGACATATCTAATGGCTGAGTCATGGAGGACTGGATGGGTGACATGTCAGAAGAGAGGCTGGAGATTGCTAGAAAAATGAAGACAGTTATGATATTACCAACAGCGTCTATAAATGCTCCTTCATATCTCAGGACACTTTATGGAGTTCTTAGTTATATATTAAAGCACCAATTTTCTTAGATGTTTCTCCTAAAACATTCAGATAAATTGGACAAATTTGAGGAGAAATGTTTGAGTTCATATTGAAATAATAGATTTTTGAGAAATTGTTGAGTTTTTCTCTTCTGAAACTGTACAAGAGATACATGTAATACAGTTAGTTTGTTTCTCTTGTCTGGCTATCACCAGAACAAGCTCAATTTAAGATTGAACATTGGTCTGGGGAGTCTGCTCTGTATTTTCTCCTGCACAAGAGGCGTGATCAACGAGCATAATTCAAATGACTCTGTACACAATTGGATAGTCCTTCAACCAATCAGACCACAAGAGGCGTGATCAACGGGCAACGACCCTTTGAAGAATTTTGAAGAAATGTTGATAATAAAACAGGCCCAGGCCTTTGGAAGTCAAAGGGGTCCATCAACTGTGTGATTACCAACATTCTTCAAAATATCTTTTGTGTTCAGCTAAAGAAAGAAATTCATACAGGTTTGAAACAACTTGAGGTTGAGTAAATGATGACAGAAATTTTAACTATCCCTTTAATCTAACCGTGGTCTAGAAGAAATGTTAATATTATTTGAAAATATATGTGATATTTCTTTTAAACAGATAAGTGACTATGTACCTGAGTGATTGTCTGACTGGGTGGACGTTTCCTCGTCTTTCTCAGCTGGCCATGGTGCGACTGAGGGCGACTGTGTCTCATTCTTCTGTGACGTCTTCATTTGGCCGTCAGTCCTCGAATCCTCTGTGCAGACTGTCATCTTACTCAAGACCTGAAATGCAGAGATTTCAAAATATGTTTATTAAAGAGTTACTGTAAAACAGTGTTGCTGTGGTATCATCATTGATATACTATTATAGTTTTGTTAATATTTTGAATTCATTTTTAATTTTTATACTTTGTTTTAATTTTATGTATTGTAATTTTGTTGTTTTTGCCATTTTTATTAATTTTTATACTTTTATATTTTATTTTATTTTATTTCAGACAGTTGATGGTAACCATTGACTTCCATAGTATGGCTACCGTCAACTGTTTGATTACCAACATTCTTTAAAATATCATCTTTTGTGTTTAACAGAACAAAGAAACTCATACAGGTTCGAAACAACTTGAGGGTGAGTAAATGATGACAACATTTTTGGGTGAACTATCCCTTTAACGTTTATTTTATAACAAAAAGTAACGGAAATGTTTTTTATGGTTTTAGTTTTCATTAACTATAATAACCCTGGTGAAAATAAGTTACATAATAAGTAACGATAGACCAATATATAGGCCATGAGTATTAATCAGACCATATTTGGCATTTTGAGAATATGAGCTTTGAAGGATTACTTCCTGATTATCAAGTGTTTCCCTTTGTATCATTTCCAATTTTGAGCACATTTCAAGTAAAATTTGCTCAAATTGTCTACGTAACATTTGCCATCATTAAATCTTATTCTCTAAACATCATATCAGCCATTGAATAACCCATATTGGCCAAGATGTTTGAGAGATCATGCATTGTGCTTCTCCGAACCTTCTCCGAAGTTTCACTTGACGGCTGATCTACGGCAACAGCCTGGGTGATTTTCTTTTGAGGTGCTGGACATTTCAGATCTTGAGGAGTCTGGTCAGGTACATCTTCCTCCTTTTGTTCTTCCTTTCTGTCTTTTGGGTCTTTTGACGTTACGGCTGTTTGTGTGGGGCTCTGTGAGGTCAAAGGGGATTGTGGAGGCGCGAGAATGCTGCTGGTGGACACCAGGGGCAGCACTGGAGACGGAGGGGACGCCCTTTGAGGAGATGCCAGCGGAGGGGTGGTGATGAGAGGAGTGGCTGCTGTGGTTTGTCTGGAGGGCGACAGCTGCACCAGCTGTGGGCATGGGTTTGTAGTCCGTAGCGGCTGGGAAGGGCACTCTGGTTTAGCGAGCACAGGTGAGACAAGCGGCTTCGATTGGATGAGATCGTGGGGCGGGGACACAGTGGCTGTCTTTGATTGGCCGTTGGTGCACTGGGCAGATGCAGAGGACAATGCAATCCTCAGCAGCTGTTTTGTAGCCAGTAAGGACCCACCGGGTGAGGAAGATCTCAAGGGCAAAGTCAGGGTAGGGGGTGTGAGGTGAGACCTCGATGGGGAAGGAACTGTGATGGGCACTGAAGCGCTCTGCGCCGACATGCTTTGGGATGGCTGGGTGGATGGGCAGCGCTTTAACTCTGGAAGAGGCTTCTTTGGTGTGGCGGGGGGAGAGTTGGGGGGTGTATGCCTCTGATTGAAGGGGTGCTGGGGATGCTGATCTGGCTGTGGGGCCTCTTGAGACCGCTGCTGTTCAGTTTCTGTTTTGCTAAGGCATGGGCCTGTGCAGGTGCGTACAGGGCTGGAGACACAAGAAAAAAATATAAGGAAAAGTTAAGGAAAAATTCACAATTCGGCTTTTTATTCCAGCATCTCTCTCAAACATGTCCTTTTATTCCAACATATTTATAAAAAAAAAAAGGTCTCTTATTCACACCAAGACTGCATTTACTTGATAAAAAATATTTGATAATACTTGATAATACATATTTAAATAAAAATGTATTTATTCCTATAACGGCAAAGATGAGTTTTCAGTAGTCATTTTACACGATCCTTCAGAAATCATTCTAATATGCTGATTCTGTGCTCAAGAAACTTATTATCTTATTATTATCAATGTTAAAAACAGTTTGTGAAATCTTTGATTAATAGAAAGTTCAGAAGAACAGCATTTATTTTATATAAGTATTTTGTAGCTTGTATAAATTACCTACTCCAAAATCTTTTGAACATGTTTTTCTAAATGTGATTCAAATATTTGCATTAAGAAGAAAGAGCTACATAGGTGGCTGCTTACATGGAGGTGGAACTGTAAGATGACGAACAGGAGCTGCTTTCGTTTGAGCTGTTTGGCTTTCTGTCTTAGTAGCTCCCTCTTTCCCTGGAGCATTTGCTGGTTGGCTGGGTCTCAGATGGAAGGTCGGTAATCTTGGGCATGAAAGAGGAGGAGGTTGGCTTGACGTTGTGGGTTTCAGTGGTAAGTTCGGAGGGATGGTAAGGGTACCAGGTGGAGGTGGACGGAGAGTCAGACTCTGGAGCTGAAGAACAGAATAGAACAGAATGAGAGCGATACTGATGGAATACATTTAGAAAAACACAGCATGCAGCATAAGCCAGGGGTTTTCAAACCTGTCCTGGAGGACCCCCAGCCCTGCACATTTAGTATGTCTCCCATATTTGACACACCCACTTCAGGTCTTGCAGTCTCTAATAATGAGCTGGGTTGTATCAGGTGTGTTACACAAGGGAGACATACACAATGCGCAGTGCTGGGGGTCCTCCAGGTCAGGTTTGAAAACCACTGGCATAAGCTATATAAACAAAGATTTAAACAAAAACAGCATCAAATATTTTCTTGTCTTTTGTTTTTGCGGTTATATGTTACATCAAATTGACATAGAAAAAGGGTATAGTTCACCTACAAATGAAAAATGTGTCATAATTTACTCACTCTCTTGTCGCTCCAAACCTTTCTTCACTGTAAGGAGATATTTAGCAGAATGTCTGAGTTGCTCTTTCCATATTTTCAAAAATGACAAAAAAGCAAAATAAAAGATAATATTCTTACAGTCTTCAGAAGTCATATTTTATATGAAAAACCAACCAAAATCATTGACGTCAAAACATGAAAAGCTATATGAAATGACACATTAATGTGCAATTTTTTAATGTCAATAAAGAGAATAAGATTTGAGAGCTGTTGCAAAGGGGAAGCATTTTTTTGGAACTTGACACCATCAGTCCCCGCTCATTTTCATAGTATGGTATAAAACATTTAAGAGATTTTCCTAAATGTTCCTTTTGTGTTGCAAGGAAGAAAGTAAGTTCAAAGTGAGGGCAAGTAAATGACAAAATTTCATTTTTGAGTGAACTATCCCTTTAAATTCAGAAGAACAGATGCCTCTATCACATGACCATACATAATCAAGCTCACCTGTGTGGAAGGAAATCGAGGTGAGGAAGAGGAAGGGGTGGAGGAAGAGGAGGAGGAGGAGGAGAAGGAGGAGGAGGAAGAAGAGGAGAGGGCAGGTACATCAGGCCTCACAGCAGACGTTAGAATCAACTGCCAGATGGCAAGCCCAGAAAAAGAGAAAAATGAAAGAGAGAAAGAAAGAAAAAGAGAGAAGGTAAAAAGATAAAGAAAAAGTCCCAGTGGTGCAAAATAGAAGGCTGTTATTTCCTGCCTGTTGTGCTTTTGCTGTGTATGTGTGATGGTGAATTTCACAGCACAGTGAAAAGCTTTTGATGTGGTCGAGTAAAAATCTGTCCTCATCAGAGACATGCAAGCATGCACTGAGTGCAGACCTCTAGACACTAACCCTTCAACATACCAGCCGGTCACAACAGACCATGAGCTGAAAAGAAATACAACCTGTAGACAGCAATTATGTGTGCACAGCACATACATGCTTCACTCTGAAGCAGACAAATTCAATATTAATTTAGACTGCGAGTAAACAGTACAGTGGGTCACAGGACAGACCGACAATCACTTAGATTCGAGAAACCAGCAAAGTTTCCATCAGAGTGTGAAAGGGGGCATGGCGTCTGGGTAAAACTATTATGTGTAAAGTGCATGTGAAGAGCTGAAGTTTGAATGTGAATGCTGCAGAACAGGACGTGACACAGGTTGAATTACCATTTGGGCCCTTAGGAGCATCTGAGCTTGACTCGTATTTGGGCTCTTCCCCAGAAGAAGAGCTTGAGGGGAAATCTTACGGGCGGCTGTAGCAGCGATCGGATTCTGACTTCCTCTTACAAGGGGTGTTGATCCAGCAGGCAGAGAAACCTGATGGTTAAGAAATGTATCAAAACAGTGGAAGCCCCAAAAGAGAAACCATAAATGTCATGACACCATCAATAAAACGAGCATTATTTCTCAGGTTGTCTCACACACACCGTTTTTGGAGTCTGCTGCGAAGATGAAGCTTGGCTGACTCTCTCACTAGGTGAAAAGGAAGGTGCCAGTCGGTCCCCAGAAAGATTGACCTGCAGGAAGAGAGGGAAGTTTTATGGTTACAGAAGAAAGTGGTTCATTTTATTGTAGGACGATTAAAAACAATAGTTACAGACACACTTTAAACCCAAATAAGCAATCAGTTGCCTCAAATTTTTTAAGTTAAGAAATTTAAAGTTTAAGCAAGCAGAATTTGCACATATTTTTATTTTGTAATCATAAAATTGCTCTGAACTTGAAGTATTTGAGTAAGCTAATTCATACATTTAACTTAAAAATATGTAATCTCAAATTTGTAGTAGTGGAAACTTGCTAATTCAATAAATGCCACATTGCTAATTGGTTACAGAATGCTTTGGTAGCATTAGCATAGCACTTGCTGAATGAGGACAGCAATATAATACATTTAACATACTTCTGTTCTCAAACTAAGCTCATGCTCCACTCGTCACCATGATGATAACCCTAAAAAAACCAACATAAAAGAAACTTCTAAACTAGCATAACAAAACATTAAACACTTCTAAATCTCCCACTTAGCCCAGTTTCGGTTCATAAAACAAGTTCATAAAACTCAAAACAATGAAACAATTCAGATTACTTAAAATGTGACGGTTTTGAGAACTCAAAAGAAAAAAAGTTCTAAATACTCATAAAAGTTCATTTGATTGAACTAATTTGTTTAATTTGGGTTGGCTTTACTCAAACCAATTAATTATTTTGAGGGTTAGGGTTTACTTAGTGCAGTATTCTTATTATATTATATTATATTATATTATATTATATTATATTATATGACTTCTTGCACAACTATTTCCATGTTATGGTTCAGTATTTCTGGTCAATTCTACAGTTACTGATAAGAACATATATCATTAATACTTTTTAGGAATGTCAGTTGATTAAAACAATGAATCATGTGCTCTGTGTTAACATGAATTCAAGATTCAAGATTCAAGAGTTTTATTTGTCACATACACAGTTATATACAGAATATACAACCGGCAGTGAAATGTAAAGTACAACCGGCAGTGAAATGTAAAAAAATAACTGAATTGTTCCTGTAAATGCCTTAAAGAACTGTAATGATGCTAAACTTCATCAGTAGGTTGTAGACAGCGCTACTACTTTGAACAGAATTTTAGCATAAACATGTAATTTGCATTTAATACATAATATGCATTTAATACATAAACAGCTTTGTTCTGTCTTAATCATCAAGTCTCAAATTGTGGTGAGCACAAACACCCTGTGATAAAATAATCTTGTATGTTTACAGGCCGCTGCTTTCTCAGATCTGTTTGGCTTGGACTAAAACTTCATGTTCTATTGAGTTTGGAAAATCATCATATCTTCTGTCCTGTCTCTAAAAATGCGGACACTCATTTTAAGTGTTGTTTCCCCAACTAGATGGAAACTAGCGAGCTGCAATATACATGGTAGTACACCACAAAGTTCAGAGAACGCAGTCAATTAATAGATTATATCTGAACGTTTATTATATTTCAAAAGCATTTATATTAATTGTATATTTTTTTCTTCTTGTGTAGTTGCAAAAGTTGTCAGTTTTCCAGTAGCTATTTATTTATATTTAAGTATACAATTTTAACACATATAATTGCTAAAAAGGCCCAACTCAAAAAATGAACATGGTTTGAACAAACATACCTGCACCACTTTTCTGTTGGTGGGGGTGGGTTGATTGTGGAAGGTGGTTACAGTTGTGAGTGCAGGGGGAGTTTTCGGGGTGCCATTGGCCTGATGGGAAGGGTTCACCGCTGTGGTGGTCGTGGTGTTGACTGTGCTCTTTGCAGGTTCTGCTTTAGTTTGGGGCTCCTTGTCCATTGTTCCACAGAATCTGGACACAAGAAGCTGAAATAAAGTTGATCGTAAATACGCATATGTACTAAAATTCTACCTTAAGTCATAATATCAAACTTGAAGTCAATTGACCATTTGTAAAATCTGCTTCCCAGTGCTATTGACTGAAGTAACCTATTTATTTCCTAGAGAAGTGCATATATGTCAACCACAGGCAGGTCATTTGTCTAGAGACTCAAGCTGAACATGCAAATTTCCAACAGTTTTCTTATATTTGCTTACAGGGCCTGTCTTCTGACTTTATGTAAGGTGAGACTTAAGTCAACCAAAGAGTTTGAAAACAACTTAGCTTACGCGTACAAGAATGAAGACCATGACTGATGTGGAAACAAACTTGTATAGAGGTCTACTGAATTTAATCAATAAACGGAGAGAGGGGAGGCAGAACAGTGATCAATTAATAAGTATATCTGCATGCATAACGCTACATAATAAAATAATCATGTTCATACATATACATAAATTATACCATCAGAAAGAAAGGATTTATGCATGTGTGGTCCTCACTTTTCTAGTTATAACTTTTCTGCGTGTAAAAAATAAAATAAACAAATCAGCTAAATAAATGATAATGCAATACATATTTTGAAAGATTATATAAAAAAATTAGAAACAATTATATCATAGTTCAAAACATGATACATAAAAATGAACTTTAAAACATAAATTATAATTTTACATTTAACAAAGCAATATGTACCCTATATTTTAACAGTACAATGTTTAAAATGATGTTTTTAATATGTAAAATGTACAAATCACCTTGTAATTTAAAGAAGCATCACAAAAAGCATCACATTTGTTTGGATTTTATTAGGTAATCATTTTTGTTATGAGTTATGTACATTATGGTGTTTTAATTTGAATTAATTTAATTATTTTAGTGTAATTTAATGGTGTTTTGTTTGTGTGGGTAATTGTACTGTCTTTCTGTTACTAGTGGCCACAGATGTTTGATAGGTAAAATATGTTGGTATATTAACAGTACATCGTTTAATAATATGTAGTTAGGAAGAGTAAAATATACAATAACCAAAACATCTCCCGTAATGCTTGTAATACCACCACTGTATATACGGTAAAGTTCGGGAAACCACAGCTGCCAGTTTTTTATTATTATTTTACCTGTGACCAAAATTGTACAGTGTATTATTATTATTATAACTAACACAAGGGCGCAGCCAAACAAAAACGAAGCATCTGAGCATGCTTAAAACAAGACAAATCGGCTCCATTAATAATGTGAAATCGCGCCATGCCTGCGCCGTGAAGACCAGAGTAATGCGCTGCCCTTTGTTTCATACGAGCCATAGAAATAAAAATCCACAGAGCAAATGAAGCATTCGTATAGTCGTGGAACATCAAGCTTTTAATCCACTGTCCGTGCAATAAGTGTGAAACCCGAACGACATTAATGGACACATACCAGGAAGCGCCGCGCGCACAGGTGCCAGAATGCCACGCGTGTTTTCAATGTTTATGCACGAGCCGCAGTAATTTGTGAATAAACACCCACTGTGATTCCCAAAAAAACCTCCCCGTATTTGTCATAACATTTCGACGGCCTATAGCAGAGAGGCTGAAATCGCAATAAAAACAAATGCATATGTGCAACAAAAAGCCCGCTGAATACGACTGAGTCTCGCGGAGCCGATGCATTTAGGTCTAATGTTCATTCCGCGGGTCATTATTTTGGTCATATATTGAAAATGGGCGTGTGTTCGTGCAGTGACAGCTAGAGCCCCTGTACGTCCCTTAAGACCTGCACTTCCCTAAATGACGGCGCGACGTGATATATATATAGGCTAAACGCGGTTACCTTTTATCGAGCATACGAAATGCACACGGCTACAAATCACCTTAAGTTGCTACGCATCGAAATACACAAAATGAAAGTCAAAAGGGAAAATGATGATGCTCTGTGCGCGAGCGTGCGCTCCTCCCTTCCAACCCAGCCGGTCGCAGACCTTTCCAAAACATCCATCTTTTAACGTGTGATTAATGAAATCAAGGTAATCCTACCTGTCCGAAGTCAACGGGGTAGTTCTCCCATCACACACTGACCGTTTTCAGCGACTGCTACAATCCCGTCATGTCCTAATGCGTCAAAGTAAAAGTAGAGAGCGATAGAAATTCATCAGGGCGGTGAGCGTTACAGCACCGCTTACAGTGTAGGAGGACCGTACACGCTTCTGCCTTCGAAAAATATATGAGGAAATGTAGCCTACCTTCATTTTGCAGCAGGAATAAAAGGCTTATTTGTCCTCATGTCATAACCCAATTGTAGGCCTATTGTGTGCATGTGTATCTGTATTATATTTTATACTGTGTCGCTTGACCAGTAAAGCTAATACCGAGCTCTCTTTATTTACTTGTTATTTTATTTTTTACATAGCCTAGGCTACTAATGTACGGCCACAAACATATTTTAACTAGTGACCCATTGATTTTGATTAGGCCTACCTATTTTTTCATCCTTGAAAGTGGTTTTGTGGAAAGTAGCCATTGGTTATACATTTCCATGTTTTGTTTTGGGGTGAACTCTATAAAAAGGCCTGGGGCCCGTTTCAGAAAGGAGGTTAAGTGAAAACTCTGAGTATGTTAACCCTGAAATGAGGGGAACTCTGGGTTTTCCGTTTCAGAATGGGAGGTATGTTAAACCCGAGAAAGCAGGGTAAGTCAACTTATACTCAGAGTCAGTTACCGGGGTAACTTACCTCTGTGTTTTCTTTGGTAAACCCAGAGTTTCTCTCGGTCTCCTCCCCCTTTTTTAAAGAGCCAGCGGTGTTTAAATACTTCAATCATTCACTCATGCTGCACAGATGCTTTTCTTACTGATTATTTTTTTCTTACCATATTGGCAAATAATTAGCAAAATAAGAAAAATGCACTTAAAATAGGTTTTTTTTTTTTTTTTTTTTGTCCCCCAGGAATCAAGTTTAAATACTTATGTAATTTTTCTTATGTAGGCCTAGAAAATGCACATTGATTTAAGAATCTTTAGATATTTTGACTGGAAATTACAAGACAAAAGAAAAGCATTTTTTTTTTTTTTTTTTTTTTTTGCAGTACAGGTACATCCATACTGTAAAAAATATTGTTGGTTTAACTTAAAAAGTAAGTAACCTGGTTGCCTTAAAATGTTGAGTTCATTGAAATTAAGGAAATTGGTTTAATAAATAGAAACTCAAAATATTATTGTATCTGAACCACATAAATAAATAAAAACAATGTTGTGATGAATCATGAAAATAGCACAATTTGGCATGTTTCACTGCATTATAACAAATAAAACAATTACGCAATATGATTACAAAATCTTTTAATACTATTTGAATAAAGGGTGATGTCAATTCTCAAAAATTGTCATTGTATTAACTCAAATTTTTAATTTTAAGGCAACCAGGTAACTTACTTTTAAAATATTTTTTACAGTGCATCCACTGTGAATATTTTCATCAAGAAGACACTGTCAAAATGACAAAAATAGCATGCTGTAGATGAGGAGGCTGCATCATTTGTAGGGAGTTACATTCATGTCAGGAGAGGATTTTTTTTTGCTTGCTATATCCACATGTATATTTATTTGAGCAGTACCATGTTTTAATGATAGTTTTATGGTATCAGGGATGCAGAGCATATTAGTAAGGCCGCTGTATGCAGAGAGGTAAGGAGAGTTTGCCTCACTCTCACATGAGCTCTTTCTGAATATGTTTGTGTGGTTTCCTGGGCACAAACCCATGAGAGCCTCAAAGAGGAGTTTCACAGGACTGCAGGTCAGTGGTGTAGAAATCAGGTTAAATGATGTTTACTTGATATATTTTTGCAACGTCTGGAAGAAACCTAATAATTAGAATTTCCTTTAGGATTTCCAATGTAGTTGGGTGCATTGGTATGCATATTCCCATCATTGCACCTTCCGAAAATGATTACTATATGGAATGGAAGAATACCAGAAGGAAGGGTATAGTCTGAAATATGTGTCATAGACCACTGGTGTTAATTAAACACAAATTATTCACAATTTATTTGATCATCTTTATTTGCTAAATACAAAAGCAACAGTTAGTGTTTTTATTAATTTTTTTAACTATTCTGTTAATATTCTTCCTCATCTCCTCTTCATCTGTCAGTGCTGGGGTTTTGTGAGCCTCTTCCTTCTTGCTGTTGGCCTGAGTAGAAGTCAAATGTTAATTTCATTACCCTAATTCACAAATGTAACAGGTTGGATTAGAGAACATTATGTGAAAAGAGCATTAGACTATGAGGAAAAAGCTGCTGCACATTGAAATAGAAACTGAATGATATTTATTTAATATGTCAAATGTTTGTAAAGTCACGAGTCCTACACCTATGAACCTTTTATGCTTAAAGCTTTACCTGATTAAATTGTATTTTTATACTTAATTTTTAGCTGCTACCACCATTCTTTTTCTTCTTTTTGGAAAATTATAACCATGAAAATTAATTATTAGTTTAATAACTTGCCGTTCTGCCAGGTTTGACCTCTGATATTATAACAATGATTAAGAATTAAACTTCCGTTTTACCCGGAAGTATGCAGACCTGTTTTTGTTCGGTGCTGTTGCCATGGTGAATCGTAATTTCGGAGCTCCATTGATTGTGGCTTTTCGTAGTCGTGGTCGTCGAGATGTTTCACTTTCACCAAAAAAAAGTGCACAAGCACGAATGCTTGGTCTTTGACTTTCATGAGAAGCCTTTGCGGAGGATTACATTTTGATCAACAGTCAACAGGGTCCTTCAACTGTTTAGTTCACCACATTCTTCCAAATATAACAAAAGAAAGAGATTCATACATGTTTGGAACAACTTGATGATGACAGAATTTTAATTTTTGGGTGAACTATCCCTTTAATATTGCATCTCACTGACTGCCTGTAAAATATATAAAATTGCATAGGCTTAAGAGGTCTTTGATCTTAATAAAAGCCTCCCCAGTGAGCTGGAGGCTTAAGTTTTAGTAACTTTAGTTTAGAAATTTAGTAGAGCAGCCTAAGACACTCTTATTGTGCAACATTAGGCACATTTCACTAGGCTTCGTTGAATTTCATTTAGAATAGCCTAGTTTTATCTTACCTATTTTTTAACCTCCTAAGACCCAGGAAAACAAAGAAAAAGAAAAAAAACATCAATGCCCTGTTTTGTAACAGAAAGTCATATTTTGATTAGAAACCCCATAACATTTTCCTGAGATGTTGATTTATAACAATATTTTCATATTTCCATTAGAGTGCTCCAGTCATTTTTAAAGACCAAGGAGAAATTGTTGTCCTGGTGAAACCTCAAAACAAATGGTATCTTTGAAAAGCCCTGAATGTGCTCTTTACAGGACATCCAGACTTAAAACTGTGAAATTCGCTAAAAAAAAATAACGTCCTCGTACGAGGACAGTGGCATCCAGCAGGTTAAATTACGAAACAGGATTTATTTTAATTTTTTTTAATTGTATTTAGCAAATACCTATTATTATTACATTTTTTTTTTTTTTTTTCCCAAAATGTGCTTTCAGAAATCGCGTTCGACTGGGGTGGTAACCATGGCAACAATATCCTGCTCGGCACAACACCAGTCATTAGGCTATCGGACGTATACATCCACAAAACGCAAATATACTGTGATTAGCAATATATTATAGATTTACACATCCACAAATAAATAAAGTATTTTCAAAAGTAAAGGTGATTCACTAAAACATGCATATCTATCTCATTATTATGAGCCTATTATTAATTAGTAGTAGTAGGCTAGTTTTTGTACTAGTATTGGTTATGGTTACCATGGGATACCGTGAGGTCACTACAGTGTGCCTACCTTGCGCTCATTATAATCGGATCACACGCGGTTGCGCGGTTCACGGTTGTCCAGTGAACTTAACACGCACAGCTTTGACTTTCTCTTATTTGCAGCTGACCCTTTGAATGAAAATATCTATTTTTCGTGTTGGCTGAAACCGGTGCATTCAAGAAAAAGTTTCATCGATGGAATAAGGAAAGTGGCAGCTCGGTGAGAGACAGATGAGAGGTTGATTGCCTCGATGGACATCTAACACTGTCAATATGCCGGACACGAGACTTATAAAGCCGAAACCTGTTGCAACGAAACCTAAGCATATGAACAAGAAACCCGCCGAAACAACACCTGCAGTCAGAACCAGAGATGCCAGTGTCGGTCACCGCAAAAACAGGGCTTCAAGCTGCCCGAGATTCACCCATGACACCGAATACAAACCCAAAGCAACGGAGAGAAGCACTAAAGCAATAAAGGAGAAACAGTCCGAGACTTTACCGAGGTCAAAACCTGCAACATGTGCACCGAAGGAACAACCATTGCCAAAATCACATTCGCATGCTTTTTATGAGACCCACAGGTAAGTTAGGAGGAATACAGTGCCAGAGGCCCCAGAAACATATGGTGGATCAGGTCTTAATCCAAGCATCAGCATTAAACTGTGTAGTTAATAGTTGCCAAAGTAAATCCTTTAGTTTAGAGCTTGTTTTGTTTTCACTCAAATAATTACTTTTCTTTTTGTGTGTGACAGTCAAAAAGCATTTACAGTATTTGCACCAAACCCAAAGAAAAGACAAGACATTCAGCAAAGTAGGTTTATACTGCTCTTCAGCATCTCTGATCTACTTTTTATTTCTCACTGAATGGGTGATTTATCAATTCAGTCAACCTTTGGATGATTACATTTTTTTAAAATCATTCCCGTTAAATTAAAGTTTATAGCATTCTTAACTGTGTCTTTAAATATTGTTTCATAATTTCAATTTCTTTTCTTTCTTTACTGATACATTTTAACTTCTTAATTATAAAGTGATACAATTTAAGTAACACCATAAAAATTATATGATCAAGTTATTACAACATGTTTTTACATTGCTTTAACTCATCAAAATAATAATTTTCAATTTTTTTATAAGTTATACAAGATTCAACTAGGTCAGTTTTAAGTTAAAAATGACTTAAACATTTGAAAAATGAAAAATTTAAAGGGATAGTTCACCCAAAATGAAAATTACCCCATGATTTCACCCTCAATCATCTTTTAGACGAATACACTTTCTTCTTAAGTTGAATACAGAAGGCGGTCCGTCAGAAGCTTAAATATGGATATTTGTCTTGCACAAACCATTTATTCATTTTATTTATTTATTCACTTCAGAAGGCCTTTATTAACCCCCCGGAGCCGTGTGGATTACTTATATAATGGATGGATACACTTTTTGGTTTTCAAATTTTGGGCTGCCATTCACTGCCATTATAATGTTTATAATTACATTATAATTAGCCAGGACATTTTTTAATATAACTCAGATTGTATTCGTCTGAATGAAGAATGCCATGTACACCTAGGATGGCTTGAGGGTGAGTAAATCATGGGATCATTTTAATTTTGGGGAGAAGTATCCCTTTAAGGCAGCAACTTTTTAATAGTGTACTAATATTAGGGGAAAAAACTTTTCCCTAAAAAATACCAACAGAATTTTTGAACAAATAATGTCTCCAATGATCTTGTCATCACACCATTTTAAAGGAAAATAAAAGTTTATATTTGATGTAAATGTACTGTGTTTTTATAGTTACTTCAAAGTAACAAGAGCACATAACCCTTATAGTCTATTATACTGAATGCATTATACTGAATGTTTTTGTAGGTAACAATATTTAAATAGGCTGTGTGATATTTTTTTTTTTTAGTTTAAAAGGAAATGATAGAAGGTTAAGCAGTCAACACTCACTGACTGAATGCTTGGCTGTTTAACAGAAGCAGAAGCAGAACTGGCAGCTCTGGAGGATCTGCGCTTGAGTCGGGCCATGGGTTACATTTCCATATCTCCTAGTACTGTGGGTGAGTCATTCAACCAACCATGGCAGAAAACAGTCTGTTTGAAAGGATTCAAATAAAAATCACCACTAGAGGGAGTTAAAGTGCCATTTATGGACATCAGGGCTGTGGGTTACTTGTAAAATGTATTCCACTACAGATACAAAATACATGCTTTAAAAAGTCATTTGTAATGTATTTCGTTAGATACCATAAGTTCTGTAACAATCTAAATACTTTGGAATACTAATAAGGTAACACAAAGGGACTATACCAAACATAGGACTTGGTTTTCCTCTGCATATTATCTTAAACATCAATTTTCCACTATATTTGAAGCAAAATATATTGATGCTCAAGAAGGCAACACAATGCATTAAGATGTGTGGGGTGTGTAAACTTTTTGAATTGGAGGTAAATTGTACTTATTTTATCTTCTGGGAAACATCTAATTATTAGCTTCTGAAGGGCAGTACTAAATGAAGTTCAAAAGTTTTCACCCCTGCTCTTAATGCATTGTTTGATGGAAACTTGTTTCCGCCACTAAATATATGAAAAAAAAAAGAAGGTAATTGCGAATTTTTATCACAATTGCGAGTTATAAAGTCAGAATCGTGCGATAAAAGTCACAATTACCTAAACAACTTACTTAACATGAAACATGAAAACAGCCAGTTAAGATTCAAGAGTATGTACATTTTTGAATGTGGCAATTTGTAAAAATTCAGTAATTTTGTATTTGGACTATATGTAAACATATATTATTAATTATTATTATTATTAACATTATTATTAACATGCAATTTTTATGATCCCAGATCCCTCTCCTTTTGTTAAAATTATTAAAACTTTGCATATTCTGCAAGGGTTATGAAACTTATGAGCAGAAATGTATCTTGGGATGCTTTTGCAGACTGTCAGAGTCTGAGAATGGCCAATTGCTGTTTACATTAATTGCCGATACAGTTTACATTAATGTTTAAATGAAATAAATGACATTAAAATTCAAAGGAATCACTTTGCCAATCTAAAATACTTTTCAGATGTAACTGTAATTGGATTACCACCCATTTAAAATGTAACCATAATGAACACAGTTTGTCAAATTTTGTAATGTATTTCGTTACTCCCCAACCCTGCGCAGTTCAACGGAACTTGTGACCATTGGCTAATGATGCTTTTGGGATACGCACCACTGGATAGGTCTTACATGATTGTAAAACCATTAAAAGGTGTAGTTCACCCAAAAATGAAAATTCTGTCGTCATTTACTCAGTTTGTTCTAAACCCGTTGTGTTTATGTTCTGTTGAACACAAAAGAAGATATTTTGAAGAATGTTGGTAATCAAACAGTCATCGGTAGCCATTGACTTCCATAGTAGGAAAAAAATGCTATGGAAGTCAATGGGTGCCATCGACTGTCTGGTTACCAACATTCTTTAAAATATATTATTTTGTGTTCAACAGAACAAAGAAGCTCACACAGGTTTGGAACAACACGAGGGTGAGTAAATGATGACAGAATTTACGTTTTTGGCTGAATGATCTCTTTAATGAGTGTGGTAACCTACAAATACTATACATTACAGACGATCCCTGGATTACCACATTTGACACAGCCAACTTCTATCAGACAGACATCTGTTTCTATACGTGTCAATTAAATAATAAAAATTTTCCTAGAAAGTAATAATTCTGAGTCTGATTTAATCATATGTCTCCAGGTGGATGCTTAACTCTGGAAGAGGTCAGGGCAAAACAACAGCAAGAAATGCAAATCAAGAGAAGACAAAAGCAGGTATAAGAGCAAAATTATATCCAGTGAACCAAAACTATTCCATATATAACCACAGTAATCTCATGAATGCCTTTTTTCCCCTTTCAGGTTAAAAATGTATTTTAGAAACTTCTTCAGTTGTGCAAGAATTACTACTGCAGTGTTAGAATACTGCAGACAACAGATGAACATTATTTATGTTGCTTTTTAACTTTAAAAGTGCAGCTAATCTACATGGATTTCCTGATGTGACCTTATGTTCTAAATGTATATTATTCACCAAGTCTTTGTGAAATGTACCTGTATGACTTTTAGGTTGACAAAGTTGTTTTGATTATAGATGTGATTTAAATGCAGTATATATATATATATATATATATATATATATATATATATATATATATATATATATATATATATATATATATATATACACACACACACACACTGACTATGTATATTAAAATGACAGAATAATTTACAGAATATAATGGCAGTGTGTTTGTTATATTCTGCGCATGCAAACTACTAAAGTGTAGAATTATTTTTTTTATTTCATTTAATGTCTTAAATGACAAAAACACATTGAGTTATTACAATTGCGAGGCATGGTGTAGTAATTCAGCTTAATTTGGTCTATTATTTCATGCAAGCAGTCCTCCTGGTGTTCTGTTTTTCTTCTGTTCCTTAGCAACAAGGATTTTTCTCTCTTTGTTTTGTCCTCTGAGTATATTCTGGGAGCCGTCTGCTTTGAAGCTTTCAAAAATACGAATCAGGGTCCTGTTGCCTGGGGAGGGGAGAGTGACAACATAATGAAAGGTAGACGATAGGTGAGGGCAAATAAATTAATAAAATAAATGATTAAATTCCCTGGTAAATTAATCTAGCCAATTGAGTCTCTTCTCTTCATCAATCATTTGCAGCAGAATACAGTTTTTACAGCTCTTCTCTAAAGAAACACTATGCCAGTACTGTTCAGCTATGTTGTTTCTTTGGACACATTTAATAACTTATGTGTGCACATAATTCAGAAATGGAAAGATATTTAAAAAATGTTTCTCATGGATCTCTTTCTGGATATGTTGAATTACACTCCAGGTCTGCCTCTTTACCTATTGCTTTTCAACCCTTGCAACTTTTCAATTCACTCTCAAAATAGCAGAGAAACTGTTATTGTTTGTACCAGTGCTTTGAGACACTCTTAAAAGGTTTCTCTGATAGACTGGAAGTAATGAAAATCTAAAGCCAAAGGCCTCAAAAGGACATTAAATTAGTCTCAGACTAAAGAAAAAAACAACAACACAAAATAGCTTTCCTGGAAAACATGCAAGGCAGCCAACTAGTGTTACAGACGTTTTCGTAATGGTGACCCTCAAATGATTTACTTAAGGATCATAATTTCACGACATTTGTACCTTCTTTCATTCTAACACACGGTTGTACAAAAGTCTAATCATGAGGGTGTTTCCTCTGAATTGAGTAATCCAGGCATAGGTCAGGGTGTGAACTTACAACATGTTAGCAGCTAAACTATAGAAATGCAAACTTTGACGCGAACGAAAGTCAAATTAGAGCCATTTGCCTTATGCTAATGTCCACATGGAAAAGGACACAAAGAAGAAAGAGAATGCAAATGGTTCTCTGGAAGAATCATTACACAAAATGTAAACAGAAAGTAAAGAAATACTCAAATACATTGAATGATGGCCACTCCATTCACAAAACCATCTTGTATCAAATATATATTTACATTAAAAAAGGATTTGGTATTAAGTGGTAAATACTGGAGGTTGGAGGCAAATCAAAAGCTCTAAATGTTTACTCAGTACCAGCTGGTGAATGCTAAGCACTATGACATAATGTGAAAAACAACTGATTTTTGTAAACAAAGGCCAAAGGATAAGCAACGTGTGCTGTGTGTTATTCACAGTAAAAGATGCTGAATGACAGGACTAAAATTAGAGATTGAATATATATAGTTGAATAAACAACCTACTGTATAGATATGACATACAAAGATTTTAGACAAATATAGCTAGCAATATAGAAAAACTAAAAATCTAGTAAATTATTAATTTATTATTATTTTTAAAAATAAATCACATAAAGGAGACTATGGGTTAGTTATTGGACCTGAAAGTTGTCGCAAAGGCTATCTCAGAGACTATAAGCTTTAGAGTCAAAAGTCCAATTCAGTTCAAAACTGTCTTGAACTAGATTAATATTTGTCTTCCAAACTAAAATTTCAGTACCATCGTACTTCCATTAGCCTATAGCTCTTGGGTAAGTGTTCAAGCAAAAGTATACAATTTATTAATTGCAATTTCTGTTATTCAAAACAATGGTATGACATTTTGTTATTTTTTAACCCTTCACAATATATAAATGTGACAACATGCTTCTCTATTAGCGAAAAGTATTTGTCTTTGAAAAATAAACCCACTTTTTGAGAAACAGAAAAAGTAAAGGCGTGCAGTCCCCCCTTTGGTGTTTTTGTTTTTCATTTTAAATTATGTTTAAAAAATATTGCCTAGTCAATCTGTGTTTCTTAAGCAACAAGCTAAGCAAAAGAAAATCGATTTTACAAATGTCTGCACACACCTTTAACACGGTTGCGTTCACAATAATTGGTGAATATTTACCATACGTAAACCCTAGCTCGCTAGACAGACTTCCTACTCTTGCTGCGGTTGCTATGACTATAGTTGGTAGGAGCGACCGACAGGCAATCTGCAATTGGGCAGTTGGGAAGTCATTCAGAGAGTTTAACCAATCAGTGATTAGGTTAAGGGCGGAACTTATAGAAATGCTGGTAACGCCCCCCAAATTGAGAGACAGACTTCCTCCGCTAAATCACGCCGTCTAGCCGTGGCAGCCTGTCGGGTGACGTAGGTTGTTGGGTTGTGGATTGACGTTGCGAGTCTATCAGCATGAAGTCCGCACCAGTGTTATCAGTGTCAGGGCGACGGGCGCTCGTTCGACTGTGAACTCCGAGACGGAATCCCGTGATATAAAAATACAAATATTTCACGCGCTTTTTTATATTATAATTTTATATCTCACAAAAAAACCCAACAACGTTGAATCGACTCTTCAGATTTAAAGGTAAGCTTGAATATATGTAGTTTTATGTCGGTTTACATTCTCTATAACGAAAGAATGTATTTTCAATATTTGAAATGATTATTATCTATATTATATCCAGTTTCTCGCTATATTGCACCGTGCCATTACATTAAATGCCTCATTTAGTGTAGGATTATTTTCGACTGTTTCGGTTGTATTTTATAGCTTATGTTATTTCCTTTTAAAATCTATTTTTATAGATTTTTAAGATTGCTCATATAGGCTATATGCCATTTGACAATCGACTTATTTCGTTCAAGTGCTGTTAGATAAAATAATAATGCATGGTTCTTTCATCATCGTGTTCATATTTCAAATGGGCAGAACCTAAATATTTTTATTACTTCTATATCTGAAAGCCCTATTTTTTCCGCAATTAAATCTTTTCGAGGGGTGCCTTCACAGTTTGTTGTGAGATGTGAAAGTGTCATAGGTGTGGGAACATATGGGGGTAGTCCCGCAGAGGTCTCTCGCACGAGTGAATGTCATTACCACGGCAGAGGGGGGGAGGGGCGGAGCTATGTCTGTGTGAATAAGACCGGTCAGAGAGGCGGGGCTTTTGCGCGGTGGGCGGGGCCTCTGTCTGTGGGGGGTGGAAAGTCTATTATCTTACGTGCAGTCATAACACATTACAGATATGATTAATTTATGACAAGATTTCGCTGTCGCTGACGAAACACAAAACCATTTGAAACAACTAGGCTATTAACCTTTAAACTAGGATCATTAACCTTCCTGGAAAAGAGTTTATGTCATGTATTTAAATGAAACTATTTTGTGAATGAATCGAATTTCCCACACATTTATATGGTTACTTTGATGTTATTTTAGTATCACTGAGATGCTATTATAGTGTATATCAATGTTTTAAATTCGTTTTTATTTTATTTTTACATTTCCTGCTTTCATTTTAATTTTAGTTACATTTTTAGTATTTTTTTTTTTTTTTGTCTAAATATGTATATAGTTTTTATTAATTTTTATTTAAGTTTTAGTTTTAGTTATTTTAGTGCATCAAGTTAACCTAAATGAAAATGAGAAATGTTGCCTTGGCAACTAGCTGAAATCAAATAAATTTTTAAAAATATCTTATTTTATTCCAGTTAATGTTTATTTATTTTCAAATAACGATTTTCCTTAAGGTTTTAGTACTATAATAACATTGGTTCACATTTCATTTTAATGCAAATATTCCAGATGAGTTAATAATTTTATATATAGTCAAACCAAAACTTATTCGGACACCTTCAACATTTTCTCACATTATCACAGTTTATTTGGTATAGTTTAGAAAATGGTAATAAAATATGACAAGAACTCACGAGTTAAACTGTGTCTGAACAAATTCATCTTGATAATGTCAGATAACTTTGATAGAAAGGTATGTAATGGATTACAATCAACCAATCAGCTGTCAGCTGTTCAATTTAAGTATACAATTAGACAATACCAATTTAGGTCAACCACTGACCAAGCAATGCTTCATTTAGTTCAGTCTGTGGTGTAAAAGGTCGCATTAGCAATTAAAGAAAAACACTGAAGCAAAACATGGGCAGGTCAAAGTGTCTGAATAATTTAAGCTAAACTTTTATAAATTTTACTGGTAGTCTAGTGTATGAAGAATGTTTGGGTATAGTATGTCACAGTTTACTTTATTTTGCTATCCTCATTTACATAAATTAACTATAGTGTCCTGCACCCACAAGTAAAAAATTATATCTGGTGTCTGAAGAATTTTTTGACTGTATATATGATCAATAAATGCATTACATTTCAAAATCTTCTCTATCTTGTTTATTTAAAAACATTTTATAAAAGATGCCTGTTAAAATTGTACTTTTACTACCTAAAATTCTTTTTACATGTATTAATCTTTGATGCTTGTTTTGACTTTTCAGTCATCTGGGAAGTGTTGAAGACTTTACTATGATCCACATATAAAAAACACTGCATTCCTGAGACTTCCTCTGTGTATCTTCTGGTCCCTGAAGACCACTTAGCAATATCCATAAACAACATTATGACGACTACTGAGAACAAGCGTGCAGACGTCCCTAAGGAGCAGGCACTTCTAAAAGTGCCATTAAAGCGGTTGATGCGAGACAACGCCAAAGACGGCGCACCCATAAAGAAACGTGTGATGGCTGCTCTCAATCTATCCTGCAAAAAAATCCCAGAAACCTCTCTCGGCTATCAGGTCTCCAAAGCAACGAATAGGATAGAGGCGACTCCTGATCTGAGCCCTGGTTTGAAGCACACTCTAGAGCAGTTCTCTCTGAGCAGCCAATGTTCCCTCGGCGGCCCGGCTGCGTTTACTGGTCATCATGGTCAGTATAAGCTGGCGCCCCCTCTGACCCAAGGAGATATGGCAGGGGGGCCCCTACTAGTCCCCCCTGACAGCTCTACAGACCTCAGCCTCTGCTGTCTGGAGGGCGAGTCCATCTCCTGCTTCTCTGTGGGAGGCGAACTGCGTCTTTGTCTGCCCCAGCTGCTAAACACTGTCCTGTGGGACTTCTCATTGCAACAGATCAACTCTGTGTGTGACCAGCTGTATTTGTACTGTTCCCGCTGCGATGCCACACAGTTACACATCCTCAAAGCGCTGGGCGTCCTTCCACCAGGGACTCCATCCTGTGGTCTCATCACACTGACTGATGCTCAACGTCTCTGCTACACCCTGCTGCATCCAGGTGAGGAATCTCGTGATTCACACAAAGGGCACGGCACTGAAGAGGAGGAAGAAAAAGACGGTGAGGAATCTGGAGGATTTTGGGTGGAACACCAGTGTCTTGGCAAATGTCAAGGCCTGTTTGTACCCCAGCTTTACTCCAGCCCGGATGCGCCCTGTATCCGCTGCTCCCAATGCCGGATGCTCTTCTGCCCGGAGCGCTTTGTTTTGCACTCCCATCGACAGCCAGACAAACGCACATGTCACTGGGGCTTCGATTCAGCCAAGTGGGTCTGTTATCTGCAGCTGGCACAAAGACACCTGGGAACAGCAGATGAAGAGAAGCTAAAGCAGTCTCTGAAGGATATGAAGGCAAAGTTCCAGCAGGAGAAGAGGCAGCCACATATAGTGAGTATCTCTTATATGTAATCGATTTTCATTCAGAAAGTAAGCAGTTAATGTATTACAGTACAGCAAAATTAAAAAAAAAGATAGGAAATAAATATTAATGGCTCCGTTGCATTTATCAGATATTGTAGATGTTTTTTTCACTTGAACTTGACACGGTCAGTCTAAAAAAAAACTAAAATAGCACTTTACCTCAAGATAAAAAGGAAGATATATCTTCTTTTTCTTTAATTTTAAGGTGAAATATGAAAATTTCATATTTTGTGAGATTCACCCTATAAGCAAGTTATCGTGATGTGTTTGCAGCAGATAATGTTTGAAAGACCATATTTGTCTCAGCAAATCGAATGTTGGGTCAGCTGAATCCAGCTCTCAACCCACACCAGATGTTTCCCTCCAAAGGAAATGGCTGAATGTGGTTCAGACCGGGTCACTAGACTCTCAAACTCCTTCTGACAGAGTCTGCACAAACAGCCGGAGCCACGGCAACAGGGGAGAGAAACAGAGAGAAAGACTGGGTGGGTGGGAGGGAAGAGGAAAAAAAAAAATGAGGAAAGAATGAGCAAAAAGATAGAGAGAGAGAGAGTGAAAGAGAGTGGCTGGGACATTCTGTTACATGTGCCTGCAGAGTATTTCTCCCCCCTTTACTCCCCAGCACTCACCCTGCAGGACCTCCATCACCAACCAATCAGAGAGCAGACCCCTGGCCCCAGCCTCCCTCTCAGCCAATCAAATCTCAGAGCATTCAGTGAATTCCCATCTCATTATATAATGCTTAGCCAGAGACTCAAAAACATCCCCAGCAACCGTTCTCAGACAGCCCATTTTCCGGATGCAGACTGGACTTTCTGTTTACATTTAATAAAAATACATTAATACTTATTAGATATGATATACTATATATAAAATTGTCTGTCTGTCTGTCTATCTCTATCTATCTGTCTGTCTGCACATAAGTCAAGGCAGTTTAATTTAATTGATGTTATAGTCAAATCTGGTTCATTTGTGCTATTTCACAAGGTCTCAAATGAATCATGTCATTGTAATGCATTAAGAGTGACCGTCCTGCTCATGTCGCGTTGTAAATAGCAGTGTAGATTAGAGTCCTCGTGCCATGAGTGCCACGTGACGGCCCCCAGACAGCCCACCCCTCCCCCACACAGACTCGTCTAGAGCTCTCTCACATGACTTCACATGTAAATGTATGAAAGCGTGTGTGTTTTTAATAAACCTGTATTGCTCGTTTTGTTTCTAAGAGACACCGTTTTTACCACTGGTATACAGAAACAATCATATGCTTAGAAAAGCTCTATTTCCATAGAAGAACCACAAGTATCAAGTGAAGTATCAGGTCCATGCTTCGTAACCACAGCGGAGGGACTTTTGAGTATGTGTGAATTGTTATGCTATGACCATGAAGGAAATGTTTTGTCTCTACATCGTGTGGGTGTATTTTTTTATACAGGGTGCGTGTGGCGTGCAAGCTGGTCACTGAGGCTTTATGATAGATCAGATGGCCTATTTACATTAAAGCAGCTTACGTTACTGACTGTTGATGGAAGAAGCATCCACATTTCCTCCAGTATTCAGATGCATGTTTCTGTTTGAAATGTAAGAAATGTCACAATGAGAGTGTTGATCCTGGCTAAGATTTCACAATGCATTAGCGGGGATAAAAAGTCTTACATATTTCTAGACCTGGCTTCTCTTTAGAATGAATCACAAGAGCTAACTGTGTGTGTACATGAAGCTGTGCAGAAATGACAGACAGGAGGCTGCTTGGCATGTGAAGGGATCAAATAAATGTTTTTTAAGTGTGAAACCCTAAAGGGATTGTAATACGTCAAGAGCAATCTGCATTAACACACAATGGGTTAATCAATCACTCTTATGTCAGTGAAACCAGGCTAACGAGATCTTTTTATCTCTCTCTTTCAGGGAGTATCTTCACCTGCCTTTGTGTTTGAATCACGTTTGCTTGCCAGTCTTAAGGAGGACCCTGGCCATGACGACCTGATGTGGCAAAGGTTCAGTTCAATCACAAATATACATTATTCAATAATATTTCAGAAAAATCAGATCGTGTGCCAAATCGGCTATGTGGATTATTCAGCTGTGGCAACCCCTGACAAAAAGGGACAAGCCGAAAAAGAGAGATCATAAAAATCAGAAGAAAAAAAAAGATAATACACAAAGCACACAAAAAAGGAAATCTTATGTGAACTATTACGATTTTTTGCATAGTCATTGTGATATGTTTTATATTTTTAATTACTGTAAATGAATTTATTACTACAGCTGTATATTTTAAAAAAATTTATAATTTAGGCTAATATCCTTAATTGTATTGGGAAAAAAATTATGTCAATGTAAATAATTTTAATTGTCCTAAAACAGGCCTTGTTGTCTGTGAAATATAATTTTATATTTCTTTCAGTTGATTTTGTGGTGAAATATGATCTGGACATGCTTTCACACTAATTCTTAGTGACCATGTATACTGTAGATTTATAGGACAATGTTAAACACTCAGATCTCATGTTAATGATAATAATCATATTCACAATTACCATTTTGTACAAAAACAAACAGTAATTCTAAGTTTTAGTACACAATTGCAAGTAACTTCCTTTTTTGTTTTCCTCTCCAGCTGGAACCAGTACACGCCTGACAAGCTGGCAGGTAATGGCTTTGCACAACACTCTGAGTGTGTGCCTGGAAAGGAAATAGGATCTACAGGAACAGAGGTGCTAGGCGATACTCACAATGAAAAGAACCAGGATGCACATGACACTGACCTAAAGACGGCCACCTTTGCAGGTCAGTCTGCATCCACCATATGTGACATTGCATAAATAAATGTATATGTTTCTAAATGTGAGATCTAACTGATACAGGGCAAGAAAAAAGTGGCCAGTCAGATGATTCCAGTCCAGATGAATGGCAGAAAGTGGATTCGTCAGCTAGTAAGCAGTCTGTTGGTATGACTGTGGAGCACAGTAAGGATTTCATGGTGATGGAACTCCTTCAGATGTATAGTGCTCAGCACGAAAAACTTCAGTCAACACTATGCAGACAAAAACAGCTTGAAAAGGTTTTTACCCGACGAGATTACAATGCAGTAAACATCACATAATGTCTGCTTTAGCACCTCCTTTTCGTTCGCCAGAAGGTGTTTACGATGACTCTTTCTCACTCTGATCCTCGTGAACAGGAGCTGCAGGCTCTACGTCAAGGTGAAGCCATAGACCGCTGTGACCTACACGGGGAGCTGGAGGCAGTTCAGACTGAGCATGCTCAGAGGCTTGGAGAAGTCCAGCAGGAACAGAGAAAGTTGAAGTCCCGACTCGACAAGCTGAGGCAGCAAGGCTGCAGATGCAAAGAACTGAATACTGAACCACACCAGGAAACTATCTATGCCACACAGGTATCGACCAGTCACACACACCCACACAAATCCTTGACAGAGTTTAATATCCAAAAGCTATCATTTTTATATGTTAATGTATATAAGTGCATCACTTTAGCTGACTAATGGCTTCCTGTGCTTAGTTATCAGAGCTGCGTCAGAGGCTGGACCGCGCTGAAGAAGACCGCGAGGAGCTGCAGGAAGAGCTACGCAGGGAGAGAGAAGCAAGAGAGAGGCTAGAACGTACCATCTCTGAGCTCAAACAACAGATGAGGGAGTCCGCCCACCCGGCTTCAATGGACAGTCCCATGTCTTCAGCCTCCAGTGACACACTTATGTCCCCAACGCCTTAGCGTGATCTACGGTCACCAACCCGCAGCCTTGATTTCTGTGATCAAGATTCAGTTTTGGAATGCTGTCTCCATTTTGGAACTGGATGCCAAAGTTGTTTTTATTGCAGTTCTACGGAACAATTCTACAATTATGGGCCGTCCTGAGTAGGTTTGGGTTTTATGCTGTGAATTTTTTGAAAACTATTAAGGTGAACTGATACATGAATAAGGATTTATTACGTAGTTAAGAGACATTATGCAAAGCACTAACCCTGCAAGCGTACAATCAACACCATCCGTTTTGGTTCATCACTTCTAGGACTACTGATATCAAATGGAAAATGATTTCTTGAATATTGGAATTGTTTAAAAATACATCATAACTGATATTGTTTCTTAAAATATTTATTGTTTATTGATAAATGTTATGTGAATAATCTTGTCAATTTATACATATTTAACATTCTTTTTGCTATATTTTTGTTTATATTTTATGTAGGTAGTGCTCATTATGAATATGAATGTACAAAATATATGCATGTGTACTTTCATAAAATATGGATAACTATACTATGTTTACACTGTGGTATGAAGTTCAGATTTAACAGAAAATGTTTTCTATGCCATTTCCAGTGAATGTTTTGCCTCCTTTAATGAACACCAGAATTTTATTCTTTCTCATTTTGAGGAAACACAATTATAGATTTTAAAAGTGATGGTAGAAGTCACTCAATTACAGTTTAAGTATATGAAATGCTCCTTGTACTTTACATTCTATAAACTATCTAGACAAACAGGTCTATGTGTACTTTGCTCAGAGAGAGATGTGTTATTCTTATGTGTGTGGGGAAAAAATGATGTATTGATATTGTTTGCTGAAACTGACAATCAGCATGTTTATCTGTAATTGCTTTTATATCCAGAATTCAACAGATGAATTATATTGTTGCTACCTCAAACAAACACATATACAAGTATAAAAACAAAATATAGCTTGTGTATAGAAGTGGATGGATGGAGTAGTCAGGCGTATGACTGATAAATACCTCTGTACTGCTGCTATGATGTTTCTTTATATGATTTTCTTCATTTTCCAGTTGACTTAAATATGCATGTGAGATTGAAGAAATAATATATATATATATATATATATATATACACAATTCAGATTGTTTCCTAACCTTCAAGCCAAACATAATTTCACAAAAATGTTGTCACGCATACAAAATGTAACTTAATTATCTTTGCCAGTGCCATCTTTTGTGTGTATCGTATGACATGACACATTTGTCCTACCTCCACTTGTGATCGAGACACTTTGTATCACCCACCAACTTTTGTATGTCATCTTTCTACAACAAATCATAGGAAATGATATATTAATGTGCTGTTGGGGAAAATAATAAAAATTATTATATATAATTATATACACTGGCTTGTATCTTTTCAAAGGCTCTTATCAAAGCACATTTACTTTGTCTAGTAATAAGAAAACACCTTTGTAATATATAGACCGAAATATGAAATTCAATGTTAGATACTGCAATAAAACTAGGGTAACTTGGTCACAGTGATTAAAAATGATTAAACATGTCAAAGCTTCTTACACTGTTTGAAGGAGATTCTTATACGATTTTAAAACACCAAGTAGGAATGACGGTATTTCAGCAGAAACTCACGGTTTCCATGATTACCATAGTACATTTTTAATAAATTCATAGCTTAACCATCTCCGGTTTCCATCCAGCATATTCATGGATTTGTGCAATTTTCATAAATGAATAACTACTGTTTTCAATGAATGTGGCTTTAAAGTGACCGGATTCATGTGACAACTCTTTGTTTACAGTGTTTTTACACAGCCAAAGTTCAGCCCAACTTCCGGGATCCGGCATGAATGTAACAGGTGTAAATGCGGACTAAATCTGCTTATTAAAATCATCGCGCACTGATGAATGCATTATATATAGATTCAAGAAACATTTCAAGGTAGGAACAACTCTAGTCATTAAATAATTTTGCCTGAATAATTTTAAAACCGGTCCTGTTTCACCGATGATGAGCAGGACATGGCAAAGTAATCAAGTAAATAAACCGATTGTCAGTCATATTGTTTTAAAAATAATTGTGTATTTATATTTCAGTTTGGAAAAGGACAGAATAAGCATACACAATTTACCAGCAGATAAGACGAGAACTTCTTTTAAAAAGCAATGGATTCAACAGGTATGTTATCTGGCAGGTCTGTCAAAGCATGTCCGTCCGGCTCACAATGAACCCCAAAATTAGAAATTGTATATGTAGCGCACGCGCGCGCACACACACACACACACACACACACACACACACACACACACACACACACACACACACACACACACACACACACACACACACACACACACACACACACACACACACACACACACACACACACACACACACACTTTATTTTTTTAAAGCCATTTTGATATTACTTGAAAGTTAAGAAGAATTAACCCCATTCAATTGTTAAATGCAGAATATATTGAAGTTTCTAGAAACTATATAGGGTTAAGATGGGTATAGGGGACTTACCCCTCTTTTTATATTTTACATTTTGTGCTATAACAACTAAATTAGCAAATGTTTCTATTTATTTCCCATAATAACACATTGGCTGACGCATCATCATCCCGCACATACTAAACTTATATCCAAAAATTATACCGTTTAAAAGTAAATCCACATTGTTCTTAAGGGGGGCATCTTTCCCCATGTGATTTTCCCAAGCAAGTCATTTTTCTGGATCAACACGCGTGCACACACAATTTGATTTTTCATCAAATTGAGTTTCAGAAATAAATTATACATTTGGATTGAACTACTAATCCATTTTTGTCATCACACTGCAGATGCTACCAAAGGGAAGGAGAGTGTTCAGAAAAGATCTCCTCTGGATCTCATTATGAACCAGCTCAGAAGGAAAGCCTCTTTCACGGAGAGAAAGAAACCGGCAATGGGCCGCCTCTTTCGCCCATCAGAGAGTGACAAGAGAAACAGCGGCATACCTGAAATGAAGGAATCAGAGGCCAGTGAAGGAAAAGAAAATAACGACTCTAAAAAAGGTGGGCATTAGATGCAGTTAGAAGATGTAAAAATGTAAATATGAATGAACAAACCCTTGTTTTCCTTTAGAGATCAATAACACGGATGATGAGGCCGGCTCTGTTGTGGGCTGGGGTCGGGTGAAGCAATTCGTTCAGAAGCTTGGGAAAACCCCACACAGTCAGAATTTGAGCCTGAGCCACTGTGATCTGACAGCCACAGATGTGGTGGAACTAGGTGGGTGTTGTAGTGACAAGTAACACAGTACTTCACAAGTTTTCACACAGTAACACAGAAGACCGTACATGTGTCTGGATCACTAATTATTATTTTGATGTTACCTCAGCCACCTTACTGCCATTTCTGGCTCAGCTGGAGGTGATTGACCTGTCCTGGAATGATCTGGTTGGAGGATCCCTGAAGGCACTTACTACCCACCTGCACCATGTAGGGAAGCTGAGAGTACTGAAGCTGTGTAATTGCAGATTAACAGCTCAAGACCTTACTGCTCTTGGTACAGGAAGTATTCATCTATCTGTCTGTCCGTCCATCCATCCTAAAGGGGAAATTCACCCAAATATGAAAATTTTGTCATAATTTACTCACCTCTATGTCGTTCCAAACATATATATTTTTTATTCTGTGGAAGATATTTTGAGGAATACTGGTAACCAAAGAGTTTTGGTTCCCATTGATTTTTTTGGCCATGCAATGGGAACCAAAAATCTTTGGTTACCAATATTCCTCAAAATATCTTCCACAGAAGAAAATCATACAGGTTTGAAATGACATAAGGGTGAGTAAATGATGACAGAATTTTCATTTTTGGGTGAACTATCCCTTTAAACTATCCCCTTTTTTATCAAGGCTGAATCCACACACACGTGATCTAAAATTGAAATATACACACCTTTTTCTTTGCAAAATCATATACATTTTTAACAATTGGCAAACCTCTCTTAAAATGATATTCCAGGTGAGGCTCTTGACTGCATTCCTCTAATAGAGGTGCTAGATTTGTCCTGGAATATTGGCGTTGGTGCAGGAAATTTCAGACACTTCACAGAACACCTCCAACCTGAATGCACACTGAAAGAACTTCGCCTGGTGGACTGTCAGTTCTCTGAGACTGACATTACAGCTCTGAGTAAGACAACCTCATATAATGCTTGTAATTGGAGTAGATCATCCAGCTATTCCAAGCTAGGATTTCATGTGACATCGAAGACTATAAAGTTTATTTTTTGTGACAGTGGTGGACTAGGTACACAAATCCAGCACTTGAGTTAAATATACATACTTTGATGAAATATAACTCCAGTATAAGTATTCCTTTTAAAGGTCTACTTGAGGAAAATTAGGGGAAATATGCTTAGTTGTCAAAAAAAGAATGTCACAATGGCAAAAGATCTTCAAGGTCCTAAACATTTATAATTAAAATATATATAAAATATAAGTTATTTATTTTAGGGTGAAATAACTCAGACATGTTATTGGCCACTTTCTACTACAATTTATAATTTTTTTGTTTATTATTCCTCCTGCTTAAAACACCTATTTAAAGAGCGACGGGTTTGCTTTTGGGTTCTTACAAACTGGAATTCAGAATAAACCTATAATAAGCCATGATGGGTTTACAACATGGTATTTCATCAACTTCCTTTTAAAAGCACTGACATTTTTCTTCAGGTGAGGCTCTTCCCATGTTGTCTAATTTGAAGGAGTTCGATCTGTCCAATAACAAGCTGTCAATCAAGGGACTGGAGAACATCACTTCCTCTTTAAGCTCGACTTCACGGCTGAAGACGCTAAAACTGAGCATGTGTGGACTCAGTAAAGACAGTCTCAGTGCCCTGGGTAAGTGATGATGAAAAAAAGCCTATAAGTCCATAACTATTTGAAACACCATGAGCACACACTTAAATTACCTGCTAGGAAGCTCCAAATGTAGACTGTGATTTCAGTGATAACTGAGTAACCATTTTAATAATTATGATTTTGAAGAATAATTCAATGATTTGTGAAATGTTCAAGGCCAGGCACTCAGGTTCATCCCTGCACTAGAGCACTTCGATCTGTCGTGCAATAAGGAAGCAGGTGGAGGTCTTGCCACACTGGCCACTAACCTAGCTCACCTAACACACTTGAGAAGTTTGGACATGCATCTGTGCTGTCTAACAAAGGAGGACGTGTTGGCTTTAGGTAAGACAAGTTGCCACCTAACTATGTTTCCATACAGCAATTTTTTATGCAGATTTTGGGATATCAAAAAAAACCAAAAACAAAAATGCTGCATGGAAAAGGCAAGATGTATGGAAGCTTGTTTCCACCACAGAATAAAAAATTTAATCGATAATTAGAAAAAAAAAAAAAAAAAAGAAAGACTATGTTCTCACAATTGCGAGTTTACATCTCTTTTCTGACAGCATTGTGAGAAAAAAGTCAGAATTGTGACTTTTTTGTCTTGCAGGTGCGAGTTTGTATATTGGAATTCTGACTTAGTTTCTCAGAATTGTGCGATATAAATTGACATTCACGAGTTATGAACTCGCAATTCTGAAAAAAAAAAAAGTTAGAATTGCAAGATGTAAACTCGCAATTGCGAGAGAAAAAAGTCAGAAATTGTGAGATAAAAAAAATCACAATTACCTTTTTTATTCAGTGGCAGGAACAAGGTTCCATATGCATAAATTCTAAAAATGCACATTAAAAAAAATTTACTCAATTAAAGCGGATAATCCGCTAAAATGACGTGCATAAACTATGATGGAATATACAGAATTAAGGTGCATTCACATCAATCCACAATTACCTTAATTACGAGATTACAACTTGTAAAAACCGCTCATGTCCTCGTAGAACTCGTAATTACAACTTAATGGGAATTGTAAACTGGGAATTTTTGGGGAGCTCCGACTTTGTACCATGTGACCGCTGCAGATTCATATTGGCATTGATAGTGTTACCATAGAAATACATAATTCTGAGGATGTGAACAGCTAAAGTAATTACAACTTGGTATGAATGCAGTGTAAATCCCTCGATGTGCAACGAAATCTAATGTGACTTTGCCTCAACAGAGGATGTGATTGGATAACTGGACAAACTTGGGTATAATTACCTCCCACAACTGTCTCACACGATTCCGGCTTCCAAACACAAGATAACATGACAGCGTTTATTGCATTTGGTCATTTATGATGTAAGAAAAGAGCCACAGTGGCTTCCCAGACTGCAGCAACTTCCATTTTTATTACACAAATGTTGTGCCAAATATCTGTGCTTTATTCAGAAATGTTTAATGCGATATTCCAATTTTGCACACCAGTTAAAATACGCAGCTTTGGGTGGAAGTATAGCTATTGTTGATTTAAAGTTACGTGAAATTGTTTGTATTCTCTTTTGAACTTGCTTTCTCAGTCCAGGTAGCTCCATCTCTCAAAGAGCTCAGAGAGCTGGATTTGTCGTCTAATAAAAGTGTTGGAAATACACTCCAGAATCTTCTGCAAACCCTCCCTCTTTCTCAGATAACCAAACTTCCACTAAACAACTGTGCTTTGAGCACACCTGCATGCCACGCTCTTGGTATGAAACCAATGCAAATTCAGAAAACATTAAACTTGTGTTTTAAATGGAAAAAACAAAATGTATGTATGTTTCTGGAATTTCTCACAGCTACCGCAATGCAGAAGCTACAACACCTTGAAAGTCTGAACCTGTCATGGAACAAGGGTGTGGGGGAAAATCTGAGTCAAATTCTGGAGCCTTTACAGCCTGACTGCAAACTACAGGAACTCAGACTGAGCAGCTGTAATTTAACCACTGAGGATTTACTACATCTAGGTCAGTTTTGGTCAAAGAGTGTTCAATTATAACATTAAGGCTGGAATACACTACACGACGAGTCAACGCTAATTGCCTAAAATCAGAGACATTTTGCAGATATGACTTTATGATTCCATCCAGTTGGAGGATATCAAACTTTTTGATATTTAAGCCGATTTTAGAACACATACGCCCAGTCAGTTTCACAGACAAGGCTTAAGCCTAGTCCCAGACTAAAATTCATCATTGAGCTGTTTTAACTGAAAGCTGCTTGCACTGACATATCTTAAAATGTGTCAGTGCCATTGTTTTGTCTCAAGACTAAACACTAAATATGCCTTAGTTTTTCTCTAAGGCATGTTTATAAAAAGCTACTTAAAAGATTGGTTCACTTTAAATTACCCCATGATTTACTCACCCTCAAGCCATCCTAAGTGTATATGATTTTCTTCTTTCTGATGAACACAATCAGAGTTATATTAATAAATATCCTGACACTTCCCAGCTTTATAATGGCAGTGACGGGGTCCATTGAGTTTGAAGCTCAAAAAAGTGCATCCAACCTTCATGAAAAATCTGGGGGGTTAATAAAGACCTTCTGAAGCGAACTGATTGGGGTTTGTAAGAAAAATATTTAGCTCCCGCCAGACTGCCTTCCGTATTCAACTTACGCAGAAAGTATAACGCCTCCCGCAGTTCAAAGCACATATGCTACGTTCTAGTGATACGTCGCGCCAGTTCTGTTTTTTTCCTAAGTTGAATATGGAAGGCGGTCTGGCGGAATCTATATATTTTACTTTATAAAGTTTTAAATATGGCTATTTTTCTTACACAACCCCATCAATTCACTTCAGAAGGCCTTTATTAACCCCCCTGGAGCCGTTTGGAGTACGTTTATATTGGGCGGATGCACTTTTTTGAGCTTCAAACTCAATGGACCCCGTCACTGCCATCATAAAGCTGAGAGGCGTCAGGATATTTATTAATATAACTCCGATTGTGTTCATCAGAAAGAATGTCATATACACCTACGATGGCTTGAGGGTGAGTAAATCATGGGGTAATTTTCATTTTAAAGTGAACTAATCCTTTAAATGTCCTAATTTAACTAAGGCCTAATCATGACTTAATCTAAGCCCTGTTTGTGAAACCAGGTCATATTGTTTGAATTTGTCGTGCATCTATTTGTTGTGTTCAGAACAACTTCTAAGTCTGGTTGTGTGTGGTAGAGTATGATTCAAAGTTTTTCTCTGTAGCTATTTACAGTGTCAGCAAATGGTATGATGTCTAGTGTAATCTATTCAGATCTGAAAAGTCGTGTAGTGTAATCTATAAAGATTTTTGCAAACTGTTGTGATCTCACAGAATCTGCTTGCCAGCGTGGAGTTCTATCCCAGCTGAAGCAGCTGGATTTGTCCTACAATGGCAGCGTCGGAGATGGTGGTTGGACAGCTCTTTTTGGGAAGGCTACTGGTCTAAAGGGACTGGAGGAGCTGGATGTTAGTCTGCGTCCTTCTGCATTTCTCTCTGTGTCCCCCTGGCTGCCTGCCTTGTTGGAGGCCCTTCCGCATCTCTCCTCCCTCACCCGTCTGTCTCTGCAGCATTGGGCTCTGAGTTCAGCTGAGAGAGAGAAGCTGGAAAAAGTTCTTAGCAAGAAGAACATAATCATGGAATGTGACAGACTGGCCACGCCCACACCAAAGGCAGCAGGTTAACGAGAAGCGGTTCAGCCTCTTTGACAATTAGGGTTTTCCAAGTAACTGAAGTTGCAAATCAAGATGTTACTGAGAAGAATGAAAGGCATTCAGCTTCTTTTTTTAAATGAAATGACAGTTTTTCATGAAGTAATCATTGTTATATTTATTTGTGTACATAAAATAAAACAAAAAGATTGTTTTAGATTGAACTTGCCAAATCAACAAAATCTCTCTGGCTTTTATCCGTCCTGACTCCTGACAAAGCTGTGGAACATTTGCATGTGACACCCAATACAGCGAAGACTAAGTGTCAGAGCAAATCATTTACATAAATGACGTGTTTTCGCAAACATCATGGCAGACCGTGACATTTACAAACTCTGGACACATGGACACAAAGATGTAGGCTGTTATCTAAAACACTAACCATGTGATTAACTGTAATAAATCCAAATGTAACCAAGAGTGCTGTTGATTATTTTGCCTGTCAACAAAACAAAAAAAGGGACAGTTCACCAGAAAAATTTAAATTTTTGTCATCAATTACTCACCCTAAGGTCTTCTGTTGAACATTGACTTCCATAGTAGGAAAAAAATACTATAGTCAGTGGCATCGTTAACTGTATGATAACCACCATTCTTTAAAATATATTTTGTGCTCAACAGAAGAGAGAAACTCATAAAGGTTTGGAACAACATGAGGGTAAATAATGACAAAATGTAAATTTTGGGGTGAACTATCCCTTTAAGTGTAATCTAAATGTGCCTTGCTCTGAGCAGCAACACACACTTCCGGACAAACCCGAAAATTGTGAATCATATCATGAATGTGAGTCTGGGTAGATCTGCAGAGCCAATGAATCTGATGCCATCAGGGCCAGTGCTGAATTACTCGAGTCTCCATCCTCCCCATATCTGGATGTCCAATAGTAATGCCTGCGTAAACCATGAGATGCTTCTGCCAAGAAAACATGACCATCCACCTCATAGGGAGAAACATCTGTGTGCTCCTCCAACAGCCGCCTGCTGCTTATCAGCCGAGAGAAAGCCTGATTATGCAGGCAAAGAGAACATCAAGACATTTGAATGTTGAACACTGTATTTCATAATGGGAAATGGAATCTCACCATGCAAACTGACTCCTCAAGTTTGTTCCCCCAGATGTAAACGTGAGTGAGACAGGAATTCACTCTCATTGCCTCATCGAGGGACATAAGACCTTCTTTTCCAATGTTGTTGCTGGTAACAGACAATCTAGGAGGCAAAAAAAAAAATGATACCAGATAAGTTTGAAGAATGGAAATAGTGTAAACTTGAGATTTTAGATAATAGCATTGTTTTATAAATAGGAGGACACTAACGCTTTGAGTTTACTGTGTGGCAGCTTGATAGCTTCACTTAGATACACCGCACCATCATCCTCAATGCGATTGGAAGAAAGATCTAGAATCTCCAAATAGTGATTTTGCTTCAAAACCTCTGATAAGCATTTAGCTCCATCCCGTGTAATTCTGTTACTATTAAAAAATGCAGAAATTATAATTTCTTTTTTTCTGTGGCGCACAAAAGGAGTAAGAAAACATCATAAAAGCATCATACAATTCCAGACATTTTTGCTGTTATTCACTTAACCCTCTGGTGTTGTTCGGTCATTTTAGACAAAAAAACATGTTTGGAATTTTTTTTCAAACTGTGACTTTTGAGACAGTCTCTATGTGACCACAAAAACAAATATTAGAAGAAAAAGCTAAATGGTCGTACAAAAAAATTCACACGGTCCGAAATGACCGCCATAGGAAATGAATGGGAAATACAAAAAATATGAAAACAAGAAAGCAATTTACAAATCAGCTACGATTACACTGCCTTGAAAATTTGGATTTTAAAGGCCTTATCACTATTTTAACATGAAAAACAGCTTTAACTGAAAAATAATAAAAAATATTAGTTCCCTTTCAGTCGGTCACGTTCGACGTACGTCGGAACTGACCGACGAATTGGGATCTGTTTTCAGAGACCAATCTGCTTCGAGTGTTTCTAAACGAGCCAATATCGATTGGCATGCGGTCCACGCTCCGCCGCCAAAGCGGGTATAAATACGAAGTGGAATACCGCATCCTCGCTTTCTACTTCGGAGCCGAACCCTGTTGTTGGTCTAACGCTGGGTATCTTGCGAAGAGTGTTCTTTCAAAAAGACGAGTCGGGAAGGATCGCCGACTTCCGGGTGCGGTGTGACGGGCGCGATTCAGCGGGTGGTCGCTTCTCGAGGATCAGCTGTTCTCAGCCTGCCTGGGCGTCCTCTGAGTGTTCACAGCAGGCTTGCACCTTTGAACTGCTGTGAGCCGCGGCCATCTCCCCTGTGTGCTTCAGCACTATTAGAGCTTTCTTTCCCCTCTAAAAGAGCAAAACACGGTTTGACCCTGCATCTCCAAGATGTCATTCAAACCGTGTGTTTCTGGATGCAGTCGCTTCCTGTCCCCAGTTGACGGTCACGATCGTTGCCTCACGTGTTTGGGCGTTCAGCACGCTGAGGCAGCTTTTGTGAATGACTCATGTTCCCACTGCGGGAACATGACCATCATGATCCCACGGTCCAGGCTCGATTACCTCAAAAGGGGTGGAGTCCCATTGCGCATCCCCCAATCTAGTGGTCCTCCCGCTGCAAAGCAGAGGGCTGCTACTTTGGCTGATGCCTTTGGTGGAGACCTGAGGGTAACTGTGAGGGCACCCCCGACGGGACACCAAGCCCCTCGGGACCCTCCCCCCTCTGCTGCGCCGGTGGAGCTTCCAAAGGAGCGTCCTGGTCCCTCCCATGGGGGACCAGCCGTTACCTTTGGAGCTCCGGCTGAGGACATGATGTCGATTGCTGCATCGGGGGACGAGCTAATGGACTCTGGAGATGAAGACTCGGCTGCGTTGCCCCCTTCGGGTGTGGTAGCATTGCCCGAGCCTGATCCAGAGCTCACGGCTATGCTTTCCCGGGCCGCCGCGAGGGTCGGGCTCGAGTGGAACCCTCCACCGTGTCCCGAGCCCTCGCGGCTGAATGATTGGTTTCTCGGAGCAGCCCATGCTGGTTCTCAGCGCCCCGGCCCGGTTCCATTCTTCCCGGAGGTGCATCAGGAACTCACGAGGTCGTGGCTGGCGCCCTTCAGCGCCAGACATCGATCGACTGGTTCCTCCGTCCTCACTACCCTCGATGGCGGCGCGGCTAAGGGCTACGTGGGGATCCCCCCAGTCGAACGGTCGGTTGCGATGCAACTGTGTCCCAAGACCGTCACCGACTGGCAGGGTAACCCACGTCTCCCCTCCCGGGCGTGTAAGTTCTCGTCCGCGCTGACGGGCAAGGCTTACACAGCCTGCGGAGAGGCCGCGTCGGCTTTGCATGCCATGGCGCTCCTGCAGGTTTACCAAGCCAAGGCGCTCAAGGAACTGCACGAGGGTAGTTCTGACCCAGGCGTTATGCAGGAACTGCGCAACGGCGACGGACCTCGCCCTCAGGGCGACGAAAGTCACCACACGCTCCCTGGGTCGGGCGATGTCCACCTTAGTGGTCCAGGAACGCCACCTGTGGCTGAACCTGGCAGACATGCGTGATACTGACAAGGTGCGGTTCCTCAACGCCCCTGTCTGCCAGGCCGGCCTCTTCAGCGACGCCATCGAGAACTTCGCCCAGCAGTTCTCGATGGCCCAGAAGCAGACAGAGGCGATCAAAAATATCCTGCCCCGACGACCTGCTGCTGCCTCCACCCAGTCGCCGGCTGCAGCGCTCCACCTGCTCGCCGAGGGCGCCCCCGCGCCCGCCTCCGCCCCTGCTAAGCCCAAGCAGCAGCCTCCACCCGGGCAGCAGGGCGCCGGACGAAAGGGGGGCGCCCAACCCGCTCAGGGCTCCGCTAAGCCTGCCGGCAAGCGTAGGGGCAAGCGGCCCTGAGACGGGCAGCCCAGGGACGAGAGGGACTGCTCGACGGGAGGTGGTGTCCGCACCTCTCCCCACCCCCCCGGGAGGAGGACCGGGGGATCTACACACACACACAACACCCCTGCCGCTGGCTCTTCGGAGACTAGCGGTACCCACATACTCACTAAGAGAGCGGTTTCCTCCCTCCCTGGGCTCCAGGAGGCCCAGGCGGGCAGTGTGCGACGCCCCCGGGCCTTGCCACTCCTCGCCTCCCCTCCTTTCGCCAGTGGGCAGCAGGGTGGGCACCGAGGACGCCTCCAGGCCTTTTCACCCACACTCTGTCCAACCCAGGAATGCTCAGTCGATTTTCCGGGCCGCCTCCGGGCCTCCCGGGTCGAACTTGAGTACTCCTCCCTCCTGCCTTCCCCAGGCAGGGGCAGCAGAGTGGGCACCGAGGACGCAACCAAGCCTTCTCACCCACTCTCTGCCCCACCTGGGAGGCTCAGACAACACTCCGGGCCGCCGGGCCTCCCGAGTCGGGTCTGAGTCTCCCACCTTGCTGCCCCACCCCGGCACGTCTGTGGTGCCGATGGTCCCGCTTGTCCGGTTCCTGGGGCCTGGCTAGGCTCCCAGGCCGCCTCGCTGGCTCATCCGCACCATCAGACTCGGCTATGCGATTCAATTCGCTCGCCGGCCTCCCAAGTTCAAGGGCATCCTCTTCACCTCTGTGCGCGGCTGCGATGCCCATGTCTTGCGGTTAGAGATCGAAGCCCTACTGGCGAAGGGCGCGATCGAGCCGGTTCCTCCAGCCGATATGAAGTCAGGGTTCTACAGCCCTTACTTCATTGTACCCAAGAAAGGGGGTGGGTTGAGACCAATCTTGGACCTGCGTGTCCTGAATCGGGCCCTGCACAAGCTCCCGTTCAGAATGTTGACGCAGAAACGCATTTTCGAATGCATCCGTCCCCAAGATTGGTTCTTTCATGTGTCCATTCTCCCGAGACACAGACCGTTCCTACGCTTTGCGTTCGAGGAGAGGGCATATCAGTACAAAGTCCTGCCCTTCGGGCTGTCCCTGTCACCCCGTGTCTTCACGAAAGTCACGGAGGCAGCCATTGTTCCGCTCAGAGAACGCGGCGTTCGGATTCTCAACTACCTTGACGACTGGCTCATACTCGCCCAGTCCAGAGAGCAGTTGTGCGAACACAGGGACCTGGTGCTCCGTCACCTCAGCCTGTTGGGCCTTCGGGTCAACCGAGAGAAGAGCAAACTCTGTCCCACACAGAGGATCTCTTATCTCGGTATGGAGCTGGATTCGGTCAATCGAACTGCGCGCCTCACAGAGGAGCGAGTTCGATCAGTGCTGAACTGCTTGAATACGTTCAAAGGCAGGACGGCGGTCCCACTGAAGTTCTTTCAGAGGCTCCTGGGGCATATGGCATCTGCAGCCGCGTAACGCCGCCGGATTGCTACATATGAGACCGCTTCAGCACTGGCTTCACGGCCGAGTCCCGAGATGGGCGTGGCAGAGCGGAAAGTACCGGGTCTCAGTTACCCCTTACTGCCGCCAAACCTTCAGCCCGTGGGCGGACCCTTCGTTTCTACGGGCGGGAGTGCCCCTAGAACAGGTGTCCAGGCATGCTGTGGTCTTCACAGATGCCTCATCCACCGGCTGGGGGGCCACGTACAACGGGCATGCAGTTTCGGGTCTGTGGACGGGGCCCCAACTGCGTTGGCATATCAATTGCCTAGAGCTACTGGCAGTACGTCTTGCTCTGGGCCGCCTAAAAAAGCCGCTACAGGGCAAGCACGTACTGGTCCGCACGGACAGCACTGCGGCCGTTGCGTACATCAACCGTCAGGGTGGTCCACGCCCCGTTGCATGCTCCGGCTCGCCCGCCATCTCCTCCTTTGGAGTCAGAAGCATCTGAGGTCGCTTCGCGCCATTCACATCCCAGGTGCGCTCAACCGGACAGCCGACGAGCTCTCACGGCAGCCGACACCTCCAGGGGAGTGGCGACTCCATCCCCAGGTGGTCCAGCTGATATGGGGCCTCTTCGGAGCCGCACAGGTAGACTTGTTTGCCTCTCCAGAGTCGACCCATTGCCAGCTGTATTACTCCTGACCGGGGCACCTCGCACGGATGCACTGGCACACAGCTGGCCCCGGGGCCTACGCAAGTATGCGTTCCCCCCAGTGAGCCTTCTCGCACAGACACTGTGCAAAGTCAGGGAGGACGAGGAGCAGGTCTTGCTAGTTGTGCCCTACTGGCCCAACCGGACCTGGTTCTCCGAACTAACTCTCCTCGCGACAGCACCTCCCTGGCCCATTCCTCTGAGGAAGGACCTAACTTTCTAGGGACGGGGCGCACTATGGCACCCGCGTCCAGACTTCTGGAAACTCCATGTCTGGTCCCTGGACGGGACGCGGAGGTTCTAGGTGGTCTACCACAGGCAGTGGTGGACACCATCACTTCCGCTAGAGCCCCCTCTACGAGGCGCCTCTATGCATTGAAGTGAAACCTGTTCGTTGAGTGGTGTTCTTCTCGCCGCGAAGACCCTTAAAGTGTATGTCGCGGCAATAGCGGCATATCACGATGCAGTTGATGGTAAGTCCTTAGGGAAGCACGACCTAATCGTCAGGTTCCTCAGGGGTGCGAGGAGGCTGAATCCTCCTCGTCCAAACCCGGTACCCTCTTGGGACTTAGCTCTGGTGCGGAGAGCACTCCAGAGCCCTCCCTTCGAGCCTCTGCAGTCCATTGAGCTGAATGCTGTCCATGAAGACAGTACTCTTGGTTGCATTGGCCTCCATCAAGAGGGTAGGGGACCTGCACGCACTTTCGGTCAACGAATCGTGCCTAGAATTCGGGCCAGGTAACTCTCACGTTGTCCTGAGACCCCGGCCCGGATACGTGCCCAAGGTTCCCACCACTCCTTTCCGGGACCAGGTGGTGAACCTGCAAGCGCTGCCTTCGGAGGAGGCAGACCCAGCCCTGGCTTTGCTCTGTCCCGTCCGCGCTCTCCGTGCCTACGTGGACGAACTCGAAGCCTTAGGACCTCAGAACAGCTCTTCATCTGTTACGGAGGCCAGCAGAAGGGAAAGGCTGTCTCCAAGCAGAGGTTAGCCCACTGGATAGTGGATGCTATTGTCTTGGCGTACCAGTCCCAAGACGTGCCCTGCCCGTTCGGGTTGCGAGCGCACTCAACTAGGAGTGTAGCCTCCTCCTGGGCGCTGGCTCAGGGCGCCTCGCTAACAGATATATGTAGAGCTGCGGGCTGGGCGACACCTAACACGTTCGCTAGATTCTATAGCCTCCGTGTAGAGCCGGTATCTTCCCGTGTACTCGCCCCCAGTGGCCAGTAGCGCGAAGTGCCCGTTCTAGTGTCGGCTTGCGACGCCATTCCCGCCCCCTGGGCCGGATGCGTGCGTTATTTATCTCCAGTTGTGTTCCCCAGAAAATGGCGAACCCTGTCGAGCTCCTCCGTCACCCCTTCGGTGTCAGATGTTGCGGCCGTCTGGCGCCAGGCCTGCACCCGTATGCTTGTGGAACGTGTGTGTAGGCTGGGTTCCATATGTAGCGGTTCCCTAACGGCAACCCCATATGTGTATTCTCCACGGTACCAGCTACCCTACTCGGCTAGCCCCGTGTCTTTCCCTTGACAGAGCTCCCTCTGTCGTCTCTGGCGGTGTTCTTCCCCCCTGGGATCAGGCTGGATCCACCCCAGAGACTGCCATATGTTGTACTACCCTGATAGGCTAGTCCTTATGCTAATTTGCCACCTCTCCCTCCGTTGAGGCACGTGGCCCCCGCGCAGCGCCCGTTCCCAAACGGGCACGCTTTCCCAGCGTTATCCAATAGTCACTCTGAGTGGGTCTTGCAGGAACAGTGACTGTCCTTCCCTGCCTGGAGCCCTGACTTCCTCTCCAATGAAGGAGCGGTCCAGTGAGCTCAAGCAGGGCGCTGGAAGGGCCAGCATCCTGGCGTTTTGGTAGGGATCCCAATTGTCGGTCAGTTCCGGACGCACGCCGAACGTGACCGACTGAAAGGGAACGTCTCGGTTACGTATGTAACCCTCGTTCCCTGAAGGAGGGAACGGAGACGTACGTCCCGTCGCCAGGTGCTGTGCTTCAGCTGAAGGCCGAGCCACTTGTTTCGGCTCCTCAGTTGAAAAGCGAGGATGCGTATTCCACTTCAGATTTATACCCGCACAGCGGCGGAGCGTGGACCGCATGCCAATCGATATTGGCTCGTTTAGAAACACTCGAAGCAGATTGGTCTCTGAAAACAGATCCCAATTCGTCGGTCAGTTCCGACGTACGTCTCCGTTCCCTCCTTCAGGGAACGAGGGTTACATACGTAACCGAGACGTTTTATTTTATTATTTTCAATGGGAGACGATCATAATTAATGCATAAATGTTAATTAGTATCATTAAATTCTCTTAAAATACAAAAGAAAAAATATTATTGAACAAAAATATTTCATTGATTTCACTGAAAATAAAAAAAGTAAAATTTCGGTTTTCAGTCATTTTTGACTGCAAACAACAATTGCGACTTCCAAATGAACAATAAAGTCTTGCTCAAAAGCCCTGGTCACTTTCGAGCAAGAACAGCTACTATAAAAACTACGTTTACTTTCCACAGAAGAAAGAAGTCACAAAGATTTAGAAAAAGAAATGACACTGAGAAAACAGTCACAGAATTGTTTTTGTTTTTTGGGAGAGCTATCCCTTTAAGATTATGAATTAGAGAATTATGTGCGTGAGTGTATACCAGCGAAGATCCAAGTAGCATAGAGAGGTGTTTAACTTCAGAGCTTCACACAGCCGCTTTACACCAGTATCAGTCATGCCATGCTTTCCCATGTGCAGCTCCCTCAGTGTCTTATTCACCACCAGCATCTGTGCCATATGGACTGTTGTTTCCTCCTGTCATTTAAGATAACTTTTAACCAATAAAAAAGACTTTTATACCAAATATATTAATCAAAAAATAAGTATATCGAAGCTCAATTTTCCTGAAAACGTACCTGAAGACTGAAAATAAGAGGTCGGCTAATATTAATGGCACGGATTCTCCTGTTGTTCTTCAGGACGATGGCAAACGCTAATACACTTTGTGTAGCCTAGTAAATAAACACAATACTTTAATGTAAATGCAAATGACATTTATTTTGTGATTATACTTGTGTTCGGGATATATACCAGATCACAATCTGAGACATCCACTTCTTCTAAAGTAGCATTAATCTGCAACATGGCAGCCAGTGTCATGCCACCTTTATTTCCAATCTTATTTCCTGTCATTCTGAGAGTCTTCAAACTTTTATTTTTCTGTAAAGTTAACAGAAAATACATGCACTGTAAAAAAACGTACACCTATTTCAACTTAAAAACTTGATTTCATTTGCTGCTTTAAATTAAAATTGTAAAATTTTAAGTAGAATAATTTCAATTTAAATATTAAACTGACTAAAAAGCCACAATATGTAATTTTTCGCCACTAGAGGTCGCTTATTCAAAAAAAAAAAAAAAAAGGCATAGCTTGATGGCGCCTTGATTTCACAGAGCTTTTATTATGCCGCAGTTTTTTCGGTCACGGGTATGGGGTAACGCAGCGCTGTTTTATCATATTAGATACATTTGAGATGTGTTGAAAGATATGTTATAATGCTACTCTGTGCGCTTGCTCGGCAGCTACTATGAGACACTTGTTACACTACAGTAAGCTAGATCGATATTATGCATGGTCAAATATTGCACTCGCGAATCATGAAATCATGAAAAACGATACATAACAATGATTAGTTTTCTGTCAGTTGTTCACCTGTCTAGTAAATCACATAATATATTAAAACATCTTTGGTGTTTCCATGGTTTCTACAAAATAGCGGAAATCGAGGGTAACGTGGGTAACGCGGGTATGATGTCATTGTATGTATGATGTATGTGACAAATAAAACTCTTGAATCTTGAATTGACTGGCGAAGTACGGACATGGTCCATGTCCTGGTTAAAATCGCGTATTTCTCTGAATTTAAACATTCTTGGAAACATTTGGGATAATGTAAGCACAAAGTGCTTAGTCAAAATATTTGACACAAAGTCAACAAAATATTTGGATATTTTAATCCAAAAATATTACATATTGTGCCTTTAAGAATTGAGTTGAGTCTCGTATAATTAAAAAAAAAAAAAAAAGCTGAAATGATTTAAATTATTTTGATAAGTTAAAGAAATGTAAAACATGTTGCCATGACTTACTGTTCATATCATTGTTTTACAGTGTGCTGTAATTATGCTAAATATTGGCATTCATTTTAAATTTATAATTAATGCATAAATAAATCCAAATTAGCCACACTTACATGCAAACGTTTTGCTATCACTTCTGCACCATCTGCCTCAATGTTATTACACATCAGATCAAGAGATTGAAGGGACTCACTCTTCTGTTAAAATGACAATATTTCTTTAAGGTCTCAGATACCTGGTCTTTAGGCACACTAATGATATAAACCATACCTGAATGAGGTCCGCGACATAAACAGCTCCTTTATCTGTGATACAGTTGTATCGAAGATCTAAACCTGCAACGAAGTTTACTTTCATTATGAAATCATATTTTAAAAATACATGATTTTGTGACTGGTGTCTTGATGCACGGTACACAACACAACTAATCAGGTTAAGGTTACAATACACTTTCTAATATTTGCAGTGGTTTATGATTTACATGTCTAACCTGAAACTGTTCTGGGTAGGACCAGTTAATATTTACCCTTTATAGCCGAATTTCCCACGAGTGTTTTTGACAAGACCAGCACATCGTCATCTGTCAATCTGTCTCCATTCAGTTGATCATTACCTGTTAGTTTGAGTGAGCCATCGCTGAATATAAAAACAAAAAACATAAATGAAACATGAAAATGAGAAATAACGTTATATTCTACTTTTCGAACCAACCTGCTGTCTTCCAAAACCTTCAAAACACACGTATTTGGGGGCTGCTGAACTTCAGCACATACAGACAAATATCGATTCATTAAGTCCACCATGTTTGACGCTCTGAGAGGCTAAACTTTGAAGTTGCTATGCCAACATGGAACGCGCCTGCGCAAGGGCGACATCTTCAGGTCTGTGTTTATCTTGCAATAGCAAAAACAAATGTATAGAAAAATACAGAAATGTGGTTAACAAAGAAGTCCTTGAGAATAAGTGAAATATGCCTATTTAATCTTTGTTCACTGATTATCAACTTTATAAATGCAATACACAAGTACTCAAAAATATATGAATGATTCTTCATTTTTGACTAACTTAAATCTAGAAAAAAAAGTCAATGCTCACCTTTTGGAGAAACGGTCCTAAAGTATTATTGGCCCTATAATAATAAAAAGTTAGCCACCTGTAAATTATATTGGTGTAAATGGTAACACTTAAGTTTAGCATCTAATTCCCAATGCCATTTGCTTATTAGCATGCTATTACTAGGATGTTTATTAGTATTTATAAAGCACATATTAATGCCTTGTTCTGCTTGACTATATTCTACATCCCCTAATCCTACCCAATACCTAAACTTAAAAATGACCTTACTAACTATTAATAAGCAGTAAGTTTACTGAGGCAAAAGTCATAGTTATAGTTAATAGTGAGAATTGGACCCTAAACTTAACTGTGGATGGACTGCTTCTAAAATTCACAAATGCTGTTAGGTAATGACATCTAATAAAACACCCTAAAAAAACTAAATATACAGTTTTTAAATTTAAGCAAATGTAAATAAAGAGACAAAAGATAAAAATCTATCCTGTAAAACTATTATAATTTTTTTTTTTTTTTAAAGTTTTGTCTTTTTCTCTCTCTCTCTAAAATCATCCTAGGGGACAGAAAACTTCCACTAGTTGAAGAATCAGCCTTATACAGAGACTACAGTATAGTAAGACTGAGGAAAATATGTCTGGGGTCTTCACCTTGATAGATGAATTTCGTTAAAGTATTACTCAAAAATGTATAAAGCACAACACATATTCAGACGTGAGATGATTTATTATAAAAGTTGCCCAGTTTGTTAGAGGATCCAAATTATTTCACATCATATATGAAATTGTTCAGAGACTGAGTCATATAACATTATAGGTATTTACATGTCATACTTCTAAAAGACAAACGCATAGTTCAAAAACATCAGCATGACCAAGTCAGTTGTAACGTATAGCCGCACTTTTCTTTCAATTAAATAGAAAAGTATTTTTAAACATAAAGCATTTTGGTTCATTTCTAAGCACGGCATTTTATATTACAGCTAAACCTAAGTTTGGCCTTCCCTTCATTTCAGAAAATACTTTATGCCTTTAATTATCCAGATTCTGCAGATTTTAAAAAAAAAAAAAAAGAAGCCTCACACGCTTGCACAATAGCTTTGTATAACTGATATCTGCTAAGAGTTTGTCATTCAGATGATTAGAAAATAATCATAACGAATTGCTTCCGCACTGGCGTAACTGACCAGTCTTCACTTCATGGAGAAAATGCACTTAAAACGGAAGTAAAACCTGGCATTTTAATCAATGGTCTGAACAATGACAATCTGAGTGTGCTCCATCTCAGCAGTGGCTGGGATTTCGTACTGTTCTACAACATAGCTGACTTGCTCGCCAGATTCTCCGTGTTGTATGAGAACTGGCGCTTCGGATGACTCTGCGTGCTGGAAGATCATGGAGGGCTCTGTGCCGTCTGCATGCTGTATGATCATCTGCGGCTCTGACGACTGTTGGATAATGAGCTGGGCTTCGGGGGGCAAAATTGGCAATGGGGGCTCCATCTGAATTTCATGGTCTTGGGAATCGACAAGGGCAGAGCGTACGCGTGCAATCAGGCCCTGGTGGTCAATGGGGATGTTGAGTGGACACTGCGTCGGGTCGGTTTTCAAAGTCGGAGTCTGCTCTTGTTCAGGAAGAACTGAAAAGTGTTTTAAAATATACATACAACATATAGATGAATGGATGGATATATCAATTTAGCAATAATATACAAAAAAGAAATAGCACATACCATTATGCTTCAAAATGCTGTGCTTCTTCAAGCTATATACATCCGAAAACATGTTCCCACACAGGTTACACCTCACTTTTCTCGAGCCTAAAGGCAAAAAGGAGGGAGATAAATCCATATTTGGACATACAAGGTTTCCATTTTGAAAACGCACAACTCTAAACTCTAAATTTACCATTGTGGATGTCCATATGTTTTCGAAGTTCACCAGCGGTTATGCAAGGTTTTCCACAATCCAAGCATATATATGGAGTCACACCTAAAAATGGAGGGTATTTATTATCGACATGTTAGCAAATCACTCCAGAAAATGCTGACCGCTTTTATGAATGCATAACAAACCCACCGGTGTGTTTCCTGGTATGAGCGATGAGAGAGCTGGACACAGCGAAGGCCATGCCGCAGGTATCGCAGATGTATGGTTTCTCTCCTGTGTGTCGTCGCTTGTGGTACATTAGAGTGCTGGCCTGTGTGAAGCGCTTCCCACATTCTCCACATTCATACGGCTTCTCACCACTGTGCTTTCTAAGAGCAAACGGGAAATAAAGATTTAATAAAGTTGATGGAAACTTATTGACCAATACGATAATCATTAATTTTGTTTAAGTGTCCAAAAATGAAGTGTCCTTTTTCGTTATGGGTTTATTTCTGCATTTTACACAATATAATAATAAAGATAAACCAGATTAAAACAATAAAACCATTATGAATATTTTATCATTGTAACATTTAGTCTAGTTTCAGTTTTAATTAACACAGACTTTTACTTTGTATGTTCTTGTTTTTTATTTGTTTCCATGGTTTCTGATTAAGTGCACCTGTGTGTGGTTTAGTTCCTCATTATGGCTGTGTTTAAAGGTACATTTACAAGACAGCAATGTACTAAAACGGAAAAGTTATTCCTTTGCGTTTTTCACATACAGATGACAACGTTGTCAAGGTGACAACTAAAAACGCTGTATTATGCATGCTAGTTTGTATTTGTAGTTTGTCACTTTGTAAAGAAAAACTATGCACCTACAGACTGAACACTGAATACACATGTGCATGACATCATTTCACAGTCAGGTTTTTGCACTTTGAAACCCATTTTCAAAAATTTCCGTTCAGGCCCCTAAAACACTGTTAACATGTAAATAAATGGCCAAAAAGTTTTCTGTTTTTAGTTGAAAATGTGTCATGTAAACAGCCCAGAGTCCACTTCTTTATGCCCTTCCCTGCCTAACTTTCCTCAATCTCGTTCACTCGGATGCATGTCATTGCTAACATTGCATAAGTACTCACTACTGGCGGGTTTAAATGGCTAGAAATGCCCTTGATCATTTGGAATCTACTGTGGAGCAGATTTATTATTTAAATTTTTTTCCTTTATGATTTGTTTTATGCACTATTCTATAGGCCTGTATATATGCTTGGGCTGTTGGGAGAAAATATTTTTAAAACAAATTACACAAATGAAAATTATAACAATACAATAAACTATAACAGTGTAAAAAACAGTCAGCTTAAGGTAGCTACAAGTATTAAATGCGGTTAAATGTCATAACTCCAATATAATACACTGGAGTTGTTTGGGGATGGGGAAAATTAAGCGTGATCTGCTGTGCGGTCACAGTCGTGTATTGAATAAAAATAGAGGGGTCGAGGGTCCAAATAAACTTCCCTCGTCCACTTGAAGTTTAATGCACTTCAAAATGGAAACAGGGATTTCCCTGAGGGGAAGTGTATAGGGACGTTTGCGAGTGTATGCCTAAAAGTGGAGTTAGACACAGTCTATGTCTTGTGTATTTAAGCGCTCAGTTTGGTTCTGCCCTTTGTCCAGTATTGTCTATGCATGCGCGTGTAGCTGCTAAGTTATTGCCTGTTCTTTTGTTGTTTTGGTTAATAACAAAAGTTTAGTGCAACATCAAGATCTACCTTTCCTCTCCTTGCCTTGACCCTGCCATAATCACTATTATCATCATCAACATATTTATTATTGGTATAAATAACATATCCAGTATTTAAAGATATTTACTTATTTGATCTATATTAATTTTTAATTAATGTGTAATCCCATATTAAACAACCAATTAAGTTTCTATCTCTAATAATATTAATTTATAAGAATGGACCAGATTTGAATTAATTTTATCAATGAAAATGAACTGGAATTATTCTCATGAATTGCACTACACATACCTTATGTGAATTTTTAAATTGCTAGATGTGGCAAAAGCTGCTCCACAGAAATCACATTTATGCGGCTTTTCTTCTCCGTGATGCATGCGGCAATGATAGACCAGCTGACACTTCTGAGCAAACCGTGCCTCGCAAGACGTACAATTGAAGGGCTTCTCTCCTGAAAACAGCACAGAATATGCATCACTCCACATAAACCTAGCATGATACTGCAGTTCAAAAGTTTGGGGTCAGTAAGAATTCTTTTTTTTTGAAGAAAATTCTTCTGCATGGATGCATTAAATTGATCAAAAGTCACAGTAAATACAATTAAAATATCACAAAAGATTTCTATTTGAAATAAATACTGTTTTCATCATGAAAAAGTTTCACAAAAATATTAAGCTTCACAACTGTTTTCAACATTGATAAGAAATCAGCATATTAGAATGATTTCTGAAGGATCATGTGACACTTAAGACTGGAGTAATGATGCTGAAAATTCAGCTTTGCCATCACAGGAATAAATTACATTTTAAAATGTATTAATTATAAAAGAAAAAACAGCTATTTTAAATTGTAATAATATTTCACAATATTACTGTTTTACAGTATTTTTGATTTAAAAGGTGATGAATTGAGAAATGAGCCTTTACCTTGAGCCTTTAATATATATAAAAGTTCATCATGATATAAGAATATCCTGTAAGTTTCGGAGCTGAAAACTTCCTTGTTAGTCAAAGAAAAGCTTTTATTGACACCTGGCCCAGAAAATGCTCGACCTCAGCATATGCCAACACTTGACGTCATTGTGTGGTGAAAGGCCGCCTCAAGCCTTCGACTTGTGGAGCTAAATGGATCGCGTTACCGAGCAATAAACATGCTGGTTCCAGCTCGTGCGCAAGACATTGCGTTTGTTCACTTCATTTCACTGCGGAATCGTTTGTAAACAAGACACAGGAAGAGATTGGATTTGCAGACAGATTGAAATTAAACAATGCTGTGCCTTTTAGATTGGGTCCGACAGAAATGGTGCAACACACTTATGTGAGTACAACATGATTTGTAATAATATTGCATTGTTACAGATCGTATTGATTATGTGTACATGTCTAACTGAACATACTTTAGCATGCTGTCTCAGGTTGGAGAATTCTTTATTTGTGGTGTTATACGATTCGTGATCACTGATCAGACTCGGACATGTAACGTTATGGGCCAGGGCTCGCAAAGCCCAACGTCCCGGGGCTGTGTTTTTCAGATGGGCTACCAAAACGTAAGCCAGGCCTGCCGACGGGCAATCTTAAAGGGTCAAATAACATTCCTTTCTTGATGTGTGTTGTTCACTCTCTTGACTTGATATTTGAAAGGCACGTGTGTGTACAGTTTGCGGTTATATTCACCGATTGGGCGGGCCAAGTAATAAAAAAAATAACACTCCAATCAATCGCGGGTGGATGAGAGATAAATCATTGTGTTTGTTTGATAAAGACATTTTGCGAGCCCTGTGAGCTCTTCCCCACACACTTTCAAAACAATTCCCACATGTACTAACAGGGGAGCTGAAGCTCATTAAATATGCAAATCTTATCCAATCGTAGCAGTGGGCGTTTATTTCCAAGTCTTCAGTGCGGCACGCCCATAAAAACCAAGCATTCCATGAGAGAGGCTCAAAAGCAGGGTAGAAAATAGCCTATTACTTATTCATTATGATGTTTTTGAATGTAAAAACCACAGGAATGTCATAAGTTGACCTCTTGACTCGTATTTCTGGAGAGCGTGTGGCGGCGCCTGAATAATCGGCTGAGGCCCGGAGGCTTGCTCCAAACTTCATTTCGTTATACTGTACTTGTACATGTGTAATGACAAATAAACTTGAAACTTGAGTATCATTTTTTTTTAAAGCCAGTTCATGACCCCTTTAAAAAAAAAAAAAATGCAGCTTTTGTGAGTATTAAACAGTCCAAAAATCTTACCGACCCCAAAATTTTAAACAGTAGTGTGCATTAATTAACAAAAATTATAATATCTTACCATTATCTATCATTTTTTGTCATCAAGACTACGAATTAATCCAAGTGATTTAGAGTATTAATACAGTGTAACAACTTGATGTGAGAGACGTACCCGTGTGTATGCGCATATGGGTCTTCAGCTGGTTGCCTTGTCTGAAGGAGCGGGTACAGAGCTGGCACTGATAGGGTTTGAGGCCCTTGTGTATGCGCATGTGTCTGCGCAGACTGCTCATCTCAGAGAAGAGGTTCCCGCAGATGTTACAAATTGGCCTGTGTTTGTCCTGCAAAGGTTTCACTTCCTCTTCTCCCGCCCAGTCCTCGTTGTCATTGCCAAATTCGTCATCCTCTTCGTCGTCGTCTTCTTCCTCATTACTAGCTTGGCTTTCTTTCAGCTTTCTACTCAAGCTTCTCTTTCTGGTGCTGGCACGGATCTTCTTCGCAGCACTCGACTCTGAATCTTCTGTACCTTGAGATGAGCCTTCTTCAGTGTGTTTCTCAAAGTCTTGGTTTGCTTCTTCACCAGCTTCTTCTCCACTGTTCTCTATTGGATTTGAAGATTCGGGTGCCTCAGAAGAAAGGGGCTTAGAACGAGGTCTTCCTCTTTTACGGCCGGTGCCTTCGTTCTCTTTTGTTTTTGCAGTTTCTGAGCCATCTTCTGTGTTTGTAGTTGCAGTCTCAGTATTTGCAGTCAGGTTCTCAGTGGATAATGGCTTAGTCCGTGGTCTTCCTCTCCCTCGTTTGGAAGCAGAAGTTTCACCAGGGTTCTCTGTATCAGTCTTTTCCTTACTGTCATCTTCCTCACCAGCATTCACAGTATCGTCTTCAACAACCTCTGTTTCTTGGGTGTCTCCTTGTTCTTCATCCCCTTTGTCTCCGTCTACTTCAGATGATAGTGGTCTAATTCGTGGACGTCCTCTTTTGCGGGTAGAGTTCTCCCCTTCTTGATCTTTGGTTGCTACAGAATCATCTTCAACATTACCAGAATCATCTCTATCAGTAGACAAAGGCCTAATCCGTGGGCGGCCTCTCGGTCTTCCGGATCCTCTCCCTACAGAGCTGCTATTTGGATTCATAGTTAGCTGTGCTGGTGATTGATCAATTGAATCGAAAGTCAATGGCCTCACCCGTGGGCGTCCTCTCGGTCTCCCCCGACCTCTTCCTCTGCCTCTTTGAGCAGCAATGGCCTCACGCTCAACATCATCCTCATACAACCTGGTTTTGGGCTTCCTCCCTCTCTTGCCGCTTCTCTGCGGAGTTTGTTCGCTGGACCACTGGGTTTCATCTGTAGAGCCTGGATCATCCTGAGACCCATCATCTTTCTCTCCCCTTAACCACATCCGTTCCTCCACCTCTGAGATCGGCTCTAAAGGTTCATAGTCATCTGGGCTCAGGGGGGAATGTGGATCTTCATACTCCATTGGTCTTGCGGGCGAGCCACTAGTTTTGAGATCTTCTTGGGACAGTGTACAGCGAGCTACAACCTCAGGCATACCAAGATATGATGCAGCTTTCTGAACACTTTCAATTTCTTCCCTGTGGACAACAAAGCACAAGAGCTTTCAGTAAACTCTCAATCTTATATGTATGTATGTATTTATGCATGTATGTGTGTATATATATATATATATATATATATATATATATATATATATATATATATATATATATATATATATAAAATTTATATATATTTTTATTATTTTTTATTTATTTATTTATTTATTTATTTATATATATATATATATATATATATATATATATATATATATATATATATATATATATATCACTGTGCTATGAAATATATATATATATAAAATATCTTGCCAATTAAATATTTCATAGCACAGTGAAAATATATAATATATATATATATATATAAAATATCTTGCCAATTAATTATATATATATATATATATATATATATATATATATATATATATATATATATATATATATATATATATAAAATAGAATATTTAACATTCATTATCAATACTGAAAAAAAACCATATACTCATAAATTATATATATAGCTTTAATGTAGAGGTAAAGATGTGAAATATTGAAAAATGTAAATGAAATATTTCACAGCACAGTACAATTATATAGTTGTCTATAATAGAATATTTAACATTCATTATTAATACTATTTAAAAAATCCAAGTTTTTTTATTATACTTAGAATTATGAATATTATAATAATAATAATAATAATAATAATTTTTAATAATTATTTAATAATAAAGACAATTACATTACTTTTTCAGGCCTTAAAATTATGCTAAAATATATTCCACTCATATATTTTTTTAAAAGTCAGGTTTTATATATCAGTAGGAAGACTATATATAGATGAACTTATATATTTAGACTTCCATGAACTCACCCGTCCATATTCAATTCCCGGTGTAAATATATGTCAGTAGTTTTTCAAACACAGCACTGCTCACCAACTCTGGGTCTAAAGTTATGGTGGCATCCTCTCTTCCGGCATCAATAGACTGTGTGGAGAAATACTCACTAAAGGCTGCCAGAACATTGTGGTGGGCTTGATATTGAGCCTGTCCTATTGCTACTGTGCAGTCGCACAGAAAGCTTCTCTCACGTTGCCTCTTCAGCTGCTCCAAAAGAAACTCACTGTGAGTGATATGTGGCATGACGTGTAGAGTGCCAAGCTGCAATGACAAGAGCATCTTATAATATCTTCTTAAAGAGAAATTCTCTCATTGTTCACTTGCATTGCATCTTTTTCATATAATAAAAGTGGTGAATTGGGCCAAGCAATAAAGGTTTGGAACAACAGGAGGATGAATCAATTATTATATAATTTTGGGTGAACTAGACCTATGATGCAATTTTTACATGCAAGTTAATAGTTTGTAAGCAATTAACAACTAAAATAATTCACTTACCTCACGTAAATTTATGATGGTTTAAACCACAGCCAAGAACCTGTTTAAATGAAACAGACATGCATGTAAAAAAAATAAAATAAAGAACAGGCGCACATATAAAATAACCTATAACGTTATATAAAATTAGCGCTTGTCCGGCATCATCAGTTAAGGAAAATAAAAGTTCCCGCCCATTACTCAAAAGTTGGCTGAAATAACGAGCTTGATGATAAACTATCATTGTTAAAAGGCTACCCAAAATATTAGAATGCACCCAATAATTCTAGTTGTAAATATGCATTAAAAATAGCTAAATGCATTAGCTTCGGGATAAATGCACTGACGAATGTTTGTAATTTTGACATGCAAAACAAAGGGCTCTTATTTCGAAAAAGCTCGATCCGGTAGAGCGCGAGCCGCAATTCACAGGTTCGGTCTATGTGTTACAAACACAACACTGAAACGTGCAATAATTATTTAAATTATGTGATTAATAAATATAGAGTTGAATGCGATTTTTTAATAAAAATTCAGGTCTCACGTTATTTCGACAGTAGATTAAAATCTCTTTGCTTTGACGGCCATTTTCGAGGTCTTCAAGGGGATTGGTCGGTGACGTCATATCCTCCTGTCTGAATTCCTTCCGGTGTTTGAAGTGGAACCAAAAAAAAGAGCCAAACAAAAAAACAGCTGTGACCATTAGGTGGAGCCAAAGAGACACACCAGGCACATGAATGGACCGCTGTTGCGTTCAAGGAGAAATGCACTACTTAAAAGTTATTTTTGGGAATATTTTGTTCAATGTCGAGTTCTTTTGAAACGGCATGCTTTTATTTAATTACAAAAAAACAAAAAAAACAAAAAAAAAAAAAAACATAGGTCATCATGACAGCCTACATCTTTTCTCTTTTTGCTCCATTATACTGAGCTTACAAGCCAAATTTTACAGGCAATGTCATTCATTTCAATATCTAAATATGCCCTTGTGAAGAGATTTCATTAGTCAGTCAGAATATTAGATTTCAAATATTTTTAGGTTATTTAATTATTTATGTATTACTTCAGGTAGGCTAAACCTTCATAAATGTGGATGGTCGATGAGGAATGCTCTATATTCCCTACAGGATCCTTTCTACAGATTTTATATTACCTTTTTTAACCAGGAGAAAAGACTCACTGAAATCTCTTTTGCAGGAGTGTCCTGGCCAAGATATGGCAGCATTGAACCATGGATAATAAAGAAACTTTATAACTGATTTCTCAACCGTACGGTACACACAAAGAAAAAGGGTGTCAAAATTGTACCTTTAGGGGTACAACAGCTTGTCGCTGGGGCAGTACCCTTAAAAGGACACCTTTGTACCTAGTATGCATGACCGTATGGCTGATATGTCTGTATAAAAATAGCCAGATGTAGGACAGACTGAAGTGTGACAATTGGGCCTTCTGAGAGTGGATTATGAGGATATCCATGGGGATATATAAATATTTTCCTCAAGCAGACAAAAAAATGGAATTTAAAATACAATTTCATAAACGTTACTCACACATACATTCTGCAGTATTTTATTTTGCTTATAGTGGAAAGGAACTGATTAGGTAAAGAAAAGTGAGTGTTACATGTCAGAATGGTGCCAGGCAGTCTTTGAGCCCAAATATGCCAACTTCCCTACTATTTAGGCAAAAAAACTAAAAACAAAACACACAATAGGCTAGTATGTCTGAATTCACAGTCGATTCATAGTAGTCGAAAAGTAACTGGATGACCTACTTCTACCTGTAATATTTCGAAATACACATTCAAACTTTACTATCACACGAGGCCTTGAAAGAGGACCTGTAAATTGTGTGGAAGTAATACGCTTTACATTGCAATGCCGAAACTGCAGATGTAGCATGTCTGGATTGCACTCTTATAGAACATCTACTTTTTTCATTAGTTGCAAACTAAGTTTTTCAGATGTAGTACTTTGACAGCATGCGATTTTGCAAGTAGTACAAGAAAACTGATGTAGAAGAAGACTATTATGGCAACAGCAACAGTGTCCCTTTTGAAAATATTAAGAGTAATTCATTTCGCAACGTGTGAGATCAAGCAAGTGTTGCTATTACTTGCGTTCACACACCTACATAGTGTATGATTTAGGTCTAACCCCCATTTCACACCACACGCATCAGCAGAGTGTAAGAGATTGCTTACACTTGGTTGCTTACCCTATTTTGAGATTACTTGGTTGTACCAGTCAGCCAAACCAAAAAAGTAACTCTGTTTTGAATATCCAGTAACATTTTTCACAACAGGAATACTGCAAGCTTTGTAAAATATCTGTTATGTTAAATGCTTTTAATTGCTGAATTAACTTAATTTACTGAAATTTGAATTTATCGAATGTTATGAATTAAAATAACTGTAAATTGCCTGGATATTACTTTGACCAGCACAATATAAAGTATACACCGATCAGGCATAACATTATGACATGTGAAGTGAATAACACTGATTATTTCTTCATCATGGCATCTGTGGGTGGGCTACATGTTATGTTACATGTATTGTATTGTATTGTATATATTAGGCAGCAAGTGAACATTTTGTCCTCAAAGTTGATGTTTTAGAAGCAGGAAAAATAATTTGAGCGAGTTTGACAAGGGCCAAATTGTGATGTCTAGACGACTGGGTCAGAGCATCTCCAAAACTGCAGCTCTTGTGGGGTGTTCCCGGTCTGCAGTGGTCAGTATCTATCAAGAGTGGTCAAAAGAAGGAACACTGGTGAACCGGCGACAGGGTCATGGGCGGCCAAGACTCATTAATGCACGTGGGGAGCGAAGGCTTGCCTATGTGGTCCGCTCAAACAGACGAGCTACTGTAGCTCAAATTGCTCAAGAAGTTAACGTTGGTTCAGGGGTCTAGTGGAGTCCATGCCTCAACAGGTCAGGGCTGTTTTGACAGCAAAAGGGGGATCATAATGTTATGCTTGATCTGTGTATGCATTATTTATTTCTAAACAAATACATTTTATTTCATATGGACCCTGATAATTATGGATGGTATCTAGCAACTACTAACATTGTTATAGGTATGTTTATTATTCAAAAAAGCCTATAAAATAGTACTGCATTTTTTTTTTTCTTCATTGGCCTAGGGGTGAAAGTTGAAGGGTTAAGAGTGCATATATGCTTAGAGATTGTAAAAATCTTCTATTGGGCTTTACTAGACATCACACCCTGCAAAAACTCATTTTGGTCACTCTCGAAAAAATTTATTTCTGGGATATTTTATCATTTGTGGCTGTCAGGGAGCCACAATATGCTGGAGACTCCTGAAACTTCCGGGAGAGGTGGGATGTCTGCTTTTCACATTTAACATTTTTAACCCAGGGTTAAAAATTAATGATGTTACCACAGGGTTTTGTAAAAGACCTTTTGTAAATTTGCTCTTGATTTTGATCAAGCAATTACGCAGTGGCATTAAACATCATCAAGGTGACAATGAACCAGAAAAAGTGAAGCTATACTGAGATTTAAATAGGCGTATAAGCCTATATACTTTTACTAATCTAACATATAACTACCTACCAGTTATATCTCTTTAAAACAGGTTATGTCACTGAACTCAAGAATTAAATCATTTAGGTTCTGGCTACAGCCCTTGGGAAAGTGAATAAATAAATAATTGATTGTGGTCACCAAACCCACATTAGTATAAACCATTTTGTCATAGTTTTATTAAAAAGGTCTAGGCAAAATGACAAAGAGGCAGAAACAGCAACACCCTTGTCTCTGCAGTGCTGCTCCCATGATATCTATTTACATAATCAGCTGCTTCTTGTTACAAAACAATCTGTCTGTTATGAGCATCTCCTCCTCTCTTGACAGCACACGGTTAGTGTTCCATCACACGCTCAACACCTTCAGCATTGTGCTTAACAACAGGTTCATCTCAGACAGGTATCCCTTTACTTTGCATTGTTATTATGCCTGTTTTGTGATATATTTTGTGATATTATTATGTTATATCATATTTAATCATGCTGTGTTTGTTCTAAAAAATGTTGGGCTACCACCTTTAAAAACAGAAAAAGCAGATACCTTCAGCAATGACGTTAGGCTATCTAACAAACTGGATTTAATATGATTTAATCAAGCCTATTATTTAACAATAGCATTACAGTTATATGTTTATATAGCCTATAATGTTTTGTTCACTTCTATATCATATTAGTATATAGGGTGAATTCAGGGTGATTGGGATACTTTCTGCCATTGAGATGGCTTGGAAAAAGTGTCCCAATCAATATAATTTCATCAATAAGTGATAGATATTAAAAAAATGTATAACATAACATAGTTACTGCACGTGCACACCACTGATTTGTTGTGCGGATTTGCAAACGGGTCCAGCAGGTTTGACAGCTTTAGAAAAAAAATCATGCCATTCCAAACAAAGGCGTCTAAAAAACTCTTCACATGCTACATTCCTCTGCTATGTGAATTGTGAGCCGTTCATACAATGAAACACGAGACAGCGCAGCGAAATGGAAAATAACTTTTTTGAGAGTCTCTAGCCATTTTTAAAATAATTTCTGTTAACTTGACACGCCAATTTAACTCTAATTTCAACTCTCTTGAATTTAGCATTTTTTTCATGTCATTACATTATTTAGAGCATAAGAAACAAATTTATTTTTTATTTTTATTTTTTTTGTGAAAAATTATATTCATATGTTATGCTATGGACTCATTTGTTTAAAAAAATGAAATGACATAAAATGACAGGTATAGGCAAAAACAATGGGATTTTTTTTCATTCACCAATAAATTTTCAGGATTTTTTTAACCAAACTTTGTTTAAAGATGATTCTCAAAGATTTATAAAAGATATAACGGAATGAATTGATATACTATTTTACTTTATGCAATATATGGGTAAATATATATCGGTTTTATACACTGGTTTTCCCATTCAATGCAATGTATCTATACACTGTATCTAATTTGCATATTAATGTGTTCTTGGAGCAACATGTAATGAAAAAGAAGTGTATTATAATAATAATAATAAAGATATTATGTTCATAATAATATCTGATATTTTATAGGAACATTTATATGTCATTTCTTTCCCTATTCACTTGTGTCTCCCAAAATGCCTGATAAACATGATTTAATTTGATCATTCAGTCAGTTTCAAAGACCAAGGAGAAGTTATCCTGGTGAAACCTCAAAACAAATAGTATCCCTGAATTCTTGAGCTCATGACTCCATAACTTTCTCGTCACAGCAGAGACAGCATCTCTTGACAGGATGAAGGCCGTGATTGTGTTGCTCTTGCCTCTTCTACTTCCCTTAGTCTCTGCTCAGACATTCCGTTGGGGTCCCTGCCCAACACCAATGGTCCAGCCAAATTTTGAATTAAGCAAGGTAGGACTAGCTATACAAATATATAGTTCGCCCCAAAAATGTATCATTATTTACTCATCCTCATGTATTTCCAAATCTAAAAAGCTTTCCTGTAGCTCAAACAATAAGAGTGTGGTGCTAACAACGCCAAGGTCATGGGTCTGATTCCCAGGGAAAACAAAATGTGTACCTTGAATGCAATGTAAGTTGCTTTGGATAAAAGCGTCTGCCAAATGCATAAATGTAAATGCTGGCTTGGAATGACATGAGGATGAAAAATAATGATTTTGGAGTGTGCATGTCTTTTTAACAGTGTACTGTCTGCTTATATGATCTATTTTCATTTCAAGTACCTTGGAAAGTGGTATGAGATCGAAAAGCTCCCAGCATCTTTTGAGAAAGGCAAGTGCATTGAGGCAAACTACGCGGTAAGACCTGACAACACCATCGAAGTTCTCAATGTTCAGACATAGTGAGTAGTTTATCGACCTAATCAAGTCTTTCGATTATATTTTCTCTAAATAGAATTTTTGTCAGCATCATTTATCCATGTATTTATATAAAACAGCAAGGGAAAAATTAGAAAAGCAGAGGGCACGGCAGTCGTCCAGGACATGAGGGAGCCAGCTAAGCTTGGAGTCAGTTTCTCCTACTGTAAGTCCATCAATGTTTTCTGTGTGATTCAGTTTTTACATCTAGAACATTCTAGAATCTATTGTTTTCAATTGTGAAGAGCTAATTTTTTTTAATTGACTTTCTTTTTTTCCATATACAGTCACACCCTACGCCCCATACTGGGTCCTGTCCACTGACTACAACAGCATTGCTCTTGTTTATTCGTGCACTGATGTTCTCAGGCTGTTTCATGTGGACTACGCCTGGATCCTCTCACGCTCACGCATTCTGCCCCCAGAGGCCGTCTACCATGCCAAAGAGATCTTCTCACGTGACAACATCGACGTGAGCAAAATGCTACCCACAGATCAGCAAGGATGCGATGGTCCTTTTTAAACAGTGAAGACTGAAATATATATATATATTTTTGGTTCAGAAAAGTTTAAGTGCCTTCACTATCTCTATTATGAATGAAAAACTGAATTATCATCTACTCACATCCTGCAGATAATATAGTGCTCTATACATATTTTTGCACCTCTTGAAAACTAAATAAAGCATTACCTTTTGCCAAAGACGTTTTTGCTTATGAAGTTCTCTGTGTCATGTCATTCCTGAATAATGATTTTAATAAACAGGTGTTTATTTTGTGAATATATACGAGTCCTGTCTGTTCTGCACAAGTTGATATGTGCATTGGTCCTCAAAATGGTATTTTGCCTTTCGGAATGCTTTGTGTTTAGATTTCTATTGGAATATTAATGAATTAAAAACGGAATTATGTTCTTGGAATCTAATGATGCATAAACCGACTTGATTTGAAATGCATATCATAGATGGTCTTGAGGTGGTTTCAATGATGTAGATCTAGTTTGGGAGGGGACAAAATTTTCCTGAACTCGGGGTCCAGTTTGTGCAGAACCTGTGAAGCACAAAATCCTTTAGCTCCCAGAAACTGACGGACCTTGTACAATCAGTGCAGCAAAGGAGGTAATGTTGTTTATTTCAAAACTATTATGAGGAATGCATGAATGTAGTATAGCAATAGTTTAACTGTTTTTCAAGCTTATACATTAACCATCAATTTTAATAGGTAAACGTCTCTTTTTTATTTCCAGGGAAGGATGAAGTGGAATATGCTTTTTTGGGTTTTCTTGCTGTGTTTTCTTGCTAATAATCTCAGCAGTAAGTAGTGCATATTCCTCATATAACTATTATCAGCTCTGGACATTTTAGATATTTGCTTTTAAAGCTGCTTCATGATTTTCAGAATATGAGAATTTAAAAAAAGACTGATTTTAATAGTCACACACTTGCTATTTGTCAACTAAACAAACTTGAATACGCGTTTAAAGGGAAACAATGAAATACCACATGTTAATATTACATGTTCATAAACTTGAGCTTGAGTTGTGTTCATCAGGACAAGTGTGCACATAGTTAGGAAAATATTTGAGGAGGAAACGCACACATTTCTTGAATCCCTCGGGAGATCCTCAGTTCTCCACGTCTGAATCAGCTCTTTGTAAGGGATTTCATTCACTCTTCCTCTACTTTCTCCTTCCACAGGTGCCAGATTCATTCCTGAAGGGGGTAAACAGACTATTTATAATTTTGTTTACACACCTTTAGCCAGTAAATACAGTGTTAATAGTAGCATTTTTTTTTAAAAATGCACAATGTAGCTTTTGTTTGAACAAATAATTGGATTGTATGAACTGTTGGTGGTGTTTTAAGTGTATTGTTGTGTTTGCCGGTCTGAGGACACAAAGAGGCACATTTAGACATTACTTCTGCAGTTGCACATCATCAGGAATTCTGGAATGCAAGAATTCAGCAAAAATACACAAGCTCTATTTTTCTCTCTCTCTCACACACACAGTACCCTATGAAAAGCCCCCGGCTGTGCCCTACTGGTCATATTCCACCTCAGATTTCTGGAACTATGTGGAATACTTCCGCAGCATTGGGGCCTACGAGCAGATCAATGAAATGGCCAGAACATTCTTCGCCCATCAGCATCTGGGAGACACGCTGGGTTATGAAGTGCCAGAGCAACACGAACACTAGTGGATGTCATTAGCCTAGTTCATCAGTCATAGTTTCTGTCACTAGAAACTAAAGATAATTACTGAAATATAACTAAAAATGATGAATCTTGTGCCTTATTACTACTAATAAAAATGCATATATAGGATTCACTGTTAATGTTTCATTGTAGTGTGATTATCAGCTTCAGAGTGCATGATTGTGATGTATTATACGACTAGTTACAAATAGGAAATGTAAGAAATAAAACAAAAGTATCATCCTGATGCACAGAAGTGATTTTTATACCATCACTAGCAAACTGTGAGGACCAGTTCTCCAACTGAGCCATTGGGACCCGTTTTCCAGCCGGTCACATTTTGACGTAACACAACCAGTGGTGTGAAGAAAATAAAAATAAAAAAAAATCCGCGAATCGATTCGTTCGAACAGTTCGTTATAAAGAACCGATTCGATGCGTTTTACGGCATTATGTGGTCCCTACCGACTGGTGTGGCATATTTCATGTTAAACATTCAAATAAAAACACATATTTCTTTATAATATGGCTGCTGATTGCTGTTGTTTTTATTATTATTATTATTATTATTATGCTGGTTATTTTTGATCAGGCAATGTATTAATAAGAATTGTTATCATGTGTACATTTATTACATTTACTACAGTCATTTAAAAATACAGTGTGCATTCATGCACATGTCTTGAAAAGGTTTGCGCGAACAAATCATTCAAATCGACTTTGGAAACAAGTTCATTTAAAAAGATCCGACTCAAAAGAACACTTAATTCACGAATCGCGAATTGAAACACCACCGGAAACAGAGGGGACACAACGAACGGGTTGTTTTGGTGAATTTGACAGTGAGCTGAAAAACACACAATTTTAACATTTATTTATCGCTGCTTTTTTATAAAAACTCGCGCTGAAGTCATGAAGCCAGCAGTTGACGAGATGTTTCCCGAGGGAGCTGGTCCGTATGTGGACCTGGATGAGGTTGGTGTTTACACATTGTTCACTGCACGATAGCCTGTGATAAGACGTTGTCTTTAAGTTTAACCGTTACATACGCTAAATAATCTCAGATAGGCCTAACTTATATGTATCCGAACAGATTTGTGTGCCATTTCATTTAAATCTGCGCTAACGTAACGTTAGCTATTATGTGTAACTTAGCTAATCTTTCTTCCAGTAAGCGCATAAGTCCAATTTCCTCAGATGCATACTTTATCTCATTAGTATTTATTCAATAAATGTTTGGGTGTATTATTTGTTCTAAAAAAGTATGACCTTGTTCGTTTAAAATAAATGACAGACTAAATGCGTGGACACTAGACAGGTCTCTGTAGTAATGCTGAGTGTGTGTTGACAGGCAGGGGGCAGCACTGGACTGCTGATGGATCTGGCCGCCAATGAGAAGGCCGTGCACTCAGACTTTTTCAATGGTGAGACTCACAAACTCTAGTTATCTGATACAATACAATGCAGTAATCATTTACTTTTTTTTGACATGTCCAATAATTTGTCTACTAGAAATGATTTCAATGGAAATTCCTGGGTAAGATTTTTATTTGTACAGATTAAATACTTAGAGCAGAGCAAAACCTACACGTTTTCAATATTTATTTACTTCTCCAGGCCTGGAAATTACTATTTTTAAATCCTACATTGAAAGCAGGTCTTTTATCTGCTTACAATTTTATTTATATATTAAATTGATATTTTATTGTGTGTGTGTGTGTGTGTGTGTGTGTGTGTGTGTGTGTGTATATATAGATATATATATATATGTGTGTGTGTGTGTGTATGTATGTATATATATGTGTGTGTATGTGTGTGTATGTATGTATATGTATGTATATGTGTATGTGTGTGTGTGTGTGTGTATATATATAGATATATATATATGTGTGTGTGTGTGTGTATATATAGATATAGATATATATATGTGTGTGTATGTGTATGTGTATGTGTATATGTGTATGTGTATATGTGTGTGTATGTATGTATGTATGTATATATATATATATATATATATATATATATATATATATATGTGTATGTATGTGTGTGTGTATGTATGTGTGTGTGTGTGTATATATGTATATATGTGTGTGTATTAGTGCTGGGAAAAATTAATCCTGATTAATCGCATCCAAAATAAAATTGTTTACATAATATGTGTGTGTGTACTGTGTTTAATTATTATGTATATATAATTTTTATTTATTTATATATGATAAATTATATATACATTATATACATGCAAATATTTCTTAGATATATTCACGTTTGTGTATTTATATATACATAATAATTTTACACAGTACACACACATTATGTAAACAATTTTATTTGGAATGCGATTTAATCACGATTAATCACATTTATATTTATATATATATATATATATATATATATATATGTGTACACACATGTGTATATAATGTTTGTGTTAATGTACTGTATGTACACTATATTGCCAAAAGATTTGGGACATCTGCCTTTACATGCACATGATCTTTAATGACATCCCATTCTTAATCCATAGGGTTTAATATGGAGTTGGCCCACCCTTTGCAGCTATAACAGCTTCAACTCTTCTGGGAAGGTTTTCCACAAGGTTTAGTTGTGTGTTTATGTGAATTTTTGACAATTCTTCTAGAAGCGCATTTGTGAAGTCGGGCACTGATGTTGGGCGAGAAGGCCTGGCTCACAGTTTCTGCTCTAATTCGTCCCAAAGGTGTTCTATCGGGTTGAGGTCAGACTCTGTGCAGGCCAGTCAAGTTCCTCCACACCAAACTCGCTCATCCATGTCTTTATGCACTGGTGAGCAGTTATGTTGGAACAGGATGGAGCCATCCCCAAACTGTTCCCACAAAGTTGGGGGCATGAAATTGTCCAAAATGTCTTGGTATGCTGAAGCATTAAGAGTTCCTTTCACTGGAAATAAGGGGCCAAGCCCAACCCCTGATAAACAACCCCACACCATAATCCCCCCTCCACCAAACTCTACACATGGCACAATGCAGTCAGGCAAGTACCGTTCTCCTGGCAACCGCCAAACCTAGACTTGTCCATCGGACTGCCAGACAGAGAAGCGTGATTCATCACTCCAGAGAACACGTCTCCGCTGCTCTAGAGTCCAGTGGCGGCGTGCTTTACGCCACTGCATTTGACGCTTTGCATTGCACTTGGTGATGTAAGGCTTGGATGCTGCTGCTCCGCCATGGAAACCCATTCCATGAAGCTCTCTACACACTGTTATTGAGCTAATCTGAAGGCCACACAAAGTTTGGAGGTCTGTAGCTATTGACTCTGCAGAAAGTTGTGACTTCTGCGCACTGTGCGCCTCAGCCTCAGTTGCTGTTGTTCCCAATTGCTTCCACTTTGCTATAATGCCACTAACAGTTGACAGTGGATTTTTTTTAGTAGTGAGATTTTCACAAATAGATTTATTGCACAGGTGGCAACCTATCACGGTACCACACTTGAATTCACTGAGCTCCTGAGAGTGACCCATTCTTTCACAAATGATTGTAGAAGCGTCTGCATGCCTGGGTGTTTGATTTTATACACCTGTAGCAATGGAAGTGATCGGAACACTTGAATTCAGTGATTGAGGGGTGTCCCAATACTTTGGCAATATAGTGTATGTGTGTGTATGTTATATATTCAACTAATATTATTTTTAAATAACTTTATTTCAATTAACTTAAATTTTTCAATATGTATGTGTATATGTGTGTTGTTTCTGTGCAAAAAACAAAACAAAAAAAAAACATTCTTTCCATCATTTAAATTGCTGTTTTTTGTTGTTTGCTTGGCAACGGAATATTGCAAAGTGCTTTAGCATGCATACTCTACAATTTTCTTTACACTTTTCCGCCGGCTCTATATACTGACAGTAAAGGTAGTTTCAGCTTGGCACAGGATGACCTAAAAAGCAGGCAGTTAAAGAGTAAAGGAGGTATGAAACTGAGCCCATGTAAAGCGCTTTTATTGGGCTTCATTGGCTCCAGCGCAGCAGGTCTTCTCTCTTTAGGGCCTCTGTATCCATCTGCAGCGCTTGAAGTAGCTGAACACGTGTCACTCTGGGGCGTTTTATCAGGGGGCCTTTTTGAAAGCTTTACGGAAAATAACCCAGAGACCCTGATAATACCCTTATTTTACTGAGAACAGCATGTCATAGATCAGGTATTTGTGCAGACTATTCAAAAAGCAAATGTTTATTTTAAAAAAAGCTCTTCAGGTTTATTTTGCTAAATTAAAAGTACTGTATTCATAGAGAAAATAATCTTTTTTTTGTGTGTTGTGCTACTCCTTTACACTTCTCTTTCTCCACAGATTTTGAAGATCTATTTGATGACGATGATATTCAGTGATGAAGAGGACGAATAGGAGGAATTTCTCCATTGTATAAAATGTTCATTGTTGTACATTTAAGTGAGTGATGTTGCATTGTTAACTTTTCAGTTCATTAATAAACTTGTGTGCAATACAAACGCTTCCCTTTGCCAGATGTTTCCACATGTTAAAAATCCCAGACATTCCACGTCAAAAGTTGGAATTATTATAAACGTCTTTTTCCCTAGGCTGAAATCTGTTTCTAGCCCTGATTGTAGGTTTTTGCACATTCCTGAACACCTGTAAGTGTGCATAATTACATGTGCGATCCGCTGTTAACATAAAGCACAGATGTTTTACGCTCTGACATTGACATAAAAATATTTTTTCGTCCATATATATCTGAACTCGCATCATAATCTGTTTTTATTCAGGTTAGACGATAAAATAAAAAAAAACCTGTATTAAAGGGATAGTTCACCCCAAAATGAAAATTCTGTCATTTACTCACCCTCAAGTTGTTCCAAACCTGTATGAGCTTCTTCTGCTGAAACACACCAAAAAAATATTTTAAAGAATGTTGGTAATCAAACAGTTGACAGTAGCCATTGACTTCCATAGTAGGAAAAAAAAATACTACCCATTATATATAATACTACCAAATAAATGATGGCAAGATTTTCATTTTTGGGTGAACTATCCCTTTAACTCTTAATCTGTATCACTGCATCACAAATAGGGTTTTAATTGTGAATAATCACTTTTAATGTCATTCTGTGCAGTTAATTATGGGATGATGGATTGAGCTGGTGCTTGGCAGATGTGCATATGATAAAATTCCCCATGAGGGGTTTTTACAAAGTTTGCTGCACTTGACGGTTCAGTGCATTAAGTGTGACACACAATATTCAATATACAGAGGTTTGTTTAATGTCCGTTATTCTGTCAGTTAAAGATAACAAGGATCGTCGTCTGACAAAACATTTATGGGAACATCCTCCCCATTTACTCGGCACTGTTAAGACTTGTATAGTATGTTCCCAGCTGCTAATGACAGCCCTGAAGCTGTGTTATTATATGGACTTAAATGTAAACTTTAGATTTGTTTACAGGGTTCTCATTAAGCAAAAACCACTTATTTAGTAACTGAAAGCTAATGTAAAGTTACTAAATGCACCTTTTTTACATTCTCAATTTTCAAAGCAACTAGTTTAGGAATAGACATATAGGTGGTTTAATTTTATGTACCTCAATTATTGATAATGTTCTAATCAATGGAATTATATCTTGATTCTTGTTCTTCGCATTTTGCGTTTATCCCTGAATACTTTCTAAATGTTAAACAGTTGATGTTCTTTTCTCTCCTCCTGTGTCTGTTTATAATTACAACATCTGATTGGTTGGCTTGCTTGGCCAGAGAAGACCAATGGTAGTGTTGGAAGCAGCATACTTGGCCCCATGGGATGCACCTTTTTTGTTTTTAATTATCAAGGTTGGGTTTAAATTGTGGCCAGGTTGTCAACGGTGGCACAGTCGGTGTACAAGGGTGTGTTGAGACTAGTACACGAGGGGATTGGCTCACCTTTCTCTTCCAGTCAGTCAGCTGCATTGCTGAACTTCAAGGCCCAGTCGGCTGTCACAGACTGCCTCTCTTCAGAGGTTCACGTCACCACATCCTAACACAGGTAAGACACAGTTCAGACCCCTTTGTATGTCCTCTTCTATGTTTCAAAAACCCTTAACAATATGCAGATGTGCACCAATATTTACTATGCTTACAGAATGCACAATTAAAAGATCATAAGAAATTTATGCATTTAAGAAAATACTTCAAATGTTTTGTTTTTGTTAATCTTGTAAGCTGGACCAGCAAAATGCTGACACTGACAGGAATATTATGAGATAGTGTAAAGAGCTTGAATGTGTAAATGAAATGGTTGTTGAACTTGCCTTGAAATTGCAAATGCCACACGTCTCAGGGATGAAAAAAAAATTTTTTTCTTTGTATACAGGCATTAGTAACATGTAACAACAAATAATTAGCAGGTAATCAACCATATGGAGTGAATTGTCTGTCAAATTCTGTCTATATGAGTGATTCTATATCACATTCAATTTTAATAATTCAGTGCTTGCCAGACACAAGTTACTTAAAAGTAATTTCTTTATAGTATTGTTAGTCAACTGTTACAGACAAATTAGGCAATGTGTAGAAATAACATTGGTAACAGAGTTTGACGGTGACAGGATTGACAATTTTAAACTTTTTAGCCCAAAACTCCACTTGTTAGCATAAACGCTAAGAGCACATGGCACTAATGAAATCATGATTAAAGGACTTAAACAACCCACTGTGTAATCAGTGATAAATTCTGTTTCTCTTGGTGTAAGAACTTTTTATATTATATATTAATATTTTCTCAGAGAGAGCACACATACCTTTCAGTGCTTCAGATCTTATCAGTGAGGGAAAGTGACAATTTCCTGTATCTTACATAGTTGTGGGAGACAATTCCACCAATTTAAAGGCAAAGTATGGTACAGTAATAGAATTGATGAAAGATTTATGTATGTTTATAAGATATTAAGATATTATAAATTCTTAAAGCTTTTATTAATAAAATAAATGAAATATGTCCGAAAGATAAAATATTTTTTATTACACGATACGGGAAACAAGAAATCATGATTTTCAGCTATATAAGACAGAGAATATTATATTGTTATGGCCTGTAACATCTTGTGATCCATGACAATGAGTAACAAATGATTAAAATAATTACAAATATAACCATTTGAAAAAGAAAAGAAAAAAAGACTTTGACACCAAATGTACCTGCAGTTATAGAATCACACATATTTAAAGTTTTCTTTCCTATTTGATAAATTCTTCAGCTCCAAAATTTCAAATACTTTCAAATTTAGATAATACAGTATCAACAGTAGGAAGATTTCTCTCATAACAGCTCTCATTATCATCTTGATTGAGCTTCATCATGTTAAAGAATGGATATGAAAGCTTAAGAAATTGCAAATAAATGCTATAATTAATGTGGTTTATCCAAAGGAATCAGGAAGGTTAAGAATGGCTTGTTTCCGAGGATCTTCCATCTTCCATGTGTTGCTGCTTGCAACATTATTATTACCAGGTGAGAGAGTTTGAATTACTCTTTTAAATAATTTAGTCATGCATCCTTATTTTTAGTAGTTCTATGATAAAAGATCTGTTAGAAGCTTCACGACCTTGTATCTTCTGACTGAAATTTCCCAAAAGTCCTGTAGCGAACGAGGGGGTATCGGGTTTCTGGGCGCTTTGCTTTTTGCTCTGCAACTGATAAAATGATTAATGGTTGTGAGCAAAACTCAAGTGCACCAGGTTTCCAGATGTGGCAGCAGTTTACAAGCTCATAAAAATAAACTTGCTGATACTCTGAAAGAGCAACATTTCCTTTACCTACATCATATAAGACACTGAGATCTTCCGTTCAGTCCCCTCACAGTAAAGACTACACATCCATGATCCACTCCACACATTCCAGCAGAGATGAATGTTACCTTAAGAGAGATGAGATGGAAAAAGTGTCCGTTCAGACATTATTCTGATGCTAGGATAATTAGGTTCACCTGTAGGTATAGAGGCTCCTTCCCTTTGTAGATTTTATAGCTTTTGCTTGTATGAGCCCAGTTACTGCAGCCCCCTGCCAGGCATCAAAGTGCTGATGTGCGCTGTTTGAAGATTAATTTCCTACAAAACCCTGTATGTTACTACCTTTCCCTCCCTCCAAAACTTGTAAACTGCATCCTGCTGCCCTCAGCTCATTGGGTCTTTACTCTCTGTAAGCATTTTCTACTCTGTCTTTGACAAATGCAACATCTGGTTGAGACTTGGACCCCCTAATTTCTTTTCTCTCTACTCTTCTTCTTTAACAGAGTTTCTGTTGGCTGGTCCTGTTACCCAGCATTTAAAAGGAGATGGTAAGTACAGCTTGTTCTCCTGTTCTGTCAGAGTCTTTATTGATATATCTGTTGTATAGCTACAGTATAATCTGTTAGATATGCACAATGAAGTAACATGTAATGTTTCTGCCAGATGGAAGTGATGAAAAGGCAGGCGTTGAGGCGGGCCCAAAGAAACTAATCCGCAACAGGAGAAACATCAGTTGGTACAAGCAGCACTCTGACTTCTGGAGCTGGTACAAGTACTTCACTGATAATGGAAACCAAGAGGGAGTGAGTACAGCATATTGTGAACTAAACAGGACCTACAACCGTGCATAGTTTTTGCATAGGTTAATCTGAGGAATGCCCAATATAATCGGTACCATATTGGTTATTGGCTGATATTTTTAATTGATCAGTAACAGTAAATGATATTTAAACGTCATGGTCATTTTTACATTTAGATTATACATTTTGCCATCTTCTAATGCTCACTGAAAATTAATCTTTATAGCACTAATAATTTAATAATTCAATGTAATTTTTAGCAAGTTTGAAAAAGAATATCCCATTTTCATTCTGCATATTATAATTTTGGCATGTCTATATTCCCTTGTTTTTAGTGTTTTATTTGTATCATTTGTTTCTATAAATGTATTTATACAAAAAATTTTGATCACACTTTATATTAGGGTCAAATTCTCACTATTAACTATGACCTTTGCCTCAAACTCTTAATTACTGCTTATTAATAGTTAGTAAGGTAGTTGTTAAGTTTAGGTATTGGGTAGGATTAAGGATGTAGAATATTGTCATGCAGAATAAGGAATTATTATGTGCTTTATAAGTACTAATAAACAGCCAATATCCTAGTAATATGCATGCTAATAAGCAACTAGTAAATAGTGAGAATTGGACCCTAAACTAAAGCGTTACCAAATTTTTTAATATCGGCCATTTATCGGTTATTGGTCATCACATGCATGAACTTACTGGAAATGTAATACTATAAAATAAAATTGGGGTATGATTAAGGTTACTTATGTATTTTTTGTTGGTTGTATAATCCAAGTACTGAATCAAGATCATTCACTGCCACCTTTCAGGTTGCAGAGCTGGATCGCGTCTATCTGGCGTACTTGCAGAACAAGAATCGGGCTGAGGCACGTCGTTCCTACAAGTTGTACCTGCAGCACCTAGGTGACATCTACAAGTCTTGTTCTGAGTCTGATGACCCAAACTGCGTGGCCTCATACACCAACAGACCCAAGCCCAAGGCTGAGGCACCAGCCCCTGCACCAGTCAAGTCTTGTGACCCTTACAGAGACCCGTATTGCTTATACTCAAAGGGATACTCATATTACCCATACCTGGCTCCAGCCCCAGCTGCTGTCAAAGCCCCTGCACCTGCTCCAGTGAAAGCCCCAGCTTACATCCACACTCCTGTGGTGAAAGATCCACGTTCTGGTTATTACTACCACTCTCCGTTGGTACAACCCTTCCTGTCAGCTGAGCAGAGAGCAGAGTTGTTGCGCATCTGTGATGCGGAAGATGTTGAGTGTCTCCAGTACCACCTCCGTGCTGCTTATGGATACAAGCCTGCTGCTGCCCTGGCCCCATCCTACGCCCATCTCGGCTGCAACCCTAAGACAGATCCTCACTGTGTCCCTCATCTGGTCCAGAAGGCACCCTCTAGTCTGTACATGCGGTATCCCCATTGTGACCCTCGGGTTGACCCATACTGTGCTTATGCTGCTGCTCTGGCATCCTCGCAGAACCTCGAAGCCCCACCTTCTGGCTCGGAGAGACCCTGCAACCCTCTCTATGATAATAACTGCAACCCTCTGACAGCCACAAGGTTTGGCAGCTTAGCCTCTGAAGATCCGAAAGACGACCCCGCCTCTGAAGCCGGCGCCATGCGGGCACCTCCGAGCCCTCGTTACGACCCTTATGCCATGTACCGAGATTCATCTGCTGGGGCTGACCTGAGAAGACACCTGCCTACACAGCTCCAACCTCCAAGGCACCAACCAGAGGAACCTCAACATCCTTTGGGACCCCGCGGGAAGACCAAAGAGGGCTATGACTGTTTCATTGGGTATGATGAAGAGTGCTTCCCACTGGGCTCCCAAAACGAGCCCCGTCCTGCTGTGCACAGACAGACATCCTACCTGACCGAACCCTACGAGCCCCACCTGAATGCTGATGGATCCAGAAATGGGGTGATCGAGCCTGATCCCGACTGCGACCCAGAGTACGACAGAAACTGCCGCTTGCGCCGCCACGAGCCAGCCGAACCCGCCAGTCCTTCACCTCAAGAGGAGCATCCAGCCCGGGAGCAATCCCACGAGGAGGTCCCCCAGTATCGAGAAGAGTCCTACCCTGAGATCCCAGGCTATGACCAACAGCAATACGAGCCTTACGTGAGCGGACAAGAGGATCCATATGCAGGATATGGCCCCCAGGAACCAGGAGCAACTAGTTTTCAGGATGTAATGAGAGGATATGGTGGTCGGTACCCTGGCCAGGATGACCACCGTGCCTACAATGGAGACTACAGAAATAAATAAATACCTGTGACAATGTATGCCAAGAATAGTAGATCAGGACAGAATGTGTTTGTTTTTTTTGTAGATAAATATTGAAATGCACACTTGTAGAAAAGGTGCACATGTCAGTTTTCACAGGATTTTCGAGAGCTGCTGAAATTTCCTAGCTCTGGAGCACTTGTATAGGGGAAAAAAGTTGTTTTGTTTCTTATGACTTCTTGCTGATTCTTTTAGCCAGTGTAACCTTATTGTGTGTTGCAGCTTCTCTAGGAGATTTGACTTATATACAGAGTGTTTTCAGCTCCATTTCCTAATAGAGGAGCACTCTTCCTAGCTCTCCATCTTTGTGGAGGGAAAATAAGCCAACCATAGTGTATAAAATATCAATAGTGTACTTGAATATACTGTAATCATGATCACCTCTCCCATTTTGGTTAGATTCATTGGACAAATTAATGTTTCCCTTCAAATTAATATTTAATGAACTTCTGGGCCCTTGCTTATTTGTATTCTTTTTTTAAATTGCCAAATTGATGCTTTGTGATTTGTTTGCATATTTGTAAGATGTTTTTCTTTGAATGTTTCAAATAAAAGCTTTAAAGTTCTTGAGCTTTTTGTTCCAAATGTATGATTACTACAGACAAGCTACCTAATTAAACAAACAAATCGTTTTTCAATTTAACACAATGAAATAACATTGCTTTTGGCAGAAATTGCTGTTGCTCACGTTATTTTGTTTAGACTATATCATACAAGATCATCACACACACACACACACACACACAAATTAAATAGTCTGCACCAAATTAGCATACAAATCCAAATTTAATAACAAGCATCCCACCAGTATATATACTGGTTTCACAGTTTAAACTTTAGCAATCTTGACTTTGTCTATGTCAGTAATATGACACATAATTTGCATTATTTCTCAGTTAACTGTCTTGGGAGTTTAGAGAGATGAAACACTCCATAATGAAACAGTTTCTTCAAATTCTAGAACACAGTTAAAGTTGTGACCGCCATTAGCCTAAAATACTTATAATTAACATTAATGAATATAAATTCTCAACAGCTGTGATGGCATTTTGGTTAAGCAATTAAAGAGCTCTTCAAACGTACAAGATCACAAGTATTTTACACCCCAACACACAATCTAAAAAATATAATTATATGGTTATAGGCTCAGAATGTATGATGACATATACTGACCATGAACATTCTTAAAATATCTGCTAGGATGATGTGTGCTAAACTACACTGCTGTGTTGAAAGAAAGCCAGTTGGCTAGATGTGACATTTAGCGGGTGGGCAGACAGGCTCCCGGTGATCTGGCCTATAAATCTAAAAATGACAGCATAAAAAAAATAAATAAAAAAAAACACACACACACTGCAAATGATATCTGCACGTTGCATTAAACTGACTGTTCAATAAGATTAAGAGAACATATGGATACAAATACATCCACATAGATGTCATCATCTGCGGTTGTCAAATGGGTTGCTTAAGATTTTAGGAGTCAAAAGGAAGCCAGTGAAGGTGGAGTCATTGTTGATATCAGCATAAATTCCTGCATCAAATATGTCATCATACAACTGAAGCCAAACTTCATCTCCAGCAGACAGATTTAAAATTGTCCCTCCGGCGGCCTGATCCAGATTTCCATTGTGAAACTGGTCAAGAGTGAAGGCAACAGTCCGGCCATTTCGGAACATAGCTACCTTGGTCTCCTTTCCGTTGATAGTGAGATGATATGTGAAGTAGTAGAGCCCAGGGATTACACAGCGAAACTTTCCGGAGATGTCATCATAGTGGTGCTGCTCATTATAGAAGGTCTTAGTGAAGTGGATGGGAGCTCCACTAGTGGGGCTGATTTGACCTGTAAGTCCCATGCTAAAAGCCGAGTGGTAGGGGAAGGAACCCTCTCCACTTTCTCCTTTCAGACCTGGGTTTCCAGGAAATCCTCTTTTGCCTGCAGGTCCCTCGTCCCCTAGTTCACCTGGCTCTCCATTTGGTCCCTTAGAACCTTGAAAGCAGAATACGGTTGTCAGTCCTGTATTTGAGTCCTTAATATGGTTACGTTCGCACATAGTTCAGTTATTTACGGGAGTGACAACTGCATAACCATACCTGTAAATTTTCAGGACTGCATTCTCGGAAAACATGCGCTGTGTTAACGGAACACCAGACTAGACATCTAATTGTCTGTCACATCATACAGTGTGAGAGAGCCACTGTGCACTAATGTGTTGCAGGTTTTCATGTGTGGTTTTCGGTAACTTACAGTGACGGCCATTGGTTAATAAAGATTTGATGTATGAACTCACAGCTCGATTGGACTCTTATGTTAAAAGCGATTTTTACTGGTAAAAAAAAATACGGGATTGACTCCCACTGCACATTCAAGAAGCTGCTGTGTGAACGGGACATTTTCGAGACTCATACACCTGTAAGTAAATGCGGTTGTCAATCCCAAGAAGTGACAGTGTGAACGTAGCATAAAGTTTTTTTTTGCAGACAAACATTTTCTCTTGTTAACTGAGAAGAGTCCACAAAGGTACGGTATACCTCACAATTTATTTTAGGGTGTTTCTCCGGTTTATATTGAGGGTCAATTTTACACATTTCGATTTTTGAGTTGTCAGAAGTACTGGTTAACCTGTGATGGTTTTGTTGAACTTTTGTGACTTTCTCATTTAAGGTCATGAACATGCCTGCAAAGGGTCGACACTGAATTTATTTATTTTTTCTTATTGATGATAAAGGTTCTTTAGTGGCACTGATGATTCCATGAAGCATCTTTAACATCCTTGGAACCTTAAAATGTTCTAAGAGAGAAAAAAAAAAAAAAAGAACTGTTTCTTTTAAGAACTGTTCACCAAAAGGTTTTTTGGGGAACCCAAATGGTGGGTTCCTCAAATCCAGGGCCACTGTCCAGCAGAGTTGAGCTCAAATATGATCAAACTCACCTAGCTGGAAATTTCTAGTAACTCTGATGACATTGACGATCAGGTATGTTTGATTAGGGTAGGAACTAATCTCTATAGGGCAGTGGCCCTCCAGGACCAGATTTGAGGAACCTTGTTCTATGGCATTGCTGAAAAGCTTTATTTTTTTTGAGAGAGAGTGAGAGTGTGTGTGTGTACAAAATGTCTATTACGATTATGATATTTGTGGGTCAAATTGACAGGCCCAAAATAAAACATTTGAGCCATTTTGTAATGCAAGTTTTTGAACTACCCTTTTTTCAAGTTCCCATTTACATTTACTGTATGCATTTTGGCAGATGCTTTTATTTGTTTTAAAATTGTAGACCTATTGAAACAAATTAGAGTCTATTTTGATATTAGACAATAAAGTGTACTTTCATGGGCACTTGATACTATTAGGAGTCTGCTAATGAAATCACCTGGAGCTCCAAGATCTCCCTTGTCCCCCTCATGCCCATCACGTCCATCCCGCCCGGGGATTCCATTGAACCCTGGGGTTCCAGAAACACCCCTCATCCAGCGGGCACAAGGCTCCCTGCTGTCCTGCTCAGCCAGCTCAGTGTTCTCCTCCTGAGAGACGCTCAGTCTGGCTGCCATTATCATAAAAAGCACAGCTATCCATGCACGCTTCATTGTAAGAGCCATGTGATCAATCTGTTGCGTTACAATGAAATAGCATATAGATAAGTAAAGACATCAAATTTCGGGAATAGACAAGCAGGTTTTGTCCTACCTGGCCATCAAGAGTGAGACATTTACAGTGTTTTGTGTGGAGAGATAGCTTGAGCTGTTGTCCTTTTGAGATCTTCTGTACAAGTTTACTCTGTGCTTGTCATTGCTAAAAATATCTGACTGGACATGCAGAGCAGCTGTTGGTATTAAACAAGCGGTCACACCATCATATTCAGATATGACCGTGTGACTTTTCTATATTTATTGTTGTTGATTGATTGATTGATTGATTAATTCCTGCTGCCTGCTAGTCAGTTTGATAGCTAATAGTATGTAGCTAATGTGTTATCTGATCGCTTTAGAAGCTTTCTGAATATTGTGAGGGGTCTGCTTACTTCAGGAGGGAGATGGAGGAGATTACAGTCTCTGTTAACCTAGTAACACCCATTTAGTTTGGAATCTAGCCATACACTTCACAAATACAGCTAACACGAGAGCAGGGAGAGCTTCTTTAATCTAATCATAGGGTGCCACCTTGTGGCTAATATAAGTATCGTTATAGAAAAAGTGTGTACATGAGACAAATAATTATTTGAAGCTTATTAGAATGATTTCTGAAGGATCACCTGACATTGAAGGCTGCTGAAAATTTGCGTTGCCATCACATGAATTAATTTAAAATATATTCTAATAATGAAAATTGTACTTTGTTTCACAATATTACTGTTTTTACTCTATTTTTAATTTAAAAAATGCAGACATTTCAAAAATCATACAGAACTCAAACTTTAAAATGTATATGCACACATTATTCATGACAACCCTAACAAAAACGACTGATAGATTATTATACTGTTTAACATTTAAATGTAGGTCTGTTTTTTGAAGCACTGTCAAGGCAGGCTAGTCTATAATCAAAATGCTACCTTGATAAGTTTAGCACAACAGAGCTAAACCGACATGATATTTTTATCATAATGCATAATGTAGCTATTACGTATAGTGCAAGAGTCTCCATGTCTTTATAAGGACTCTCAGAGTTAATTAGACGCTTCATTAAAACATGAAACCGTTAGATATGAAGGAAGTTCTCCATTCTCTGCTCTTCCCATCTCAGTTGTCCTGTAAAAGGTCAGTGTTCATCTCACACAGCTCCCTATGCTCTACCTGACACTTCACTGAACTAATTGTATAGCTTGTACTGATTATAAAATGCCAACATATTTTGGTAAAAACAATGTTTTCCTGAAATGTCAGGACTATGAATAATCGTCCTTCTATTTCATCTTTGAATCTGCACCATCGATCTACAACTGTGTTTGTTTAAGCGGTTATCAGGTGTGACTGAGCACAATGAACACATTAGTTGTGGTGAGAGCAAGAAAAGACCCTGTTAATTTAAATTTTATCAATAATTACTCATAATAGGTCAGTCATGCATACCAGGGAGGGGAGGGGGTATTAACCCTTTAAAGGCTACTGTATCACAAGTTTCTCTAAATTAAAGGGATAGTACACCCAAAAATCAAAATGACCCCATGATTTACTCACCCTCAAGCCATCCTAGGTGTATGTGACTTTCTTCTTTCTGATGAATATATATATATATATATATATATATATATATATATATATATATATATATATATATATATATATATATATATATACACTCACCTAAAGGATTATTAGGAACACCATACTAATACTGTGTTTGACCCCCTTTCGCCTTCAGAACTGCCTTAATTCTACGTGGCATTGATTCAACAAGGTGCTGAAAGCATTCTTTAGAAATGTTGGCCCATATTGATAGGATAGCATCTTGCAGTTGATGGAGATTTGTGGGATGCACATCCAGGCCACGAAGCTCCCGTTCCACCACATCCCAAAGATGCTCTATTGGGTTGAGATCTGGTGACTGTGGGGGCCATTTTAGTACAGTGAACTCATTGTCATGTTCAAGAAACCAATTTGAAATGATTCGAGCTTTGTGACGTGGTGCTGGAAGTACAGAGAAGTATCAGAGAATGGGTACATGGTGGTCATAAAGGGATAGGCATGGTCAGAAACAATGCTCAGGTAGGCCGTGGCATTTAAACGATGCCCAATTGGCACTAAGGGGCCTAAAGTGTGCCAAGAAAACATCCCCCACACCATTACACCACCACCATCAGCCGGCACAGTGGTAACAAGGTATGATGGATCCATGTTCTCATTCTGTTTGTGCCAAATTCTGACTCTACCATCTGAATGTCTCAGCAGAAATCGAGACTCATCAGACCAGGCAACATTTTTCCAGTCTTCAACTGTCCAATTTTGGTGAGCTTGTGCAAATTGTAGCCTCTTTTTCCTATTTGTAGTGGAGATGAGTGGTACCCGGTGGGGTCTTCTGCTGTTGTAGCCCATCTGCCTCAAGGTTGTGCGTGTTGTGGCTTCACAAATGCTTTGCTGCATACCTCGGTTGTAACGAGTGGTTATTTCAGTCAAAGTTGCTCTTCTATCAGCTTGAATCAGTCGGCCCATTCTCCTCTGACCTCTAGCATCAACAAGGCATTTTCGCCCACAGGACTGCCGCATACTGGATGTTTTTCCCTTTTCACACCATTCTTTGTAAACCCTAGAAATGGTTGTGCGTGAAAATCCCAGTAATTGAGCAGATTGTGAAATACTCAGACCGGCCCGTCTGGCACCAACAACCATGCCACGCTCAAAATTGCTTAAATCACCTTTCTTTCCCATTCTGACATTCAGTTTGGAGTTCAGGAGATTGTCTTGATCAGGACCACACCCCTAAATGCATTGAAGCAACTGCCATGTGATTGGTTGATTAGATAATTGCATTAATGAGAAATTGAACAGGTGTTCCTAATAATCCTTTAGGTGAGTGTAAATGTACTGTACATGGCTCTGGGGGGATAAAAGCGATACATTTGCGTAAGAAAAATATCCATATTTAAAATGTTATATACTAAACCTAGCTTCCGACACACACACACACACACACACACACACACACACACACACACGCACGCACGCACGCACGCACGCACGCACGCACGCACGCACACACACACACACACACACACGCACGTCATACTATTATTTAATATATCAGGCTTTACAGTGTTGATGGATGCTTGCGGTACTCGCTGCTTTCTGGTGTTGACTAAATTGTACAAAAAAGATATTTACAAAATATGCAGATTTGACATAATGACCATTGAAACATAATGACTTGGTAAAGCCATTTAAATATTAGCTATGTAGATTTAGAGCAGCATTTTAGAGCCGTTTTGGTATAGAAGTTTTATATTGTCAAACAAAAAGAGAAAACTGGAGCATTAAATGTTTAAGCATTAAGCATCATGCCAAGTAATTAACCTGATTTTTACATGAAAGCACTATATTTAGTTATAGAGACCTTAAGGAGATTCATTCTATTGAACCAGTCAGCTTTTGCAATCAGAAGTAACATGCATCTGCAGGGAAAGTCATCATTGAGATCATTCAGGGCGCTCTCACACTCCACTAATCAGAGTCAAAATGTAAACAAGTGCGCATCGATTACCATGCTACAAATGAGGAATCTGAGTTTCAACCCAGCGGTGCAAAACGTGCGAGGAGGAAAAGCCCTGTGAACGGCATGAATTGGTATAAGGCAAACCAAATAGGCTTATCTTACCACTGCAGAGGTTTCCAATATGCCTAGTTAGAGTCAATTTGTGGCTGCTTGTTTGCAGCTCTAAAAGGATACCTCTAGAATTGGATTATACAGGTAATAGAGGAATAATACTGTGAGGGGTTTATTACGATTATGACAGCTTCATTCGGGAGGGAAAAATATGCAGTTACAGTTGAAAATGGGTTTTCATGATGTCCCATGTTTCAAAATAAACAGTTTGAAAGTGTAACTTTAAATGACTGTCGTTGGAGGTAGAAAGCTGTCAGGCTGAAGTTTGAGGAAAAGTTCCCAAAGCCTGTCAAAGTCTATCTCTCTCTCATTGAAGACAGCTCAGGCAAGCTGCTGTTAGTGCAAACAGAGCTTGCTACTGGATAAACATTAGCCGAATGACCCCTTGATCCCTTTAATCACAAATGGGGATGAAATCATGAAATCATGAAAATTAATAATTTCATTGTGTGCCAGTGATATTAACATTTGATCAAATAGTGTGTTCAGTAAGTTCTTCTTCCTTACCTCTAATGATTAGCTTAATGAAAGTCTCTGTAAACAATCACCTCTGAACTCTTTACATCTGAGAGGCTTAGACATATGATAAGCTGACCACATTTCAGAAATGAAAACCAGGATTTACATTACTAGCTCAGCTTAATATATAATTGAAATTTCGAATGAAATAAATTGATGAATTAGGTAATAACTACTGCTGGACAGGGGTCAGCATGGTCACCCTGACTGCTCTGCGTCTATGCAGCCCCATACGCAACAAACTGCGATGCACTGTGTATTCTGACACTTTTCTATCAGAACCAGCATTAACATCTTGAGCAATTTGAGCTACAGTAGCTTGTTTGTTTGATCAGACCACACGGGCCAGCCTTCACTCCCCACGTGCATCAATGAGTCTTGGCCGCCCATGACCCTGTCACCGGTTCACCACTGTTCCTTCCTTTGACCCCCATAGAGTTTCCTTGGTTACAAAGCAGCACCAGCACTGCACTTACACTACTTTAATAGCCATCATACGGAGCTAAGATTAAAAGAAAATGTAATCGAAAATCAGTCATTTCCCCTCAGAAATGCATTCATATAAGCCCCCACTATATTTAATGTGTAGAATTTTCTTCAAATTTTCCGAGCATCACAACTGAGCTTGCTCTGCCCTGTAACGTTACAGTATTTTCTCTGCACTTCTCTTTGCGTCCTTCTTCAGTGTGTCCCATCTCTGCCCTCGGTTGTCTACAGAAATTACATTTTAAGAAACGATTGGAAGTCCAGGACAGAGACTGGGCGAAAAAAAAAAAAAAACGGAACTGGCCGGTTCTGATTTTAATGGGCGGTAGACCGGTGCATCTCAACTGGCAACCCTTCACTTGAAGCTCTAATGAGGAGAACGCTACCGTGTGAGGTAGAGAGTGGAAGAATTCTGGATTTTTTAATGATGTAGTTTGAACCATACACACTCTAAAAAATGCTGGGTTAAAAACAACCCAAGTTGGGTTGAAAATGGACAAACCCAGCGATTGGGTTGGTTTAACCCAGCAATTGGGTTGTTTTAAGCAAACATTTAACCCAGCCGCTGGGTTAAAACAACCCATTTACTGGGTTAAAACAACCCAATCGTTGGGTTTGTCCATTTTCAACCCAACTTGGGTTGTTTTTAACCCAGCATTTTTTAGAATGCACCTTTTCACTGCATTATTATTGAGCCCGGAGACGCAGCCACTGCTGATCTTTTCATTTTTGAAAATTGAAAATTTTTCATTTTTGCTCGCGTCTTTTGCGTCAGTGAGTGCGCTTACATGCACGTTCGTAAGCCAATTATGTTTAAAAAAAACGACAACGCAAGTGGTCATGTAAACGCGGTAACCCGTTTTCCTTTATCGGAGTAAGGTCATAAACGGCTTAAGCATAAACCGGTCAGAACAGGTAGTTTTTTGCTTCTTACCCCGATTTTGCGCGGCATGTAAACACATTAACCTGCTTTCTGTCGGGGTGTGAGGACCCCAGGTTGGGCACCATTGGTCTAACCATCACAATTTGGCCCTTGTCAAACTCACTCAAATCCTTACGCTTGCCCATTTTTCCTGCTTCTAACACATCAACTTTAAGGACAATTATTATACTACATAGGAAAATTAAAATAAATTGACTAAAATAAAATGAAATGACACTATGCCATTATGTTTTTAATTAAATTATTAAAATAAAAATTTTATTGTGCAATATCTAGCACATTATGTATTATTTAACATAATTTCTGTATTTAAGTATTATTACACTTTATCATTTCACTGAGACAGTAAAAATGGGGACATGTTCGAGGAAAGGACATCTCCACCTGTGGACGAGCAACCAAAAATGGAAACTGTCCCCGGAAAACAAAGATGTCTGGTCACTCTAACATATGACTATGAGGAAGGCAACTGTGCTGGTTTTTAATGAAGATTTATGGCAGCATGGCAGATCATTTCTCAAATGCCAGATATTAAGTTTTTATGAAAATCATTTGGAGGAAACATCATTCAAACACCGGAGAGCAGAAGAAAATTAATCCACTATAATTCTCTTGGTTGTTCTTCAGTATTTAGGGGATATTTATTACAGTTCATTAGGTGAGTGGTGTCTTTAATGCAGGACTTACAAACACATTTTAAGCATGCCGTGATAGATGTGAATGCTGCTGTAAAAGCACCGATGGGTCACTAGAAGCACCACTAGGATTTGATTGCTTTGATATGAGGCCATGGGCAGATCTTCTTTTGGCCTTAAAGCACATGAATCATCATAAAGGAGAGTAATTGGGGAAGGTCTGACCGACAAGCTGGAAAATGATTAGATTTGTTTATGATGCTGCGTGAACATTTTATAAAAATACACTTTTGTACAAGCCTCCATATTTATAGTCTCGCGTAGCCAGACCTTCAGACTGACAGCAGAAGTCAATGGTCAATGGGCGTGACGTTTGAGGCTGAGACTATAGCCTATAAATAACAAGCATGCATAGTTGCAACTTAACTAAAGCACCAAGGTAGTGTTTGTAGATGTTATTTAGCATGTGTAACACTGGGCTGTGTACAGATGGGACAGGTACAGACAGTCCATGGCACTCCTCTGATGCCACAGCAGGCCGTCCAAGCAGCCTTCGCTTGATGGATGGCTTTTATTTTGCTGTCAGCCTTGAACCATTTTGGTGTTTATCTTATTAGCTTTCCCCAATACACTGTCATTTATCTTAGTCACGGCAGAGGATATTTTACCACAATCATCTGCAATTTGAACTTTTTCCAATAGGCCTAGTTAAAAAAACAAATGTATTAAAATGTTTATAATGTTTTATTTTGTTTATTTTTATCCTTTTATTTACGCCAAACTGTTTTTAAAATGCATTTATTTCATACTAAGTATACTACAAATCCATTAACATATTTACTGACATATCACTTATAAATATTATATTTAAACTTTATTTGGAGTACTTCTTTATTGCACAATGCACATTTCTTAATATTAAACTTATAATGTGTTTTAATATCACTATTAGTAAGGACAGCATTTGAATACAGATATTGATATCAGTCTTTAAATACAGATGTTTAAAGTGTACCTAAAGTTTACTTGCAATAGTTCCATTTTACCACAGTCAAATTAATACTTATGTGATCCTGGACCTCAAAACCAGTCATAACTCGCACAGCTATATTTGTGGCAATAGCCAACAATACATTGTATGGGTCAAAATGATCGATTTTTCTTTTATGCCAAAAATCATTAGGGTATTAAGTAAAGATCATGTTCCATGAAGATATTTTGTACCATAAATATATAAAATAGTATATAAATATATTATATAAAATATTTACTAATATATGTTGCTAAGTACTTAATTTGGACAACTTTAAATATTTCGATTTTTTTTTTTTTTTGCCCTCAGATTCCAGGTTTTCAAATAGTTGTATCTCAGGCAAATATTATCCTATCCTAACAAACCAAACATCAATGGAAAGCTTATTTATTCAGCTGATGTATAAATCTCAAATGGATTTTGTGGTCCAGGGTCACATATCTTTAGTTGGACCTCAGCACTACCTCCAGATAACTAAGTGCATCAAGTACAAATTTAGTTGTTCCAATTTACCAGACTTTAAGTATATCAGGTTAGTATACCAAAATACAATTGTAGGGTATTTATATTAAGTACATTAATATTTAATGTAAGTGTACGGCAGTCAAGACACATTACAAACGAATGCATGCAAGAAGTTTTTACGTCATCAATCTGTGACACGTTCGGTGACTGTGAGCTTTTACATGCGGGATTGAAATGGTGGCTAAAACAATCTCTAGCATTAATTTTGATCATGGCTTCTCTTGAAAAGGAAGCTGCATCCAAAATTGCATACCCTCGAGTAGGTACTTATTTTGAATAAGTTATAAATAAGTTCACGCAAAAAAAAAAAGTATGTTCTATATAGTATGAATGTGTGTAGTATGAATGTGATGTACTACATTCGCCATGTTATCATTATCATATGCCCAACCAGCGTCAGTTACGTCACTTCACCTCCATTTATAAATCCTCTCCCGTGGCCTGTACTGTGAGTACTTGTCACATACTGTTTTTCACCTACTATATAGTCGGGAAGTATGCGATTTTGGATGCAGCCAATGTGTGTGGAGCAAGTGGTGGTTTGTTGTTGTCTCACTAATTCAAATTTTCAAAATTAAAGCCACACTACAGGACTGCGGGTCAAATCTTCTGACAGTGCCAGAATTTCATCGGATGTAAAATATGGTCATTAATCTTAGTAGCCAAAATCGTAGTTGTGTGAACCTGGCTTAAGTCTCTGATCATTCAAATTTTTAAGAAGTTACATGAAGTGAGCAGCTGTAATCTTCATAGGCAGTCAAAGACGCCTGAGGTCTGAGCGTGTCTGAGAAAGAGAGAGTAAAGTAGCGTCTCGAGAGACTACTTCCTCTTTGACAGAAGAAACAAGTCCTTGCATCCTCTCCTAGGGCAGTGCACACACTCTTCACTTGATGCCATCAGACTTTCCTGATCTTTGACATACACTAAATCCATTCTACCTCCATTTTCCTTTGAACACACATAAGAATTCACTTTCTCTTATCTTTTTTTCTGGAGAAAGCGAGAAGCTTGCTGACTGTCTCCAAGGCCCTGTAACGCATCAGTGCACTGTGAAGATCTCTGCCTGAGGTAAACGGCTGCCAAACAGTTCTTCCTTACAGCTGAAACTCAAGTACTGCCTTCAGGCGGCATAGTTCTCCCATATCCCAGGAGTACTGCCATTTTAATTATTTTCTTTAGCTGTGAATGCCAGGGGAAAGAAGCTTAAACAGTTCTTATTGCTGATTTGATTACGCTGTACAGTGTGTGGAACAACTAATCCCTTGTATAAAAACAATTTAGGCTCAGTTAAAAAGAAAACTTTCAAATTAAATCTTTCGGCAACAGATGGATTTGATACCAGAATCCACAAAGGGAATCGCAAGCTCAACGTGAAGTGTCTGAAAGCGTGACATAACAAATGCAAAGTATCTTTCATCGGACAACCTCCCTTGATAATGTGAACATCTGTGCGTGATACTGATTCATCATGATTGGATGATCTCCTAGAGGAAATAAACTGCGGGTAAATATGAGTATGTCGTGTCATAGAGCAGAAAGAATCTCCTCTCTGAAGTTCTGCAGTGGAATTACACATCTTATTATGACAAAAAAACTGAATCTTAGAATATTTTCAGCACATCTAAAAAATGAAATGACATTGGAAATTACATATTAACACACATACACATATTCAGGTGATGGTCATATAATTAGTCATATAATTAATCATCAAAAAGTAATTTATTTCACTAATTCCATTCAAAACGTGAAACTTGTATATGATATTCATTCATTACACACAGAGTGATATATTTCAAATGTTTATTTCTTTTAATTTTGATGATTATAACTGACAACTAAGGAAAATCCCAAATTCAGTATCTCAGAAAATTAGAATATTGTAAAAAGGTTGAATATTGAAGACACCTGGTGCCACACTCTAATCAGCTGATGAACTCAAAACACCTGCAAAGGCCTTTAAATGGTCTCTCAGTCTAGTTCTGTAGGCTACACAATCATGGGGAAGACTGCTGACCTGACAGCTGTCCAAATGATGACCATTGACACCTTGCACAAGGAGGGCAAGACACAAAAGTTAATTACAAAAGAGGCTGGCTGTTCACAGAGCTCTGTGTCCAAGCACATTAATAGAGAGGCGAAGGGAAGGAAAAGATGTGGTAGAAAAAAAGTGTACAAGCAATAGGGATAACCGCACCCTGGAGAGGATTGTGAAACAAAACCCATTCAAAAATGTGGGGGAGATTCACAAAGAGTGGACTGCATCTGGAGTCAGTGCTTCAAGAATCACTACGCACAGATTTCACACAGGTTTCAGCTGTCGCATTCCTTGTGTCAAGCCACTCTTGAACAACAGACAGCGTCAGAAGCGTCTCGCCTGGGCTAAAGACAAAAAGGACTGGACTGCTGCTGAGTGCTCCAAAGTTATGTTCTCTGATGAAAGTACATTTTGCATTTCCTTTGGAAATCAGGGTCCCAGAGTCTGGAGGAAGAGAGGAGAGGCACACAATCCACGTTGCTTGAGGTCCAGTGTAAAGTTTCCACAGTCAGTGATGGTTTGGGGTGCCATGTCATCTGCTGGTGTTGGTCCACTGTGTTTTCTGAGGTCCAAGGTCAACACAGCCGTATACCAGGAAAAGCAACCAGTACCTGGTTTAAGGACCATGGTATCCCTGTTCTTAATTGGCCTGCAAACTTGCCTGACCTTAACCCCATAGAAAATCTATGGGGTATTATGAAGAGGAAGATGCGATATGTCAGACCCAACAATGCAGAAGAGCTGAAGCCCACTATCAGAGCAACCTGGGCTCTCATAACACCTGAGCAGCGCCACAGACTGATCGACTCCATGCCACGCCGCATTGCTGCAGTAATTCAGGCAAAAGGAGCCCCAACTAAGTATTGAGTGCTGTACATGTTCATACTTTTCAGTTTGCCAAGGTTACAAAAAATCCTTTCTTTGTATTGGTCTTTAGTAATATTCTAATTTTCTGAGATACTGAATTTGGGATTTTCCTTAGTTGTCAGTTATAATCACACTAGTCCACTGTGTATATACTGTGTGTATATATATATATATATATATATATATATATATATATATATGAATAAAATATATGCATACATATACTTATATACATAAACTTAAATTATAAATGTTGCTTTGGCCTTTGAAATAAAATAAGTTGTACTAAAATAACTTTTTTTTTTTTTTTTAGAAAAATGAGAACTATAAAAACGCTTATATACATAATACTAAAATAAAATTCTGCATAATTTGAATGATGCACACATTTTTATTTTCATATTTTATAACTACATTTTTTTCCCCACAATATTTTACACACTATAATTACATATGCTTCATATTTACATTACATTTACATTTAGTCATTTAGCAGACGCTTTTATCCAAAGCGACTTACAAATGAGCAATAGAAGCAATAGAGCAATAGAAGCAACTAAAAACAGTCAAGGGCAACAATATGCAAGTGCAATATGCAAGTCTCAGTTAATCTAGCACAGAACACATAGGACAGAACAATTTTTTGTTTTTGTTTTTAATAAATAGACAAACAGAAAACGAATAGAGTGAAAAGTGCTATTCTTTATTGGTCAGGTGCTGCTGGAAAAGATGCGTTTTAAGATATTTTTTGAAAATGGCTACCGACTCGGCTGCTCGAATTGAGACAGGCAGGTCATTCCACCAGGTGGGAACGGTCCAGGAAAAGGTCCTTGTGAGGGATTTCATGCCTCTTTGGGATGGCGCCACAAAGCGTTGTTCACTTGCAGAATGCAAGCTTCTGGAGGGTGTGTAGTGCGAGTTTAGGTATGTTGGTGCAGAGCCAGTGGTTGCCTTGTAGGCGAGCACCAGTGCCTTGAATTTGATTCGAGCGGCTATTGGCAGCCAGTGTAGACTGATGAAGAGAGGCGTGACGTGCGCTCTCTTCGGCTCATTAAAGACCACTCTCGCCGCTGCATTCTGGATCAGTTGCAAGGGTTTGATAGTGCATGCTGGAAGGCCCGTTAGAGCATTACAGTAGTCCAGTCTGGAGAGAACAAGAGCTTGTACCAGGAGTTGTGTGGCCTGCTCTGATAGGAAGGGTCTAATCTTCCTAATGTTGTATACTGTAATGACCCGGTCTATAATGACCGGGTTGTTGCAGCGATGTGGTCAGTGAATTTTAGCTGATCATCAATCACAACTCCAAGGTTCCTGGCTGTCCTGGACGGAGTTATGGATGATGAACCGAGCTGAATGGAGAGAGTATGGTGAAGTGCTGGGTAGTCGAAAGAGCAGGGCAGTCACAGTTGAGTGGCCGCTTTTGAAGCCGGATTGGTTGTTGTCCAGGAGGTTGTTCTGTTGGTTGAACACAACTCGCTCAAGTGTTTTTGCAATAAAAGCAAGAAGGGATAGGGATCTGTAGTTTTCTATAAGTGCTGGATTCAAACTTCAAGGATTACATTTTTTTTTCAAACAATGCTTTAGCAAGCAAACATTTACGCCCGTTTTCACAGACAGGGCTTAGACTAAACTAGGATTAGGCCTTCAATTAGTTCAATTAGGACATTTAAGAAGCTTTTATATACATGCCCTAATAAAACATTACTGGTGTGCATCTTGAGACAAAACAATGGCACTGACATATTTTAAGATATCTCTGTGCAAGTTGCTTTTTTTTAAAGTAGCTCAAACATGCATTTTAGTCTGGGACTTAAGCCTTGTCTGCGAAACGGGGGGTTAAAGTCTGTCATGACAAACTCTGCTGAAAAATTACAGTTATATGAATTTCAGTTAATTTCTCATCTATTCAGTTCAAGCATTCCAAATTCAGTTCTGAATGACTCACAACCCTGTATTATGTACAATGGCACTGCAGTGACAAAGAATGCTGTAATCGGCAACAATTAGCTGTAAATCGCAATATTGATTTTTTTTTCCGATCACTTGTGCAGTCCTACATCTGGCTATTTATCAGGTGAAGTTGCTAGCATTGCGGGACTTGACAGTTCTTCCCTGGAGCCACAGACTGCTGCGCATCTGAAAAGCACCGCCGAGATTTACCTTTAAAAATATATAAGAAAGAGAGGGTGGAGCTGCTCAGAATGGATGAGCGTGATCCTCCCTTATCTCCATTTTCATGACCATCCCTACAGCAAGGGCAGTGGCTGATTGTGATGAATGGATAAAGAAGTGATGACAAAAAACTAGTGTGTCAAGCTCTTAGTAGATGCTGTGATCTATCTATACAATCTAGGGGACAGTGGATTGCGTCTTGGGTATTGAAATTGAGCCTTCTGCTTTCCCTAATGCTAAAAAAACTTTTTATCAGCTGTTACTTTCTCCTGTAATGAGGACATGACAATCATTGCTGGGGTGAACAATGCTACATTTTAGTAGCATAATAAAATCTCAACCCACTTTGTCTGACAGGCACTGAACTGAAACAAAGATGACAGGTCAATTAGCTTTTGAAACAAAACCTCTGCAAACACATTTGGGGATTTCCAGATACAATATGGATTAATGACAATAAATTTATTCTGGAAACAGGGCGTCCAGGAGGACAGGCTCACAGCTGCCTTGGTCAAAGTGTGCGTTCTCCCTTCGGGCACCGTCTGCCATGTCTGACTGCATATGTGGCAGACACTGTCAGGGCTGATGTGTCACTGATGAAATATAAATAAAGTAGAAGCCCAGAATAAACAGGTTTTACCCAGCTGCCAATTAGCACTGGACAAGACAGTAAGCCTGAGATTCCAAGTCGATCAACTCAGGTTTTAAAAAAAAAATGTATTTAAAGGGATAATTCATTTTAAAATGAACATATCATCATTATTTACTCAACCTCATGTTGTTCATGTTGTTCCATTTCATATGTGGAATTTAAAGAGTGTGAAACTGTCCTAACAGCACCAGGATATTTCATGGTTTGTATCACTCCGCTTGTTTGGGTTTACCGTCCAGACAAGCCGTCAGTCTTGCATTGGTGGTTGGGACTTTTTAGATTCATTCAAAATGCAGACTTCTTCATGAACAACAACTTTGTTGAGTGAATCACTGAATTGTTCACTAAACCGATTCTTGAGGAACATAATATATATATATATATATATATATATATATATATATATATATATATATATATATATATATATATATATATATATATATATATATATATATATAAAGATGAAAAGATGAAAAAATAGATTTTTGTCAGTAAACACTCAAGATGGGTTTGGTGCACACAGGGATAAACAGTACCCCATGTGTAAAATGAAATACTCTGCTGTATCTTTAATGTTGTGGGCCTATCTTTCTTCCAGAGATCCTGGACATTTTGTTCAGATACATGGTATCATGGATTTTAGCAAATACCAACAGATAAAAAATAAAAACCTGACTGTCCCAGCTAGAAATCTTATAATGGGCCAAGGTTGGATCTTCCAACAGGACAGTGATCCAAAACAAACATAAAAATTAACACAAAAACGTGTCACCGAGTACAAAACCAAGTTTCTGCCATGGCCATCCCAGTCCCTGACCTGAACACTATAGAAGATGAGTGGGCTGAACTCAAGAGACGAAGCACCAACATGGAGCTGTGAATATCTGGAGAGATTCTGTATGGAGGAATGGTCTCTGATCTCTTGTCAGGTGTTCTCTTGTCAGGCTGTTATCTTGGGAAAAGTATTGAATAAATGGGTATGATTAATTGTGAGCAATGTGTATTAGAGAAAAATATTTATTTCATAATGAGATTTTCCCCATTTAAAATTCTTATTCTCCAATGAAAGGTTAGAATTTTATACATTTTTAAAACAAAAGATCAAAAGGATTAACAACGCAGATTTATTTTCACAGCCTTCTTTGGTCATATTTACCAAGGGTATGAATAATTTCAGGCTTGACTGTATATATATATATATATATATATATATATACTATATATATATATATATATATATATATATATATATATATATATATATATATATATATATATATATATGTATATATATATATATATATATATATATATATATATATATATATATATATATATATATATATATATATATATATATATATATATATATATATATATATATATACACTCACCTAAAGGATTATTAGGAACACCTGTTCAATTTCTCATTAATGCAATTATCTAATCAACCAATCACAAGGCAAGTTGCTTCAACGCATTTAGGGGTGTGGTCCTGGTCAAGACAATCTCCTGAACTCCAAACTGAATGTCAGAATGGGAAACAAAGGTGATTTAAGCAATTTTGAGAGTGGCATGGTTGTTGGTGCCAGACGGGCCAGTCTGAGTATTTCACAATCTGCTCAGTTACTGGGATTTTCACGCACAATCATTTCTAGGGTTTACAAAGAATGGTGTGAAAAGGGAAAAACATCCAGTATGCGGCAGTCCTGTGGGCGAAAATGCCTTGTTGATGCTAGAGGTCAGAGGAGAATGGGCCGACTGATTCAAGCTGATAGAAGAGCAACTTTGACTGAAATAACCACTCGTTACAGCCGAGGTATGCAGCAAAGCATTTGTGAAGCCACAACACGCACAACCTTGAGGCGGATGGGCTACAACAGCAGAAGACCCCACCGGGTACCACTCATCTCCACTACAAATAGGAAAAAGAGGCTACAATTTGCACGAGCTCACCAAAATTGGACAGTTGAAGACTGGAAAAATGTTGCCTGGTCTGATGAGTCTCGATTTCTGTTGAGACATTCAGATGGTAGAGTCAGAATTTGGCGTAAACAGAATGAGAACATGGATCCATCATGCCTTGTTACCACTGTGCAGGCTGCTGGTGGTGGTGTAATGGTGTGGGGGATGTTTTCTTGGCACACTTTAGGCCCCTTAGTGCCAATTGGGCATCGTTTAAATGCCACGGCCTACCTGAGCATTGTTTCTGACCATGTCCAACCCTTTATGACCACCATGTACCCATTCTCTGATGGCTACTTCCAGCAGGATAATGCACCATGTCACAAAGCTTGAATAATTTCAAATTGGTTTCTTGAACATGACAATGAGTTCACTGTACTAAAATGGCCCCCACAGTCACCAGATCTCAACCCAATAGAGCATCTTTGGGATGTGGTGGAACGGGAACTTCGTGCCCTGGATGTGCATCCCACAAATCTCCATCAATTGCAAGATGCTATCCTATCAATATGGGCCAACATTTCTAAAGAATGCTTTCAGCACCTTGTTGAATCAATGCCAGAATTAAGGCAGTTCTGAAGGCGAAAGGGGGTCAAACACAGTATTAGTATGGTGTTCCTAATAATCCTTTAGGTGAGTGTATATATATATATATATATATATATATATATATATATCGAACATTTATCAAGTAAAATTATATTGTGATAATTATTGTTATCATTTATCGCCCAGCCCTAAGTTCACATAGAACGTTTTGCGCCAAACTGCTTTTCAGTTGTTTTTCTATGTTGGAATGCTGTGCTCGCATCTTTTGCATCGACCACTTTTACAGTGTTTTTTGGAAGCTAGGTAGTTATATGAAAAATAACTGAAAACAACTTGAAAAATACAGTTTTGGAACGTCATGAGAAATTCATTCAACTATCCTTTTAAAAGCATGACCAAAATAGAAGCCTTACTCCAGTCTAACCACAGCAAAGTCACCACAGCGGACTCTTCTAGAGATTCTGATTATAGATAAACTATATATCAGGGCCCAGAGCTCACAGCAGCAGGTGCACAATGCAACCAGGGTTTAGTTGTAATCACGCCCTAATATGTTTCTGGAACAATACCATTTACACCATTAAACAGGTAATAGCCAAGGGACAGGGTTTGGTACATAGCTGGTCTAAGGAAAATAAAATAAGATGAGAGATAAGTAAAGGGCAAATGTAATAAATCATGCAGGACAGGTAATTCATCCTAACTCCATGGGCCGTGCTAATGAACACAGAGAGGCTATGCGTCCCAGTAGACCTCTCTTTTTTATGAGCATTCCCACCACCTTCATCTCGCTCTCATTTCCTTCCTTTAATGGGATTTGTGGCTCCCTTTCAGAAAAAGAGCTCCCATGCTGAACCTCATACATGTACATATGTGTAATAGACCAGAAATATCGTGATCAATCTGTTCAGCAATTTTCAGTCTGAATGGGTTCTATGTGGGAGTTTTTTTCCAAACTAATGGAATCCAATGAAATCTATTTCCAGCATTATAAGAAACATGTTACCTAAAACTGAAGCATCTCCCCCTAACAGCATCTTGACACTTCGAGAAACTAGGTAGAAATAAACCTGAGACGTAAAAGTATGTCAGAGAGTTGGTCTTCACCAGATATAATAATTTGAGATTTCACACGGCTAAATATGGAGGCACGCCATCTAGACCTTAATGTAGGTCAGGGAACCAAACTGATGCCATCCATACTGAACTAGTTAATTATATGCTACCGTTTAAAAGTTTGGGTTCACTCAGATTTTTAAAAAAAGTTTTTGAAAGTCTCTTATGCTCACAAAGGCTGCATGTGATCAAAAATACAGTAATATTGTGAAATATTTTTTACAATTTAAAAACGGTATTTCAATACATTTTAAAATGTAATTTATTCCTGTGCCAGCAAAGCTGAATTTTCAGCAACATTACGCCAGACTTCAGTGTCCCATGATACTTCAGAAATCATTGTAATATGCTGATTTGTTGCTCAAGAAATATTTCTTGAGCAACAAATCATCATGAGACCCGTTGCGGCGCGCAGCTGACGCTCATCATCTCTCATGCCCCGTTCTCGCGGTCCCTCAGCCTCGTTCTGCTTGCCACACCCTCACAACCAAAAACACACTTCTTTAGTGTTCTTTAGTTGATTTTGTGGTCTAAAAACAAAATGACGTCGCTGCCGACGGCTTTCGTAACCCGATTTTCATTTTAGGGGGGCTCAGCCCCCAGTAAGGGTATTAAAAAAATGGTAACACTTTAGTTTAGGGTCCAATTCTCACTATTAATCCTACTCAGGAATGTAGGCAGGGTTTTATAATCGCTGAGATCCCAAATGCGAGGTAGTTGGGGGGTTGGGGGGCATGCTCCCCGGAGAAAATTTAGATTTCTATGATCTACATAAGTGCATTTTAAGATGTTCTGAAGGCCAAAAAATGGATAGCAATTGCTTGAAAACCATGTCAGTGGGCAGATATGACTGGTATAGTTTTTCCATTTTCATCAGTGAAGAAAGTAAACATATGGTTAACTAATATTTATATGTTTTATGAGACATTTTCGTAGACATTAATTTACTGAAGGCTACCAGGAAAGCTAGGTAACTAGGTTTATTAAATCAATTCACAATATGCACACATTCATTACTAATCTTATGCCCAATACAGGCTGAAAAAAGCTGAGCTTTTTTAATTTACTGAAGGCTACAAATGGAATTATATAAATTTACAATATGCACACATTCATTATTAATCTTATGCCTAATCTGGAGAAAACGGCTTTGTTAATTTTTCTTGTTTGTTAATTACATTATGAATCACATTACATAGGCCTATTTTCAATTCAAATTGGCGAAATTAGACAAAAGTTTATTAATTTGCCTGAATATTTTTGTCATTTGTTTAACATTTCTGACTTGAAGCAGCTGTCAAATATGAAATGTTTAGTTTAGCTACTTACATATCTCTCACTTGACGTCGAGTTGCGCTGCAAAAATTTGCGCTCAGCCTCAGCTTCTGTGTGAACATAAAGCCCGTCTACTCTGATTTGATTGGTTTTCTCAAATATTTTGACATTGACGAGCAGTGACAGACCAATGAGGCTCAGATGAACGCACAAACCTCTGCTTCTGAGGTGCACTCTGCTCGGCGCCACTGCGGATTGAAGAACATGCTGAACGGAATAAAAGACGAGACGAAGCTGAAGCCTCCCACCAGTTTCATATGTTTTAAAGGTTAATCACATAGTTTTTAGGGGGGCTGGGCAGAAGTTTTGGCTGAAGCCCCACTAAAAAGGGCCTAGTGACGCCCATGATGTGCGCACACACTCATCTGGGAGAAGTGCCCATACAAGGAATTCCGCCCTTTATGACGTCATACAGGGCCATACAAAAAAACTTTCTGAAACTTGTTTGACTCCTGAAGGGATGTATTTGGCACAAAAATACTTTGTCACACAACTATTTTTTTAAATTTTATTTTGGCCATGTTTAGCATCCAACTCTTTAACAATGTAAATAATTCAGAATGCATGAAATAGCATTAGACCCCCCGTTTAAAGGGTAACTAAACCCCTGTTCACAGCCTAACTCCACCCACTGGCAATATTTGAAAAATGCTGGAAAAGTGGGCAGAGCCCAGCGGAGACAGAGGGGACGAGCTGAGGGCGGGGCTGAACAGGGGGCGTGCACCTGAGACCTGCAGTGACGGATTGATTGACAGCTGTCAGACTCCAAGAGTGACGGCAGTAGTTTTGCAACAGATCGGTCTTTTGAAGTAGAGGACTTTTCTCCCCCAGCTTCACCTGAAGTGGAGGAGGGTGAATTGTCTGTAGCCACAGGGCCAGAGCCTTATCAACTCCCGATGCCAAGGGCATGGTGAGCTCGCGCCAGGGGTGTGGTAGTGAGCCGTTGGAAGAGCCAACATACGTCACGATGGCCAACAACGTTCAGTAGGAAAATTCAACTGCAGTAGTCACTGTTCAACCTTAAGAGGGCAGCACTCAGACGTTTTTTACACTGTATATTGTAGAATTAAAACACTTTATACCCAAATGTCAAAACATTTACTCGAATCAATGAACAACACTAATAAAGCACCAGTCTTGCAGATCATTAACTAAAAAAAGATGTTCTAGTGTTTAGTTACCCTTTAAAAGAACAGCATTTATTTGAAATAGAAATCTTTTGTAATATTATCAATCCTTTACTGTCACTTTTGATTAATGTGTCCTTGCTGAATAAAAGTATTATTCCTGAATTCAAGTGTCTCATCTTTCCTTTTGTATGACTTTAATGCTGGATGACAAATTAACCTTATAAAATGTATACACTAACTGGTAGAGTGCATTGTATAAATGCGTAGTGTACAGCATGTCATTTGGGACATAACTAATGACTTCATTTAAATACTCAAGGCAAAGCATTATTTTAATGTTTTTAGCACCTGGTTAACTTGAATTGCGAGTTTTTCCACTGAAATACAGTGCCCCTGAGAGGCGCAACATCCGCTAATTGCTCTGTGCAGAGCGGCAGCTGACCAAGCACTCGCTTAAACAACCAGCAGACAGCCTATGTCAGTGTAGATCTACTGTCACAATGTTATAAAATATAGATGACTTCATAAACTGCTTAAAATACTCCATAAAGGGCAAGGCATGCAACCAAGACATTGACGATTGGTGAAAAAAAAATGAGAAAAAGGCATTTTGTAAATTGCCAACGAACAGAATAGAGACCTGGTTATGTCATCTCTTCAGTTAGTGACAGCTGGAATAATGAGGTTTTAGCTTGTCTATTGGTATGCGCTCGAACCTTTCCCTCGCTCTCCATATTTCTCTCTCTCTGCCCCGGGGCTGTTTTAGGAAAGTAGACACCATTTCACTTATACAGGGTCCATTTCCCTAGAGCCATGGACCTTATGACAACTGAAGTTGTTATCGGAGGTATCTAGTGAAATATTGAGCTGTAGAACAGTTTGCACAGGTATATCTGTTTTTTTCTTCTTACGCTTTTTAATACTTTTGCATATTTGCTCCACCGCAACTGCATGAGGAGGAACATCTAGAATCGATAGGCCTATATATAGACAGGACATTCACAGTGAGGGGTTGACTGACAAACTCCCTGGCCACCACATCACTCTGTTGACTTTCTGCATGAATATTTAGTGCAGAAAAGACGGAGAGCCAGGAACTGCAGTCTGGTATTGATTTCAAAGTCTTGCAGTCGGGTGACTTTTTCCATTTTTTTATTTTTTTATTTTTTAGATACGTTGGAGGCCCTATGGCTAGGTCACATTTCCATAAAAAGCATCCGTGGATTATCTGAATTATGCATGGATGTGAATGAATATCACAGAAAAAAAAAACCAACCATAAATAATATAATAATAATAATAATAATAATAATAATAATAATAATAATAAAGGCAATGGGTGAAAGTTCATTAAATAAGAAACAACTGACTGTACCATGAGAGAAACGCAACTGATGTGGAAGAAGACAGGAGAGTCATGGGTATTGTTTGCTAACAGGAAGTTAGTTTATATTCGCATATCGTACTAAGGCCAACAACATGAATATGATGAAGACCCTCACATACATCATGATAATAAGGTCTTCAGAGATACAACTTGTGATTGTATTGTGTGCAGGTTATGGATGAAGATGAAGTTATTATCCTTCAGGTAAAAATGTTTGAAGATTATGAATTTTAGATGATGTAATCAGACACCAAGGTTTCCTGAGAGCTATTCAGAAACTTTTTTCTCACCCATTTTCCATTGATATTGCTTCTTCTCCTTTTTCTATATTCATCTCAGCAGACCACTAACACACCAGCAACCACCAAGAGTTTATTAACTGGATGTCAACACTGAACATGGCAGGTATCGACATCCAGAAATAGCCTTCATGCCTCATTTGTACTTCTGAAAATCACATTTACCCCTTCTTTCTTTGCATACTGTTGTGCTAATTACTTAATGACTCTAATTAATTATCTTTCCTCTCCTCACAACCTATCATTCCCCCCTCCTTCCTCAACAGACCCCAGATGTTGGACTACTGAGACGCAGCTGCTGTATTCTCTGCCTGAGAAACTTTTTAATGATGAACCCGGGGCAGATTCCCCAGATGATCTGCTGCACACACTCGTGTTCAACACGAGGTCATTTGAAAGTAAAGTCTCTATATCCATAAGTCTGAGGCTAAATCTACATTAATCCAGATACACTAGAAAAACAGCGTTTTCATTTTAAAACGCTCTCTGTCCACACTAGCATTTTCAAGCGTTTTCCAAAAGTTTCTTGTTTTCCATCAGAAAACACAAAATTCACCTTACTGTGCATGCATAATAAACCATTATACAATCTCACTGTGAAGATCAGATGATATAAACAGAACTAGACATAAAAAAAAGCTATCACGCAATTCTTCTGGCAGGATCATTTTATTTAGCAAAATATCTCACCATTCAATGATGCATCTAGGTCACACTCACTCACCATCATAGTCTAAAACACAACCCTCTCATGTTTTGATGCAGGACAGCAAATGTGAGTAAATGTTCTGTCATATATGCAGGACTGTGATACAATATGATAAGTGTGCAAAGTAACATATTTTAGCAACATTGAAAGTGAATGGCACATAACCGGCACAAAACCGGTATAAACATGAATATATACTCACCTAAAGGATTATTAGGAACACCTGTTCAATTTCTCATTAGTGCAATTATCTAATCAACCAATCACATGGCAGTTGCTTCAATGCATTTAGGGGTGTGGTCCTGGTCAAGACAATCTCCTGAACTCCAAACTGAATGTCAGAATGGGAAAGAAAGGTGATTTAAGCAATTTTGAGCGTGGCATGGTTGTTGGTGCCAGACGGGCCAGTCTGAGTATTTCACAATCTGCTCAGTTACTGGGATTTTCACGCACAACCATTTCTAGGGTTTACAAAGAATGGTGTGAAAAGGGAAAAACATCCAGTATGCATCAGTCCTGTGGGCGAAAATGCCTTGTTGATGCTAGAGGTCAGAGGAGAATGGGCCGACTGATTCAAGCTGATAGAAGAGCAACTTTGACTGAAATAACCACTCGTTACAACCGAGGTATACTACAGTCAGAATCTGGTGCAAACAGAATGAGAACATTGATCCATCATGCCTTGTTACCACTGTGCAGGCTGGTGGTGGTGGTATAATGGTGTGGGGGATGTTTTCTTGGCACACTTTAGGCCCCTTAGTGCCAATTGGGCATCGTTTAAATGCCACAGCCTACCTGAGCATTGTTTCTGACCATGTCCATCCCTTTATGACCACCATGTACCCATTCTCTGATGGCTACTTCCAGCAGGATAATGCACCATGTCACAAAGCTCGAATCATTTCATATTGGTTTCTTGAACATCACCAGATCTCAACCCAATAGAGCATCTTTGGGATGTGGTGGAACGGGAGCTTCGTGCCCTGGATGTGCATCCCACAACTCTCCATCAACTGCAAGATGCTATCCTATCAGTATGGGCCAACATTTCTAAAGAATGCTTTCAGCACCTTGTTGAATCAGTGCCACGTAGAATTAAGGCAGTTCTGAAGGTGAAAGGGGGTCAAACACAGTATTAGTATGGTGTTCCTAATAATCCTTTAGGTGAGTGTATATCAGTACAATATGCGTCACATGACTAAATGCGTCTTCGTTTTCAAATACCTTCGTTTTCACGGTCCACACTACAATGCAAAAAGCTTTGTTTTCATTAATAAAAACGCTGTCTCAGTGTGGACGGAAGGACAAAACACAGAGAAAAATGCGATTTCAAACGAAAACGTATCAGTCTTGCAGAGCCAGACTTTTTCATTTTTGAAATCGGTTCACATTGCATCTTATTCAGAACAAAAGAAAACAAAAACTCTGATTGGTCACTTTAACTGTATGTACGATTTAGGTACGGCATTATAGGAAACAGCAATATGCTGTGTTTTCCCCCAACTGGCAACCTGTGCTGTCGAAATACTATTGGGTAAATTGGCAGTGGGCGGGATCACACAGACAACAAACAAAAACAGACATTCCGACACGGAACGCACATTTCAAAGTAGAATAACTGGCTGTAGCATTGTTTTTCAGAGAAACAAGTATGTGAACTCAGCATGTTTCCTAAATATCTGCAAACATATTATGGTATTTTTATGCTTTAGAGCAGGCCAAAAAAAAAACAAAAAACAAACAAAAAAAACTTACATACAGCACCTTTAACACTTAATCTTTTTAAATTATATTGTATATATTTTTTAAATAGTTTATAATTTTATGAAATCATTTATGTAATTTTATTTTAAAACAGACATTTATTTGCCCTTATTTTCATATCTATGTAGCACTTTCAATTATCCACTGTGTGATGAAATAGGGTATGTAAAGAAAAAAACTTAACTTACCTAAGAGTTCTTCTTGGTTGGAATAACACCTCTGTGTGGCTATTATGTGGGCATTTCGTATACAGGTACAGCTCCATCTATTTAAATGAGGAAAGAATGAAATGTTCAAAACCGTTTGCTAAGATTATGTTTCAGTAACATATTTCAAATAAATCTTAATAAAATCTGACAGCAATGGTACAATATGCTGCAATTTTGCTTCTTTAACTAAAAACGATGCCTCCTTTCGTCAAACTCCCTCGTGTTCCCTCTTTCTTTATTGACTTAGCTGGATCAATCAAACCAGAAACAGTAAGGAGTGTAAAGTCTGCTGGGTCTGCAGAAACTGTGCTGAGGTCATATCAGGCTATGGGATGTAGTGTATTAGGGAGCAGCAGGTCTGGTCCCAGCTGACCATGCAACCTACCAGCTTCAAATGGGCCTTCATTATTACTGGACCTCAGCTCTCGCTGGGGAGAAAGGAAGCAGCAAAGCTTTGTTCCTGCTGCGACAGTAGAGTACTAAATCCTGTGCTACAGCATTTCAAACAGTATTATTGCCTGAACACAAATAAATATTTGTCCCACACACAGACATAATGAGAACACACATACATGGAAAGCAATTAATGTGAACAATTGATAACAAGGAGTTCTAGAGAATACCATTACCACCATCTGCAAAGTCTTACTTCAGAAAATTATTAACAACATTATTTATGTCAAATCATTACTATTCCAATATCTTCACAAACTTTATGTGTACGGCATGTAAACAGCCTACTTAGTAATGGTGAGGGCTCTGCTAAAAGTAAATTAAAACAAAAGAGGATAACACTTACCTTAGATAAGTATCTTTCTTCAATTTTGTGTTGGTGTTCGTCCTCCAATTTGTTTGCTATGGTAGCTATCAGATAAAAGAGTTATTCCATTTGCTAAATCTAAAGCCAATCTCAAACCAATAATAAAAAAAAAAGAAGCTAAATCAGTGGGTACAGGGTGTTTCATATTAAAAGGCCGCTCACTGACAACGATTTGCAGAGGGAACATCCAAAAGTACAAAAACCTGGCAACTTCAGCGAGGACCTCTTGTATCAGCTCTACAGATAGACCTTATTCAGAGCAGCGCCATGACAGGTATGATGGAGCGAGGCTGTGAGGGATAAAGTTCCCGTTCACACCAAAGACGATAACTATAAAGATAACGATAAAGACATAGTTCTAAAAATCGTTCTCAATATTAAATAATAGCAGAGTTCACACCACAGCTATAACGATAACGATATAGAGAAACGATATCGTTGGAATAATTTTCAGAACGATTTTATCCAGCTGATGAACGATAAAAACATTGACAGCCAATCAGAGTCCATCTTGCTGTAACAAGCTCGAGCATTTAAAGTGGCAGACAAGCACGTGCTTAGAATAAACAGAACGATATCGTCCTCTAGTGTGGACACTTCGTTATCATCATTCTAGTTATCTTTCTAGTTATCGTTGTTGGTGTGAACGGGCCTATAGACTTGCCGACGTATATTTTCAATATCGCTGCAAAAAGCATTTAGATCACTTAGATTTCCACAGCTCATATTGTCTGGGTTTTTTTTGTCTACTGAAATTTCTCTGAGAAATATGTTTGCAGTGTTTCGTCAGCAGAACAATTCAAAAACACATTAAATAGCAGTACAACCCACTGAAGAGATACATGTCCCCACAGCCTCGCTTTCATTTCTGTTAAAAATCAAAGATGGTGCTGCTGTAAGGTATTGTTTGGCCTCAGTCACAACCTTACAGACAACTTGCTTAAAGTTAACAGGATGATCAATATGTTTGTTTTTGTCCTTCCAGCACTCAAAGGGGGTCCTCGTCTAAAATCTTTTTATTGAACAAACTCACCTTTACAGTAACTCTCAACATCTCCCTTCAAGCAACTGTCTTTTCACTCAATAAATCCAATGACCATAAGACTGATGGCAAAACTGTAATGTATTAAATATACATTACACATGACTGACAGGCTGGATGTATATAAAATTAGGTAGATTTATCAAAGAAGAATTATTCACGAACAGCCACATAGGGAAAGATGGACGCTCAGTTTAATAGGAAATCAGCAGTGCACCTCCCACCCACAACAATCTCACATCACCACCACCAACAACAGTTCACATCAGGCTGCAGTAAATCATAAAATGCGACATGATACGTCATTACATTTGGGAAAGGTAAAAACACTTACAAAGATAAACCTGTGCCAAGGTAAAACTATACATTTGTATAAGGGAGAATTCAATTTCACACATGGCGTGAACTAAACACTGTGCGTATCTGATCCTCATACAGCAATGAGTTACTAAAAATCCTCCATGTATGCTTGCTCTTGACATTAGGTGTACTCACGTAATATTTATGTTGCACTGTCGATATAGAGTGGTGCAGCAGGTGTGACATCACTTTGTAGGCCAAAACACGGGAGTTAGCATTTTAGCACTTCCGGTTCCATCGTCTCAAAGTCGATGGGTTTTTTGAATGGGATTTTGTTTAAATGGCTGAGACAAGGTCTGTGGTGAATACAAGCTCAAGACACTTTCACGTTTTATTCTATGACATAAAATACAGTATTACCCCACTCCTGATTTTTTTAAGCTGTTACGTGTCTTGAAAAGGCGGCTGCTAACAAGTGGCTAAATGGGACTTTGTTGAGGAGATTAAACGCCGAACAGGTAAATTCAGTCCGCTTTTACAGCCTCATTATGCTCCTAATTGTGCTCTTATAAACTATTCTAACTCAAACGTTCTGAGAAACTGTTTTTAGATAAAAACTGAAAGAGTTGTCGGTAGCTTAGTGATGGTGACATTGTATTTGTGGGACCGTGGTGTAGTTTGTGTGTAGCCTACTTTTTACTTCTGGCAACTGCATTTAGGCTTCAAAATTCATAAAGTGTTCATCTGTGAAAATTATCTTCAGGGACAAAACGTGTAAGTATCATAAACTTTTGTCGATCATAGAGCTTATTTTTTCGATAATCCAAAAGCCTATGGGACAATCCTACTGGGGTTTTATCGAGGGAACCAGTGTAATGTTAACTGCAGATTAGCCTACAAAGTGACATCATACCTGCACCACTCTATTGCGTTGTAAAGTTGGCTACTTCAACTCACGAGAGCGTGCATGATGTTAAACATAGGCTATTTTTAAGTGGTGGACAGTAACAAAGTTTTTCACATGCTCACAGCCATAGTATCTGATTTTTTACTCCACTACATTTCCAAAAAAGTTCCTTGTTGATTTCAAGTGACCCGTTTCTCGACGTCGCTATCGCACAAATTATTCTTTTGAGCCGATTATTTCCTTTTTGCATTGAATGATTCATTTGTGAATTTGACTGATCCGATTCCGGACTTCATTGGATTGCAGCAGTTAACAGCTCAGCAGAAACAAACTGTGTCATGACCATTTACTACTGCTATCAAAAGTAGCATAAAGGAGAGGGACTTGAAACTCACCCACCCATAGGCTACAACACACCCCAACTCAGCTGTTTAAAGCCTGAGACCCCACAGCATCCTCAAATGTAGTCTGTTCAACGATTCATATCACTTGGCCAGCTTCACTCTCAGCTGTGGCTACACATTTAATTAGCATGAAGGAATTAAACTGTTTTATTAAGTCAGAGGCTGAGAAAGCACACAAATAAGAGTAGCCGTTGTTGTGCACTGTGATTAGGTGGGTGAGCATACAGACTTAGTTACCCCTCTTGACTTAATTATAAATGTCAGTGTTAAATGTCAAACAGTCTACAGTTTCACAGTTTTGTAATCATAGATGTGAGCACAATGGAGATTTGGGTTATTCTCAGGAAAATTTTCCCTTTGGAAAAGGTTACTGATGAACTCGTGAACTTTAAAAAATCATAATCTTACCACAAAATACCAGGGTCTAACCACCATAGACACTGAGTTCCACCATGTAGGGTGGAAATGTGTGAATTTTCAGATTAGCAGTCAACAAATAAAATTGAAGGTTATAGGCTACAAAAAATTTCTAAAAGTGACCGTAAACAAATATCATTGCGCCACATCACATTATTTTACAGTCAATATCCATTTGAGACTAAATTTATAAATTAGATTCCCCTCCCATAAATAACTATTGAACTTGAAAAGACCAATCTTGAAATAGTGATAAGGACTGTAAAGGAAACTTATTTATAAAAAAAAAAAAAAACAATGCATATACAATACAGTAAAATAAAAGAGCTTAAAAGTAAAGTAAATGCATAATATGGGGTACATCCAGTATGCGAAGATGCAGCATACACTGTATTGCCAAAGGTTTTGGGACGCCTGCCTTTACATGCACATGAACTTTAATAAACCCATTCTTAATCCGTAGGGTTTAATATGGAGTTGGCCCACCCTTCACAGCTATAACAGCTTCAACTCTTCTGGGAAGGTGTTCCACAAAGTTTAGAAATTTGTGTTCATGGGAATTTTTGACATTCTTCTAGAAGCTCATTTGTGAGGTCAGGCACTGATGTTGGATGAGAAGCCTGTTTTGATAGCATCCACTCTAATTCATCCCAAAGGTGTTCTATCGGGTTGAGGTCAGGACTCTGTGCAGGCCATTCAAGTTCCTCCACACCAAACTCGCTCATCCATGTCTTTATGGACCTTGCTTTGTTCACTGGTGCGCAGTCATGTTGGAACAGGAAGGGGCCATTCCCAAACTGTTCCCACAAAGTTGGGAGCATGAAATTGTCCAAAATGTCTTGGTTTGCTGAAGCATTAAGAGTTGACTGAGTTGCTGTTGTTCCCAATTGCTTCCACTTTGGTATAATACCACTAACAGTTGACTGTGGAATATTTAGTAGTGAGGAAATTTTAAAAATTGACTTATTGCACAGGTGGCAACCTATCACGGTACCACACTTGAATTCACTGAGCTCCTGAGAGCAACCCATTCTTTCACAAATGTTTGTAGAAGCGTCTGCATGCCTAGGTGCTTAATTTTATACAACTTTGGCAATGGAAGTGATTGGAACACCCAAATTCAATGATTTGGAGGGGTGTTCCAATACTTTTGGCAATATGGTGTATATTTAGATCAATCAATGAGCAATACAATTGATGTTTTATTTCATACTTTCATTACACATTAATAAATTCAGTATCCTGTTAATTGTAAGTCATGGGGAGCTAGTTTCCTGACAATAGCTGGGTTAAAACCAGATTGTGAGACAAATGACAAAAATATACCTTTATATGCTGAGCACACTGCTGGTTTGTCCACTAATGATATGGCTGCAGAGTCTCCCTCACCTCTTTCCTTTTCTCAAAAGTAAACTTTGCTTTTGCCAGAGGAGTGCAGTTTTGTCATAATATCAAAATATCTGGCAAATTATCAAAAGTGTTTTACATAACAGTGCTCTGTAAAGGGGATTTTCCATGTGCAAAAACATATATTTATGATATTTACAGAGGGAAGACTTTAGCTGCGTTCAAATTTGTATACTTCCCTACTATATAATGTGCGAAAACAGTACACCAAAAGAGTACTGTCTGAATACATCGTATTCAAAAAAGTAAGCGAAAGATGGTAAGTCACACGATAATGACAAAATAGTGGATGTAGTACATCCATACATTCATACTATATAGAACATACATTTTTAACAGTCATGAAGTAAGTTTAAATTCAAATGTAGAATCTTCTCAGACAGTACATGATTTCGGAAACACCGTTAGATTCGATGGACACTTTAGTATCCCTGTGAGGCCACAACATGGTAACAGTAGCAACATGGCGGATACGTACTATACCCATACTACTCAGACCAGGTGTGCCGCACAAGTCCTTAAAAGTGAAGCCAAAGCGTCTCGATCGCCCCCCCAGGTGGTTGGTGGTCCCAGTATAAGTCATAAACCCGCCCTCTCCGTGTAATGTAATGGGACGTGAGACAAACTAAACAATCAAATTACGCTTCAAATATATATATTTTTTGTGTCATTTTAGGTAGTTGTTATCACACCGATGTAAGTTCAAGTGTTCATTTTATGAAATAATGCTATCAAATTTTATGAATGCTATCAAAACAGGCGGTATGATGTCATGATTGACAGCTGAGATTAACAGCTTCTCTGAGCGAAGTAGTCACTGAGGCACGAACAGACTTTTTGCTGGATTTTCGAGAGGAGATTGGAGCTTTAACTTTAATTTCTATATTTCCATAACTGTTTATTTCACACAGACATAACGAGTTATTCTGCAGTAAACTGTGCTGCGGGAGTGTGGGCGGGGCCTCTACAGTACAGACTCAGGTCCAGAATCAGCACAAGATGTCAGCGCCATATTGGGACATTGCCAGCTTCACTTTACTACAATGGAAGAGAGTGAAGGTGCGTCATCCATCTTACAGTCTATGACTCAGACAGTACAAGATTTCGGAGGCAATGTTTTTCTTTAAGGTAGAAATCTTTTTGATTATCGGCAACAGTGACAAGAGAATTGCCATTGCTTCATTGTTTTTCCGCGTGGCACGGAGCCATTATTCTGACAAATCAAACCCATTTGACAGCCAGATTGAGTCTGTGTTTGAATGACAGAGGACCTTGAAGAGGTTCTTACCCGTGCTTTTTCTGTATTCAGAAGTCTGTTTAATCTATCCCACCTTTGAGGACACAAAGTGAGCCAAAAGAACTCTTCAAAAGCCACAGTGTTTCTGCCGGGGTCCCTGAGGGCCAGACAGCCATTGGTAGTGTGAACGTGGAGTGTGAAGGGAGAGCTGTGTGTGAATTAATGAGGGGACCGACAGCGAGATTGTGCATACAGAGAGGCCCTGTAAGAGAACGCTCGTCTCTGGATCTGCGCTAGACAACAGCGTCCTTGAGAGCCGTTCAACAGTCAGCTCCCACCATTGCCATTTCCTGCTCCCCGCTTGCTGTCTATATGAATAAATCATGGGTTTGGACTGGAGTACGCATTCACATATTATCAGTCTGTTGCACAGAGTTTGATGTGCACCTTCATCTCCACCGCTTCAATTTCTTCTGCCTGGACATTCATCAGACAGCGTCCCCGTTCTTTAATCACACGGCAGAGCATTTCATGGTCATTTCTGCTCATGCTTGACTACACAACTTTTTATTTTGCCATACATATTTTCATATTGGTTGCCGTGTGTTCACAAACAGCCTGATGTCACCAACGCAATCTCATGAGAAAATGTTTTCTAATTTTCTCTATTTTACAAGGTGGCGGTATGAATTTCATACGATATGATTTGAAAAACGTAAACTTGAAGATGCAACACAACCCATAAACCCATTCATCAGTGGGGCATAAGCAGATCGTATGTGAACATCAAAATGACATTGCCAATATAAAATAGTTACGAATTGCCACAAGAATGTGGCATGCCACTGTTAAAATGAATTTCTGGCCTTTGCACTTTAGTGTTGTTATCGTAACTAAAACTAAAGCTATTAAAAATAATTTTCAGTAACTGAAATAAAGGTGAATTAACAAAAATCTAGGGTATGGCATTCTGGCCATACATCAACGACATTCCCAAATAATCACATATCTAAACAAAATCAATGCAAATACTGAAACAGCACTAAGCCTTCACTGTGTCCTAGCCAAACGCGACACGTGAGAAAAATCTTTTCCATGTTAATCAGAGTGTTTTGTATTTGTGGAATATTATTTTTCGTGATCTTTATAGACATAGCCTTACTGAAAGCATCGATGGATAATTCACCTAAGATCTTCAAAATAAATTAAAGGAAACAACTGTTCAATCTGTCAACTCAAGGTGAACAAACAAGTGTATTCTATGATAATAAATTTGTTTCAGTCACTCAGTATGTATATTTAATCATTCTAAAATGGTGTAAGATTTAGGAATTCGACCTTGTACTTATCCATTTTGTTGCGAATGCAGTCAGTGCACTTGCAGAGAGAGCCCACCCACACGCTCTTCTGATTGGCTGTGATTTTTGATTGATTGATCTCGGGTCGAGTCTGTGTTGCCGCTAAAAACCTTGTTGCATCATGTCTGGTTAGGACACGGCATTTACATTTGCTTTTCAAATCTGCAACAGAACTAACAAGCAGCATCATGAGCTGTTTATTTCCCCTGCTTGTCTGAATGCCAGGGTATGGCAACTGCCACACTCGTTTGAGAGTCTGCTCAAGCTGCCGCATCCGTCTTTTCACATTTATTGCAAAACAGTAGCACAAAAGTAACACAATAGTAGTAACACAAATGCAATAGCATGTCAGAAAAGCAAGATGACAACATAAGTTATAACCGTAATGAACCTATACCTGTTGTGTCTTCATGCAGCATATACACTCACCTAAAGAATTATTAGGAACACCATACTAATACTGTGTTTGACCCCCTTTCGCCTTCAGAACTGCCTTAATTCTACGTGGCATTGATTCAACAAGGTGCTGAAAGCATTCTTTAGAAATGTTGGCCCATATTGATAGGATAGCATCTTGCAGTTGATGGAGATTTGTGGGATGCACATTCAGGGCATGTAGCTCCCGTTCCACCACATCCCAAAGATGCTCTATTGGGTTGAGATCTGGTGACTGTGGGGGCCATTTTAGTACAGTGAACTCATTGTCATGTTCAAGAAAACCAATTTGAAATGATTCGAGCTTTGTGACATGGTGCATTATCCTGCTGGAAGTAGCCATCAGAGAATGGGTACATGGTGGTCATAAAGGGATGGACATGGTCAGAAACAATGCTCAGGTAGGCCGTGGCATTTAAATGATGCCCAGTTGGCACTAAGGGGCCTAAAGTGTGCCAAGAAAACATCCCCCACACCATTACACCACCACCACCAGCCTGCACAGTGGTAACAAGGCATGATGGATCCATGTTCTCATTCTGTTTACGCCAAATTCTGACTCAACCATCTGAATGTCTCAACAGAAATCGAGACTCATCAGATCAGGCAACATTTTTCCAGTCTTCAACTGTCCAATTTTGGTGAGGTTGTGCAAACTGTAGCCTCTTTTTCCTATTTGTAGTGGAGATGAGTGGTACCCGGTGGGGTCTTCTGCTGTTGTAGCCCATCCGCCTCAAGGTTGTGCGTGTTGTGGCTTCACAAACATCAAGCTCTTCTATCAGCTTGAATCAGTCGGCCCATTCTCCTCTGACCTCTAGCATCAACAAGGCATTTTCGCCCACAGGACTGCTGCATACTGGATGTTTTTCCCTTTTCACACCATTCTTTGTAAACCTTAGAAATGATTGTGCGTGAAAATCCCAGTAACTGAGCAGATTGTGAAATACTCAGAACCGGCCCGTCTGGCACCAACAACCATGCCACGCTCAAAATTGCTTAAATCACCTTTCTTTCCCATTCTGACATTCAGTTTGGAGTTCAGGAGATTGTCTTGACCAGGACCACACCCCTAAATGCATTGAAGCAACTGCCATGTGATTGGTTGATTAGATAATTGCATTAATGAGAAATTGAACAGGTGTTCCTAATAATCTTTTAAGTGAGTGTATTCTCTGACTCAGTAGGCATTTTATAACACAGTTCCCACACAAGCAATTTATAGATTATCATGACAGAATATGCTAATCAATGACCTGAAGATAGTTAACTGAACAGTTTCTGACATTTTCAGTGCGTGTGTGCTTAAGGGAATCGGAGCTCGAGCTCTTGAAGCTCCACCCCTTCTAGAAAGGGGGCCGGGAGCAGCAGCTCATTTGCATTTAAAGGGACACACAAAAACGTCATGGTTTTGCTCACCCTCAAAAAGTGACAATTTTAACATGCTATAAAAATTATCTGTGGGGTATTTTGAGCTAAAACTTCACATACACACTCTGAGGTCATCAGAGACTTATTTTACATCTTGTAAAAGGGGCATTATAGGACCCCTTTAACATTAGTTAACTACTTTAGTTAACATGAATTAAGAATAAACAATACACCTACAGCATTTATTAATCTTAGTTAATTTAAACATTTACTGATACATTATCAAAATCAAACGTTGTATTTGTTAACATTAGTTAATACACTGTGAACTAACAGGAACAATCAATGAACAGCTGGCTTTTTATTAACTAACAATAACAAAGATTAATAAATAGCAATACAGTGACTGAACTATTGTGCTTTCAAATATTTCACAAATAAGATTAAGTAGAACATTCACTCTGAGGAACAAATTAGAATCACAATGATCTTTTAATCATTTTCTATTACCACCCCTGAATTCACAGATCATCGGTTTGTGCGATTACTTCAAGGTAATCTATAAATTTAATAGACATTACATATGAACATATCTACATTATGTTATCTTTTAACCCACTGATGCATGGCCAATAGATGATAGGGTTTTAAAAAAAAAAACATGGTCACAAAGTCACATTGTGATTAATCTAGACCACCATGAGTGACCTTTTATCCTATATGTCTTCCTATCTTCTTCATGCAATGTTTTTATGATAACATAAATTCAACACAGCTGACATTATTCTGGAATATTTACCATTATCTTCTGTTGATTTCGATAAATAATTCTCTCAAAACCTATTGGAAAAGAGAGAGAGAAATTGGTTAATGCTGTTGTTTTGAAAAAAAAAAAAAAAAAAAACTGAACACTGATCTTTCTTTCTTTGTTATATAATAAATTCACTTTTATAATATCAGTTCTCTGTAACTTGTCTGATAAGGAAATATCACACATCTATAATTCATAATGGCTGACCCCAAAATGAAGAACCTGTGAAAGACAGATTAGGCTCCTGCATGTACAAAATCAGGGTATTAATATTTAAAACATAGTTACAGCTACATAATGTAAGCTAATAAAAGCATAAATAAAAACACCTACATCTTTGCAAAATGCAGTTTTAAGATTAAAAAGGCTTAAAATGTCAGTATAAGTATTTTATTCTAAAAGTATATACTGTATAAAAAAGTAAACTTAATCAAAGTGAAAACATTTTTAAATAAAATATTTATATTAAAACTAACATGGCTAGTTATAAAAACATAAAGTATCAATACAGTGACTGAACTATCGTGCTTTCAATTTAGCAAATATTTCACAAATAAGATTAAGCAGAAAAATTCCTCTGAGGAACAAATTAGCATCACAATGATCTTTTAATCATTTTCTATTACCACCCCTGAATTCACAGATGTATTTTAATCACCGGTTTGTGCGATTAATGTAATTGAACTTTTTCATATCCCAGAGCCTAGCACACATTCACACAGATGACATTTACACACCATAAAAGAACAGCAGCTAAGTAGAAATGGTGTGCTGACCCAGTTTGACTCGCAACGATTCAAACCTTTTCAACTGAGGAACCTGAGGTCAGACATAATAGAGCCATTTAGGAGCAGTTTTGACTGTTCATTGGGAAATCTCTAAAGAGGTTGTGCTCTGATGCACAGGAAAGGCATTCGATGACAGAAATCTTTTACGAGAGCAATGCGCTCTGGGAGACTGCTGTGCAAATGGCCTGGAAAAGGGCACCAAAGGGCATTGAAGACACAAGTGTGAATGTTCAAATCCTGGCAGAGAGCTTTGTTGATTTTTAACTGTGGATTATTATTTAAATGTATATGTATATACACAGCTGAAAGTCAATATAAAACAGAAAAAATATGATGGACTTTTAGCCATAAAGACCTAACTATGTGGTAAAAATCAAGGATGCACCCAAAAACAAAACAAAACTCAAAAAGATATGAAATTTAGACATCACAACATTATGATGTACATATACCAATACCTATCTATCTTGTAGCTAATTATATCAAAGGGAAATATGAATAATTATTCATAACTCATTTTCATTATGATTAATTATGAATATCTGAATCAGTTAATGAGATTAACTTGATGTAGCTACATTAACATTACACTCAATCAATCAGTTCATCCTGTGAACACTCAGTATTGATTATTAATTAATTATAAGAAAAGGGCTATTTTTCATGACCACTGAAAAATAATTCTTCCTTTGCATTTACAGTGCTTAGAGTGCGTAACAAGATTGATCATTTAAGTGACAATTTGTTTGCAGGCAGGGATTGTGCACAAATTTTTATTAACTAAATCACAAACACAACTACACTAAACAGAAACGCATACACACAAATCACACATACATGGCTAAGATAGGAAGTGACAGAATGAAGAACCGGGTCAGAACAGATGGATGAAGCTATGAAAACACCTCGGAGAACCATCAGTGACTACAAGCTCCTTTGTCTGAACAAAGGGGTTTACAGCTTTTACGAACTACACAGTGATGTTTTTTATGTCGTATGTTACTTGCATTTAGCCTGAGCTGTTGAAGAGCGTCCGATGTAAAATCACAGTCTTGATAGTTCGGTCCAATGGTGTTGAAGCTGCAATCGATTTCTTCTGCGTTGACTGAAGAAGATATGATGAACTTACAGTTATTTTGACTCCGTCAAGGTCGAGGAAGTTGCACACGACTTTAGGTGTTGGGCCTGCCGGCCCACGACCGTGTGGTTGGGGTTTACTGTCCCACACACACACATGGCACTTAGGCTTTCGGAGAGAAAGTTTTACGATCCTTTGTCTCAAGGAGATCGTTTGTATATGTAACTGGATTGGTTGCTGATGAAGGAACTATTAAAGATTCTTGTAATGCTAATATGTCGGACAGGTATCGACATATATACACAATCATTCAGACCTTTAAATTACAACTTCGTAGACACCAAACAAAGTATAGGTGAGGTTACATCTATCTATCTATCTATCTATCTATCTATCTGGGAGTGGGTGGTACTTTTGGATGGCCAGGTGTCTCTTACCTGGGGAACACATGGCACCAGGATGCACTATGGGAAGAAGGTAAGCCGGTGGAGGCAGTGTGATGCTTTGGGCAAAGTTCTGCTGGAAAACCTGGGGTACAGCCATCCATGTGGATGTTACTTTGACATGTACCACCTACCTAAGCATTGTTGCAGACCATGTACACCCTTTTAATGGTATTCCCCGGTGGATGTGGCCTCTTTCAGCAGGATAATGCACCCGGCCACAAAGCAAAAATGGTTCAGGAATGGTTTGAGGAGCACAACAAGTTTGAGGTGTTGACTTGGCCTCCAAATTTCTCAGATCTCAATCCAATCGAGCATCTGTGGGATGTGCTGAACAAACAAATCCGATCCATGGAGGCCCCACCTCACAACTTACAGGACTTATAGGATCTGCTGCTAACATCTTGGTGCCAGATACCACAGCACCAAGATGCTGGTATTGGTACCAACATACTGTATTGTACATATCTGAAAAGTGTTCTCTGTATGACAGGCAGTTGGAAGGAACTGGCTGAAAAATGAGAGCTTGCTGATCACCTGAATAGGCACGTCAGAACAAATTTTGATTATGAAGATAACATTTTTTCCCCTTCAAACAGTGTACTGATTAATCATGTATGATAAGAGTAGGAAAATGTTTTAAGAAAGTAAAACTTTGTAAAAATGTTCATGTTGAATTTATATAGCTCTGGACTGTACAAGAGAGCTGCATTTCTACTTATGAAATTGTATTAAAAAAACATCTTGCTTGTGGATAACAGCACAGCAGTATGCACAGCCTCTAATGGATGTGGTTAATAGTGCACAGAAGCAGCATAAAATGTTTCCCTGCTATTGTGTATCTTGCTTTCATGTGGCATTTGTACTTGGTTAAACGTTCTATTGGGTGCGTGTGTAACTTTTCATGCTGTGGCACGGTTGAGATAAGCGCTGGGCTGTGATGGGCTTACTGAGCTGCGGGGTGGTAGGATGCCAGTGCGCCACAGCGGACGGCCCAGCATGCCAGTGCTGCTCCCTACCGTACGCCTAACTGGAGCCAGTCACTGCGGGTCACTGGCGTCCAATCTGTCACTGAGGGCATCTGGCTCCTGCCACAGAGAAGCACATCAGCAGATGGCTCTCTCTATGAACTGGCAGTAACAGAGTAACGGAGAGGGAGAGAGAGATTGGGTGGGCATACATTTTTTTGTCATAAATATGGCGATTATATCTGTGTATGCTGTATACAAAGCAATCTGAAATTACAATTTTTCTAAAGTGAGAGAAATGCATGCTTTTTAAAAAATTTTTATCCATGCTCATTCATTTCAATATTTGAATAACTAATATAAATGTAAATGTATAGTTAGCATGAATAATTTTTTTCTTCTGCGCTCTGTGCGCCTCAGCATTGAGACTGTGATTTTATGTGGCCTACCACTTCGTGGCTGAGTTGCTGTTGTTCTCAATTGCATTCACTTTGTTATAATACCATTAACAGTTGACCGTGGAATATTCATTAGTGAGGAAATTTCACGAATGGACTTATTGCACTTGAATTCACTGAGCTCCCGAGAGCAATCTGTTCTTTTACAAATGTTTTTAGAAGCAGTCTGCATGCCTAGGTGCTTGATTTTATACACCTGTGGCCATGGGTGATCACAACTTAGAATTTTGAGGCGGCACCTGGAGTGGCCATTCGACACTCCTCTGCATTAGAGGAATTCTCATAAAATAATGTTCCTCATATTTATTTTAAAAATTGAACATCACACATCACGCTTTTCCCTATGATAAACAATCAGATCCATCACAGAAGTCATTGACATTGACGCTTTGCCAAAACAATAGTTTTGTCAGGCCTCAGGGCTTTGGCGATAGTAAGTGAGTCTTTTTCTGCACATAAGGATAAGTGTGTATTGCTGAACATTCATCCCTCACTGTGGGAGATTGATTATGATGCCTTACAAGATGAGAAGATTTTATTTGATTTAGCAGATATACGTGCTGCTCTGTTATGTTCTGTGTATATCTAATACCATCTGCTCCTCTGTTCTACTGGATTTAAATTCATATGAACACAAACACAAGGGCAGTTCACACAGCATGTTACAGCATGTGTTCTGCAGTGTATACTTTATCTTAAACATGTTTAAACTGCATTTTATTTGTGTACACAGGTTTATGACCTCATATTAAAGGGATGGTTCATAATGTACTCACCGACAAGCCAATATTACCTGATGTAATTGACGTCAAACCTGGTGTAATGCGTCATGGTTCCTGGAAGTCATAGTTTGAAAGAGCATGAGAGTGAGTAAATGATGGGATTTTCTCATTCTTTGTGAACAGAAATGTGTACATTATATATGAAAAATGTGAAGATTTTTTTAAAATTAAATATTAGTCATATTATATATATATATAATTCTATAATTTTTTACATTATATATAATCAGGCATAACATTATGACCTTCCTAATATTGTGTTGGTCCCCCTTTTGCTGCCAAAACAGCCCTGACCCGTCGAGGCATGGACTCCACTAGACCCCTGAAGGTGTGCTGGAGTATCTGGCACCAAGATGTTAGCAGCAGATCCTTTAAGTCCTGTGAATTGCAAGGTGGGGCCTCCATGGATCAGACTTGTTTGTTCAACACATCCAACAGATGCTCGATTGAGATCTGGGGAATTTGGAGGCCAAGTCAACACCTCAAACTTGTTGTGCTCCTCAGACCATTCCTGAACCATTTTTGCTTTGTGGCAGTGCACATTATCCTGCTGAAAGAAGCCACAGCCACCAGGGAATACCGTTTCCATGAAAGGGTGTACATGGTCTGCAACAATGCTTAGATAGGTGGTACATGTCTAAGTAACATCCACATGGATGGCAGGACCCAGCAGAACATTGCCCAAAGCATCACACTGCCTCCGCCGGTTTGCCTTCTTCCCATAGTGCATCCTGGTGTCATGTGTTCCCCAGGTAAGTGATGCGCACGCACCCGGCCATCCACATGATGTAAAAGAAAACGTGATTCATCAGACCAGGCCACCTTCTTCCATTGCTCCGTGGTCCAGTTCTGATGCTCACATGCCCACTATTGGCTCTTTTGGCAGTGGACAGGGGTCAGCATGGGCACCCTGACTGGTCTGCGTTTATGCAGCCCCATACACAACAAACTGTGATGCACTGTGTATTCTGACACCTTTCTATCAGAACCAGCATTAACTTCTTGAGCAATTTGAGCTACAGTAGCTCGTCTGTTTGATCGGACCACACGGGCCAGCCTTCACTCCCCACATGCATCAATGAGCCTTGGCCGCCCATGACCCTGTCGCCGGTTCACCACTGTTCCTTCCTTGGACCACTCTTGATAGATACTGACCACTGCAGACCGGGAACACCCCACAAGAGCTGCAGTTTTGGAGATACTCTAACCCAGTCGTCTAGCCATCACAATTTGGCCCTTGTCAAACTCGCTCAAATCCTTACGCTTGCCCATTTTTCCTGCTTCTAACACATCAACTTTGAGGACAAAATGTTCACTTGTTGCCTAATATATTAGTGCTAATTATGTGTTATTCACTTCACCTGTCAGTGGTCATAAAGTTATGCCTGATCGGTGTGTATTTATAATGTATAAAACATATGCTAACCAGTTACAGTATCTAGAAATATTTTTAAATTATTAAATAAATAAAATGTCCTTCATGTCCTTATCTATAACTCACCCACACACTCATATGTGCACATACAGCCACAGAGTGACCAAGGTGAGCATACAATTGTGTGACCGATATGAAATCCATATTGATGCAAGTGTGAAGTTACAAATAAGTGATAGAAAATTCAACTGCTCAGTCTTACAGTGTGAAGTTGTCCAGACTGACTTCCTACTGACATTCACTCATCAACACCACTCATATACACAATTTTCTAAACACTCCCTACATACACTCACCTAAAGGATTATTAGGAACACCATACTAATACTGTGTTTGACCCCCTTTCGCCTTCAGAACTGCCTTAATTCTACGTGGCATTGATTCAACAAGGTGCTGAAAGCATTCTTTAGAAATGTTGGCCCATACTGATAGGATAGCATCTTGCAGTTGATGGAGATTTGTGGGATGCACATCCAGGGCACGGCTCCGTTCCACCACATCCCAAAGATGCTCTATTGGGTTGAGATCTGGTGACTGTGGGGGCCATTTTAGTACAGTGAACTCATTGTCATGTTCAAGAAACCAATTTGAAATGATTCGAGCTTTGTGACATGGTGCATTATCCTGCTGGAAGTAGCCATCAGAGAATGGGTACATGGTGGTCATAAAGGGATGGACATGGTCAGAAACAATGCTCAGGTAGGCCGTGGCATTTAAACGATGCCCAGTTGGCACCAAGGGGCCTAAAGTGTGCCAAGAAAACATCCCCCACACCATTACACCACCAGCAGTAGCCTGCACAGTGGTAACAAGGCATGATGGATCCATGTTCTCATTCTGTTTACGCCAAATTCTGACTCTACCATCTGAATGTCTCAACAGCAATCGAGACTCATCAGACCAGGCAACATTTTTCCAGTCTTCAACTGTCCAATTTTGTTGAGCTCGTGCAAATTGTAGCCTCTTTTTCCTATTTGTAGTGGAGATGAGTGGTACCTGGTGGGGTCTTCTGCTGTTGTAGCCCATCCGCCTCAAGGTTGTGCGTGTTGTGGCTTCACAAATGCTTTGCTGCATACCTCGGTTGTAACGAGTGGTTATTTCAGTCAAAGTTGCTCTTCTATCAGCTTGAATCAGTCGGCCGATTCTCCTCTGACCTCTAGCATCAACAAGGCATTTTCGCTCACAGGACTGCCGCATACTGGATGTTTTTCCCTTTTCACACCATTCTTTGTAAACCCTAGAAATGGTTGTGCGTGAAAATCCCAGTAACTGAACAGATTATGAAATACTCACACTGGCCCGTCTGGCACCAACAATGCCACGCTCAAAATTGCTTAAATCACCTTTCTTTCCCATTCTGACATTCAGTTTGGAGTTCAGGAGATTGTCTTGACCAGGACCACACCCCTAAATGCATTGAAGCAACTGCCATGGATTGGTTGATTAGATAATTACATTAATGAGAAATTGAACAGGTGTTCCTAATAATCCTTTAGGTGAGTGTATACTATATATTTATGAATGCATTACGTGGAACTATAAGTGAAAGCTCTTGCAGCTTATCTGGAAATTTATGCAGTTTGCCCTGAAATTAATTCTTCATATTTCTTCTTTTCAATGGACCTGCTGCATCTGATGGCCTATCAACAACTTCTTTTTTTAAGGTGTGAAAACTCTTTCTGTCTTTCAGCATTTCTCTCTCTCTCACACTGGCTCTCCACCACCCTGACTATTGATTCATCCTTTTCAGAGTGGGATTTATCATACTATGGTGCGACTTTCCCATTTTCAAGTCTCAAATCAGATCCCAGTACATCACACTGTTATGACAGAAACTAAAGCAGACATCTGTCACAAAGACAGATGACGCAGATGCTTTACCCTTTGCATTTTGGTATGAACGAATAGGAAACATTAGTCATTTTGCACAAGAGAGGATATCTGAGAAAACATTTGACAGCTCAGATCACCGTAGATTTCTTATACACAATGACAAAGCAATCTGGAAATATCAATAGAGCACAAACTCTGAAATATGCTTCTCTCTGTTCTACAAATTGTATGTTACAAATAAACAAAAGAAGTAATTTCTATAAAAGCCACATACATATTGTATATCCAGAACAGACAGATATTTTTATTATTAGCATTCAAATTTGCAACATTTAGAGGGGAAAAAATCTGCTTTGGTAATACATAATAATACAGACGGATGTTAGCACACACTCACACACACTTGCACAAACGAATTAGCGATCATCCGTCAAACATTTCAATGTTTTTAACGTGCAATCACAGCACACAACAACAGAACAAAATCTCGATTTGGTGATCACTATATGATGTATTAGCTTCATTTTGGGGCATGTCAAAAAAAAAAAAAAAAAAAAAAAAAATAATTAAATAAATAAATCAGCAATTTCAATCTTATATAGATTGCATTAAGCGAGCTAGAAGAAATTACCAAAACAAAACAGCTCTAATATTAGTACTGGACTGTGACAAATTCAGTTTTTCATTGATGTCCAAAAACTGCATTCACTGACTGTGCTGTTCATTTGCATTTTTATGCATTTCGAAGTGCTGTTATCTTGCATTTCCATATGCATTACGACACAACATGTACAGCACTGACTGCTTACAACATTCAGAATGTACAGAATTAATGTGAATTAATGTACAGAATTCACAGAAAGTTTTGCACATCGTCAGCTTTGCACTACTGCGTACCAGAACCGCAACGCATACACGTTCATCTAGAAATGATCCTCAAAAACACTCACTAATGTTTATTTCACACAAATAACCCTCAAAATACACATTGTAATCAAACTTTCAGATAAATGCCAGTTTGTTTCAGAAATCGAACTCTTATTAAAAATTTTAAATAATAATAATGTGAAACGGCTTTCATCCGAATGCTTGTGTTTATGTTCTACACTCTAAAAAATGCTGGGTTAAAAACAACCCAAGTTGGGTTGAAAATGGACTAACCCAGCAATTGGGTTGTTTTAAGCAAACATTTAACCCAATTGCTGGGTTAGTCCATTTTCAACCCAACTTGGGTAGTTTTTAACCCAGCATTTTTTAGAGTGTATGCATTTATAGATTATATGATTGTTTCTGGGTAATCCTCCATTACTGTATGAGGTGATAACTTGATTTGTAATAATTTTGTAATTTTTTTATTGTTTTATTTTTATTTTTATATATATAAATATGTACCGTACTGCTCAAACGTTTGGGGTTGATAAATGTTTTTGTCTCTTATGCTCACCATGGCTGCATTTATTTGAAAATACAGTAAACAGAAATAACTATTTTATATTTTAAAAGGTAATTTAGTGAAGTCAACTGCTGAATTTTCAGCATCATTACTCCAGTATTCCGTGTCACATGATCCTTCAGAAATTATTATAATACGCTGATATCTAAATGTTTTGATTAATACTTTGTGAAATTAAAGTGTAACTTCTCTTACGAAAAAGAAGTATACTTAAAGTTCATTTTAGGATGTATACTTAAGTAAAGTTCAAGTATATTTTTAAGTATACTTTATGTAGTAAGTATACTAATATCAATGTACTAGTAGTAAACTTGTAAGTGTGCTATTTCAATACTGCTAGGACTAAATTGGCCCACTTTTTAGTATAAAAAGTTTAAGTGTGTAACAGTATAAACTTTAAGTGCACAATTATGTTTCTCATTTGTACTGCATTTGTTCTACAAGTAAACTTATAAGTATGCTAGTAGTTTACTATTTCAATACTTGTAGTACATTTTATTAGTTTATGAAAATACACTTTGAAGTATACTCTCGGTAAACTACTAGTTTAGTAGTTTTATATACTTGCTTTATAGATTTATTTACGTGAACATAAACATCATACTTATAGTTTACTATATATATACACATATATATATATACACTCACCTAAAGGATTATTAGGAACACCTGTTCAATTTCTCAATGCACTTATCTAATCAACCAATCCATGGCAGTTGCTTCAATGCATTTAGGGGTGTGGTCCTGGTCAAGACAATCTCCTGAACTCCAAACTGAATGTCAGAATGGGAAAGAAAGGTGATTTAAGCAATTTTGAGCGTGGCATGGTTGTTGGTGCCAGACGGGCCGGTCTGAGTATTTCACAATCTGCTCAGTTACTGGGATTTTCACGCACAACCAATTCTAGGGTTTACAAAGAATGGTGTGAAAAGTGAAAAACATCCAGTATGCAGCAGTCCTGTGGGCGAAAATGCCTTGTTGATGCTAGAGGTCAGAGGAGAATGGGCCGACTGATTCAAGCTGATAGAAGAGCAACTTTGACTGAAATAACCACTCATTACAACCGAGGTATGCAGCAAAGCATTTGTGAAGCCACAACACGCACAACCTTGAGGCGGATGGGCTACAACATCAGAAGACCCCACCGGGTACCACTCATCTCCACTACAAATAGGAAAAAGAGGCTACAATTTGCACAAGCTCACCAAAATTGGATAGTTGAAGACTGGAAAAATGTTGCCTGGTCTGATGAGTCTCGATTTCTGTTGAGACATTCAGATGGTTGAGTCAGAATTTGGCGTAAACAGAATGAGAACATGGATCCATCATGCCTTGTTACCACTGTGCAGGCTGGTGGTGGTGGTGTAATGGTGTGGGGGATGTTTTCTTGGCACACTTTAGGCCCCTTAGTGCCAATTGGGCATCGTTTAAATGCCACGGCCTACCTGAGCATTGTTTCTGACCATGTCCATCCCTTTATGACCACCATGTACCCATTCTCTGATGGCTACTTCCAGCAGGATAATGCACCATGTCACAAAGCTCGAATCATTTCAAATTGGTTTCTTGAACATGACAATGAGTTCACTGTACTAAAATGGCCCCCACAGTCACCAGATCTCAACTCAATAGAGCATCTTTGGGATGTGGTGGAACTGGAGCTTCGTGCCCTGGATGTGCATCCCACAAATCTCTATCTATTGCAAGATGCTATCCTATCAATATGGGCCAACATTTCTAAAGAATGCTTTCAGCACCTTGTTGAATCAATGCCACGTAGAATTAAGGCAGTTCTGAAGGCGAAAGAGGGTCAAACACAGTATTAGTATGGTGTTCCTAATAATCCTTTAGGTGAGTGTGTATGTATATATATATATATATATATATATATATATATATATATATATATATATATATATATATATATATATATATATATATATATATATATATATACTATGTTCCTATTTAGGCATTATTCTTTTCAAAAATATACCTTTAACACTTACATTTTATTATAGCTTCGTGCATGCTTTTTAATCAACACTTGAATGTGGGTAAGTTTAATAAAAAAGCAACATTTTAAACAAAAAGTGTAAAGTAGATTTGAAGTAATGTCCTATGTACACTACCAGATCAGATGCTCAGATTTAGGAATATATCTGCTTTCTTTATAAATCAATATTTTCAAACAATGTAAGTTTGTAAGACTGTAAAAGTATTTAATAGGCTACTCAATCAAAAAAAGTAAACACAACTACAAGCCAAGTATACTTAGAATACTTAATTATACTTTTAAGTATATCTCAAAAAGATTGAGTACAAGTATTATCCAAATATACTTGAATTTTTCTGTCAGTGTAATTCAAGTATACTTAAGTGCACTTTTAAGTATATTTTTGAGAAGTACATAAAAAGTAGACTGAAAGTATACTTTCTTATTTTTGTTTAAAAGAAGTATACTAATAGCACACTTGAATAAACTTCTTTTTCGTAAAAGGAGTACTTCCCTCAAACATTTAGACTTTTAGGGTTTTAGACACTGATTTTTTTACATTACAGTTTTTAGAGTGACCTTAACAAGAATGTACTGTACAAAACATGGCAGATGAAACTGATCAGTACAAATTTGATACCAAAACACAAAACACTTACAGTAAGAAATGCTCTGAAGAAGTCATAAAAATTATCTACATCTTTCAAATCTGCTTGAGAGATCAAAATCTTAGCTACACGTGATTTATTTCTCCTATTATAGAAATAAATTAATGCTGGGGAAAAATGAATCACATTTGTGTTTACATAATATATGTATGTGTACTGTGTATAATTATGTATATATAAATACACACGCAAGCATGCATATATTTAAGAAAAATATGTTATAAAAATTATATTTATATACAAGATAAATTATATATACAGTATATACATGAACATATTTCATATATATATATACACACACACATGCATGTGTGTGTGTGTATTTATATATACATTATATTTTATACACAGTACACACACATATAGTATGTAAACACAAACTTTTATTTTGGATGCGATTAATTTTTCCCCAGCACTAAAATAAATCAACCTTTTCCTTGTCTGATTGTGAATGTTGTTGCATTAGTAAATGCGGACCAGCGGAACAGAACAGTCACAGCCCCACTTGGGACCCTTGGGCCAATCCCACATTATTCAAGTCTTGAGGAGTCAACAGCCTGCTCATCGCTGAGAAGCCTGTCCCTTTGATGCCAAACAAATTTAAATATTGATTACAAAACCTAACTTCCATAATCAAAAAATATAAATACTAATGAAAACATATGAAATGCTATAAATTATTAAAAACTGTAAATAAGTTGTCAAGAGTTTCTGTTTCATGTTTTGACTTCAAGGCATCATTGCTTTACAATACATTATGGTTTATGAAAGCTTTTTGGCATTTAATTATTATTCTCTGTGTATTGGTAAACAGTATGATGAAGGGATTTCATGGCATGGGTGCTTGCAGCCAATTTCACATAACATGCCAAGGAAATTGTGTATTTAAAAATGAATGATTTGCTTATTTAAACCTGGAAATATATATACTGACAAGGTTACAGCGAACTATTATCAAACTGTTTTCAATCCTTACACAACATCTGTTAAAATATTGCTAAAATAGAACTTCAGAGCTTACAAATAAATATAAAAAGTAAAAGTGTATTTCATGTAGACATATTCAAGGGGTCATATAATAAACTTTTAACACTTTTCCCTGAGGACCATTAATAATGGTAGTCAAGGTTTCTTCTAACATTTTGAGGATTATCATAAAACAAATTCAGCTGTAATGAGCTGTGTGAACTATAAAAATAAAGTGTTAAATAAAAGTCTATTGATAAATTCTTATTTTTATGGAATATTGCAGTATTTATTATAAATGATGAGCACATCATTATTATATTTGCCCTTGTAATCTTTAATTAAAATAACTTTAACTCAACATTGCTTTTCTTCTCTGGTGACGTGTTTACTGGCATGAGGGTGGGATAACCTGTCACTCACATGAGATTGATCAATAGCAAACCACAACTATCCAATGATTTAATCAAATCCTGATGGACAAAATCAAGTCCCGCCCTACATTTTTTCTTGTTCGAGAAGCAGTTTCACTTTGATATACGTCAAAATAGGGACGAAAAAGACTATCGCAACTTATGTTTCGTGGCGACTCTAAACGCACAATAAAAATGAATTACTGATGTCTGGACAAGTTAAATGTATTTCGATTTTGATGGCAGAATGACTCCAGAATGTTCAAGATTTAACAGATCCAAGTTATGAAACTCTATATTTCGAAAGATCAAAGAAAACGATATGACCACTTTAAATATCAGTAAGATGTATCCTTTAAAGTCCCCCTGAACAAAATCTTCATGCCTTAAAATAGCTTAAATGTATCTCTACACCCTTGCCTGATTTAGTATATGCGGTTCTATGAATATGCAAATTAGCCCGCCTCCACTCACTCGCACAAGCTCAGAGATCCACCCGTTGATGATCACACAATGGCGTGATTGGTTACAAGGTAGTTTGTGACGTCAGAAACACCAGCGATTTCAAACCGCGTTTTTGGTTCAATGCAGTTTTAAGGAAAAAATACTTACAACTTAAGAATTTGCACATAGTTTGTCTTAAAGCATAATTAAAACACCACACAGACATATAAATAACATTAAAACCTTGATGCTCACCACAGGGGGACTTTAACAAGCAGGGCTTCATGTGCTTACTGTACTTGTACATGTCCACATGATGAGCAGAATTACAAGAAGAGTAAGAAAAGTATCACTTGAAACAATTTGTGCTACTCTTGTTGTCTAACCACGGGAAGGAACTGGTAGCGTAAGCGTCCTTGTTAAAGTAAAATATCAGGAACAAACAGGCTCCTCAGTTTCACCTCACCAAAATCTGAGAGCACATTTACATTCTGGACTGAAGAAACATCAACTAAATTAACAATTAGATCCATGTGCGTGTTTTAAATGTTTCCTACATGCTCATAGTCAATAGTCATCCCTTTCTTCAGCTGTTAATTTTACATATCCATTCTTAGTTTTTTTTCCACCAGAAAGGTCATACATGCAACATGATTGTCAGTGAGGGGCGTGTTCTAGTTCCATATTCCAAGACACGCCCACTTATCAATTCTCTTTTCTTTTTACGCAATCCGTGACCTCATTCACCTATAATTCCTCTGTATTAGTGTTGGTTTGGCCTGACTGTATGAGCTCCACCATTGTAATAGGCCACAAGAGAGACAACAGGTCTGTTGCTGCCCTGGGCGGAAGCAGGAACACCCTCTGAGGAACTTTTCTGCCCGCTGCTGTTTGGGGCACAGATAGTAGGATGGCCAGCCGAGGCCACTGCTAAGGTCACATTCTGGCCATTGGCGCGTCGCACTGTCCTGAGAGTTTTGGTGACTTTGGAGGAGTTTTTAAAGCTGGAGCCTCTCTCTGGGGTGGTGCACATGACGAGCGCATGGAAACATCTGCAAAACTGACACACAAAGACAGATTGAGAGAGCAGGGATTACATTTCTAATCCTTAAAGGGATAGCTCACACAGAAAAGAACATTTTGTCATTTTCTTACTCACCCTCATGTCGTTTCAAACCTAGGGTTTCTTTCTTCTGTGGAAACAAAAGAATATATTTTGGAAAATGCCTGTTCACACTTAGGGCCAGATTTACTAAACAGGGCAAACTAATGTGTGAGCGCAATTCCAAAAAAGGTTCTGCTTGTAATCTATTGATGACACGCAAATTAAAGCACACAGACGCAGCCGGATCATTTCCATAATGACCAACGTAATCTACCAAGAGCAGTGCAAATTAGCGTCTGGTTTAAGACAAGGCTTTTTTTGGCTGTTAAATAATGGCGCAAATACCAGTAAATTGACTAGCGCAAACCTTAGTAAATCGCCAATACTCTCCTCCCATAAATGAAGGGGAAAACTGCGTAAAGTTAGTTTTAGGTTTAGTATTCGCCAGACATTCAATTACCCTTGCCACTGTTCTATAGAGTCGGAAGTCATACAACGATATCAATACCATGATTATAGTTTTCATTATAGTTTTCGTCTTTGGTGAGAACAGGAATTTAGTGTTTTTGTCCATACAATGAAAGTCAATGGGGTCCAATGTTGTTTTGTCATACACATTGTATGGTCAAAAGCTTTTCTTCAAAATATCTTCTTTTGTGGTCCACAGAAGATGTCAAACAAGTTTGGAACAAACTTTACACTCTCAGAAAAAAAGGTACAGTGCTGTCACTGGGGCGGTAACTTAAGGTACAGAAGTGAAAAGGTACATCTTTGTACCTTACTCACCCCTAAATGGTACATATCAGTACTTTAACAGTGTGTATTAGTACCTTAAAGGTACATATTAGTACCTTTTCGGTTTTGTACCTTAGGGTACCGCCCCAGTGACAGCAATGTACCTTTTTTTCTGACAGTGGAAGAGAAGGAGATGCACATTATCAGTCAAAAGACAAACACCTTGGAACAAGGTTCTTTCTGACATTTTTGGCTAAATTGAGTTATAGAGATTCTTATTCTGTGACAGCTTATGTACATTATGTGATGCTTTTTTTATGTTGTGCAGGTTCTATCTACAAAGTCAAATGGGATACAAAAACTTTGAAGCTCAATATCTCAAAACTGCTCAGAATGCAGACAGAACCTTATAATTCCAAGGTGGCAAAACAAGACAACGCCTGAATGTTCACTAGATTGCACATCTCAGCTCATTTCTCCCTTTCTTTGCTGGATTTGCAACTGTACAGACAGCAGGAATAATAAAACACCAGCCAGACGTGGGAATCATCAGCCCTGGAACAACAGTCTCCTCTAATGTGGACAGGCTTGTTTGCAAATTGAAAGCTCTCCGTGCACAAAAATTCATTATCGGAGGCAGGACCTCTCAGCAGGAGTGTAGGCAGTGATTATCTGAGAGTGATGGAGATGCCTGTTTGAAGGTGCCAATCCCTCGCTGAGCATCTGTGTATATACCTCTACATTCCCCCGCAAGCGGATCACATACTCAGAGGAAACAGCTTGCGGGCTTTGACCATCAGGTCACCACAGATGAAAGCAAAGTGGGCTGATTTAAGCCGAGAAAAAAAACTACTTACAGCGCAGTGGATACTCAAAAAATGCAAATGAAATTTATTACGGTCCAAAGCTAGGTCTGCGTTCTTACGCTGCACTTTTCATTATAGATAAAGTCTTATTGTAATTAATCATAACTGTCTGCAAAGGTCTCAGAGGAGAAAAAACACATTTTCCAAGAGAAGGTGTTTTGTTGATATGTGCGTGAGGTTTACCACCTCCTCACAAAACAACCTTCACCATTAAATTGTCAAATTCAGCCAAAACTTTGAGGAGAGTTTTATGAATACTAAAATGCAGAGGTGCAAGTATTAGTCACAAAGGTTCAGCAATTCCATTTCTGTACCAGAAACACCTATTTTAACCTTAAACAATAACAAAAGCAAAATATTTTGCTCCAAGCAAACCTATTTACAGCAGCGAGGAAATGTTTGTATGGCCATGGCTCTATAGCACCTTCAGATTGCAAAAAGATTTCATGCAAGTGTTGAGTAGATGAATGGCTAGTCATGAATTGTTCCCTCAGAAGGAAAGTGTAACTAATCCGCCCTTTAAAATACTCCTTGTTTCCGGAACAGCGGCTTTTGAAAAAAACTGAAAAGCTGGGATTAAAAAATTTAATTTCAACCTGGAAATAAACCAAATTTAAGGCGTTTCACAAACACAGAAACATTAGGACATAAAATTAAGTATTTCTATAAACATTATTGTACATACTTTTGTGTGACCTAGAAATCCTTAATTACATCTTGTAAAATTAACCTTTAAACTCGATTAATTAAAAAGATAAAATAACGTTATTGTAGCATTCATTAATGATAGAAGTAAATATTAGTATAACAGCAAAAATGTCATTTTAAAAAGCTGTTCCAATGATTTTCTGCACAGAGTTTAAAGTAACATAATCCACAAAACAGAGCGAGATTTCACCCCTTGAGAAAACGTAGTGTACTTAGTATACGTCCATGTTCACTGTATACTTATAGTCTACTACATTTCCTCAGAAGATGCCAAACACTGCAGAACCATCATGTCTCTTTGCATATTATATACTTGAAACATTGAGTATCAAAAAATCATGTATGTTTTAATACAGCTATTTTCAGTGCCTTTGAAACAGAACGACAACAAAAAGAGTCAGAGACAGACCACTGCAGGGGTTTAGATTGGGGTCAAGGGGTCACGGTTAATGGCAGACTGCAGATACACACTTTTCCCAAGACATCTGACTTCAGTGAGGCTGTTAATGGCAATTCAGTGTTCTGTTAGCACTGATGGGAAGCAATCATGCATGACCACGGCGCTCAATGATAGTCCTCCCAAAACGCTCTTCATACCTCCACCATAAATCCACAGCTAGTCCAGACATGCATGTCCTTAACGTTTCTACAGGTATAGATGACCTATAATGTAATGAATCTGAAAATTGGTCATGTTGCTGTCAGCCATCGCAGGTGTGCAGCTTTTTTGGGGGTGAGCGAGCAGGTGAGGAATGTGATGAGGTGGGAGGAACGAGTCTATAAATGGATTCAGATCCACACACTCATTACAGGGGCTGGCAGGAGGTCTGTTGAACCCCGCGGTGATGACGAAGGTGGCACAGAAGGTGGCTTTGCATCTGGACATGCTGTAAGACAGTTAACACAACTATCTGGCTGGGTGTTTCCATCAGAATCAGATTTAGCGCATATGGAACATTGATTTTACATGGTCATTAACTGAATTTTCAAGGATTAGATGACATTAGTTTTGTTCATTAGTGTGTGTAATTTCATTCATAAGTAATGTTCCTGGTTTAAATGAAAATTAAACTCTATTGCCAGTATTTGTGGCAAAATGTTGATTACCAGAGAAAATACCTTTGACTCATCCCATGGTTTTAGTAAGGCATCTACAAGGGAAGTACATGGGGCTGATAGATCGGATGGCTCTCGACGTCAGAAATATCAAATATATTAGATCATATATTAGATTAGAAAGCCAGGGGAGAGTCGGGTGACGTGATTAACTGAATAATCTTAGTTGTGTGTGTTTCAATGCTCAGACTTCGTCTAAATGTTTCAGTGCTCAGACTTCATCTGACCAGTACAAATCAAAACAAGTGTTATAACACAGCAAAAACAATGGAAAATTGCTGCTTCACAACATTGTCCTGTGACGTTAAAAACCTTGAGACATTCTCTTATCTCTTACTCATGAAAACAAATATCCAAATATCATACAATCATAAGATTAAGTAGCAAGCATTAGCAAAAAAACAAAACAAAATTACAATTATTTTATGTGAAAATGGCAATTTATTAAATGATAAATCAAATGACAACTACATAAATGATTACACACACACACACACACACACACACACACACACACACACACACACACACATATATATATATATATATATATATATAAAACTAAGAAAATAAAACAACACAGATGTATGATGTATGGTTTGTGCTAGTTTTGTTCAGGTGTGTCTTGTTAATTAGATCCTCAGTTCTCTGTCTATTTGAGCTGTTTAGTCCTGTTCAGTTGTCTGTCATTGTTACTATTTACTGGTTGTTCTGTTCATGTTTTTGAATTTCTGTTAGCTTGATTTTGTTTTCGATAAAGACTGCTGCACTAGATCGTTTCATCTCTGCTGCAACCAGCCTGTGACAGAACGACAGACCACTTAAAATGGATTTAGCAGCAGTGAGAAAAATTCCTGCTCCAAGGATCACAGCATTGCCGATTCCAATGGTCACAAAGCTTCCAGTGAGTGATCTTCCCGAGTCCGCTCCAGTGAGTGATGTTCAAGTGTCCATTCCTGAGTGTGAAATTCCAGAGTCTGTTCCAGTGAGAGAAGTTCCTGAGTCCGTTGCAGTGAAACAAATTCCCAAGTCTTTTCCAGTGAGGAAGATTCCAGAGCCCAACCCAGAGAGCATTGCATGGTCCATAAAGGCTCTAACATTTATGTGTCCGGGCCATACACAAATCCACACCAGCCAGAGCCCAGCCCAGCCTGGAGACTGCCATGAAGGCCGTCCCAGAAACGGCCAAGGAGGCTGTCTCAGAACCTCCTGCTCTCCCAGACACAATCAAGCAGGCTGTCCCTGAGCTGCCAGCCCCTCCCTGGCCTTTCAGGAGGGTGGGTGTAATGTCACGTGTATGTTCGGTTTTCATTTTCATTGTTTCTAGTTAGCTAACACTAAGGTGTTAATTAGTCCTGTCATCTTCTGTCCCCTGTCAGTTTGTCACCATGGTTTCTAATTGATTGTGTTAGTTCTGTTCAGGTGTCATATCTGCTGCAACCAGCCTGTGACACTCTAACCATATTTTTTGCATTGTAAAATAAAATGAGTAAAATATTTTCTAACAGACATTATGTAACAAATGTTAATAAGGGAAGTACATGGGGCTGTATGATGTATGGTTGCTCTCTCAAAGTAACGCATTGCTATTGAGAATCCTTAGATCCTTCAGGGCCAGGCAGTAAATATTAAAATAACAACTGTTTATAACCATGAATATAGTATAGCCACAAAACTTAAATATTATAAATATTAGCATATATAATTCTATATTACTGCTTAATTTTCATGATACTATAAACTGTAAATTGTCACCCAGATATTACATTAGTGAATAATTAGTTGATTTTTCACAAAAATGATTTAGACATCTTTACATCTCAAATAATAAAACATTTTATGGATGAATTAATATAAATGCACTGACAAATTGCAAATTTGGGATGACAGCAGTGTTTTCTTTAATTTTAAGTGCCTTACTCTATGTCACGTGTATTTTCTGTTTTCATTCAGTTTTATTTGTTGTGTTTCTAGATAGCTTCTAAGTTGTTAATTACTCCTGTCATCCTCTGTTTCTTGTCAGTTTGTCACCGTGGTTTCTAATAGTTTTGTGCTAGTTTTGTTCAGGTGTGTCTTGTTAATTAGATCCTCAGTTCTCTGTCTATTTGAGCTGTTTAGTCCTGTTCAGTTGTCTGTCATTGTTACTATTTACTGGTTGTTCTGTTCATGTTTTTGAATTTCTGTTAGCTTGATTTTGTTTTCGATAAAGACTGCTGCACTAGATCGTTTCATCTCTGCTGCAACCAGCCTGTGACAGAACGACAGACCACTTAAAATGGATTTAGCAGCAGTGAGAAAAATTCCTGCTCCAAGGATCACAGCATTGCCGATTCCAATGGTCACAAAGCTTCCAGTGAGTGATCTTCCCGAGTCCGCTCCAGTGAGTGATGTTCAAGTGTCCATTCCTGAGTGTGAAATTCCAGAGTCTGTTCCAGTGAGAGAAGTTCCTGAGTCCGTTGCAGTGAAACAAATTCCCAAGTCTTTTCCAGTGAGGAAGATTCCAGAGCCCAACCCAGAGAGCATTGCATGGTCCATAAAGGCTCTAACATTTATGTGTGTCGGGCCATACACAAAATCCACACCAGCCAGAGCCCAGCCCAGCCTGGAGACTGCCATGAAGGCCGTCCCAGAAACGGCCAAGGAGGCTGTCTCAGAACCTCCTGCTCTCCCAGACACAATCAAGCAGGCTGTCCCTGAGCTGCCAGCCCCTCCCTGGCCTTTCAGGAGGGTGGGTGTAATGTCACGTGTATGTTCGGTTTTCATTTTCATTGTTTCTAGTTAGCTAACACTAAGGTGTTAATTAGTCCTGTCATCTTCTGTCCCCTGTCAGTTTGTCACCATGGTTTCTAATTGATTGTGTTAGTTCTGTTCAGGTGTCATATCTGCTGCAACCAGCCTGTGACACTCTAACCATATTTTTTGCATTGTAAAATAAAATGAGTAAAATATTTTCTAACAGACATTATGTAACAAATGTTAATAGAGCTTAGCTTGTAGGCAAAACACAGAAACTTCAAGGATGCAAGTTAAAGATAAAAAGCCGATTTCAGAACTTTATTTTGTCAGTATCATTGAAACTACAACACTCTTATTGTGAGCTAAAAGCTTTCATCAAATGAGTCAAAATATTTAATGAGGAAGTGATGGAGGACATGTAGAATTTTGCAGAAATCAGCAGAGCTTGCAATAACATTTTCACGTGTACTTTACATGTTCCTCATGATATGAACATCTGATAACTCCAAGCATGAAAATTCCAACTGAAGCTGGAGGAAAAAAATAACTTTGCAAATTGCAATCTCCTAAAAGTCTGAACTTGCCTTAAGCAGTTGAGGTTTAGGGAATCTTTCTCATCTAGGGCAGATAATGAGCAATAATTTCAGTGTATACTCATGCTGGATAAATGTATGTTCTTTTGGCCGGGGTAGCCGGGTACAATTCGGATCAACGAGGACTGCTGGGTAGCAGACTTTTGAGCAGATGATGGCCTGGAAAGGAGATGATTAGCTCTCTGCGGGGTGCTAAGAAGCTTGGGAGGTAAGAACAGAACTTTCTCGCCAATTATGCTATACCTGTTCACAGGTGGTCCGGAATAACTGATCCCAGTGCTTGGATGAACTGCCTGTCTCTCTGGAAAGCTCTTACTTTGGACGTGGGCAGTTTTTTTTTTATTATTGTATCTTACATAGTGTGCAATAATAGGTCTATTTGCAGTCACTTTTCACTTTTACAGCAAAAATAAAAATAATTAACTTATATTTTTGTCTTGTTTTGCAGTAAACAGATCAGAAAAAATGGTGTAAGACTAAGGAGAATTATTATTATTATTTTTAATTTGCTAGTTGGGTTTCTTGTTTTAAGTATAAACCTCACTAAATGTTATTTTTACGAAAACAATGAAAAATTAAATCAAATAAACAAATAAATAAATAAGGCAGCGGCTATTTGCAACTATTAATAACTAGATTTTATTTACACTAAGTGCAAATAGCTGTAGATGCTATTTACTAAGTGAAATAGCATACTAAGTGAAAATAGTGATATATTCTATTTACACCATATAAAAGTAGCACTTCTTTGCAATATGTGAAAATAGTAATTACATGTAATTTATACTTTATACTTGCACCTCAGTATTGTTGTACATTAACAGGATGCAATAATAATTATATTTTTATTAATTTATTAATAAATATTTTATATTTTTATTTAAATTATTAAATGGATGCCGTCTTAAAGGGACACTAAAAGCCCTCCCTACACCTACCCCTACCCCTACCCAATAAATGCTTTTATTATTATTAAACATTTAGTTTGGCACTTTAGTTCCACTTTTAGAACATTTTCTTAATTTTTATTGAAAGTAAATGCCTTTCCGATGTGATTTGTGTTGAGAAAAGAGAGTAAGCTCTGCAAAAGGCGGATTCGAACTCGCGTTGATCGCGTCAAAACAATGATCCATTAGCCATATGCTTTACTGATTGCATATTTATTTGACGTTAACTGAAGACGTTAAATCCCAAGCGTTTTTTTTAAATGTTGTTTGGCACAACCAGGCATTGTTAGGCGGAGCTAGTGCGAATAGCACTTGCCAACAAGGCACGCTATTTGCACTTGGTGTGAATAGACACTCCGAATAAATAAACATCTAGTTCAGTCATGAAACTCTAGAGGGATAGATTTGCAAGCAATTCATCATTACTGCATGGCACAAGCTGATTGGCCGCTGCTGATCCTGCAGCCAATGAGATTGTTTGCTCAACATTGAAAGAGTCTGGTTCATTGTTTGCTGTAAGCTAGTCCTCCAACAAGTTATCACAGTTCCTCTGAAACCCTTCTCCTCCCCCAGCTCCACCTGTTCTAGTCTGCTACGGAGTTATGTCTATTCATGCAGCAGCAGCAGCAGCAGCATATCTTACATGCACACAGCAGCGTGTCTGTGTATCTATTAGCAGTAGCAAGTCCATACTTGCTCTGCAGCAAAAACAACATTGCAGCAGGCCTAGTCCGCCAAGTCCAAATACATTAATATCGGCATATTCAATAACATGCTGAAAACTATTCAGAGAGTTGCCATGATTGAAATAAAACAAAGCGATCTGCCAGTGTGGTAAGAAAAACTTAATTCAAAATATTTCCACTTATTATAATACAGTTTTGCTTCTCAAGAAAATATATATTGTTTTAAGGATGCTTTAAGGAAGTTTTCACTGGAAACCAAGACAAAAATAATGAAAAATTTACTTTTCTGCATGCCAGTTTTCATGTGCTTGTGACTCTTATTGCCAGCTAATGAACAAGGGAGGTTTTCAGCGCACTGATGCTTACCCTAAGCACACATTGTGCTCTTAATAAGGGAAAAAATGTGAAATGTGCCAGAAAATTCTTTGCGTCCCAGGAAAAAGGAAGCAGTAAATGCAATTACACAGCATGACAGCTCCTGAACCCGGGCGGTATAACAGTACAGTTATTTACTCACGGGCTCAGGGACTTCGCAGCTTTTCCATACTCTTCCATTTTCTGCTGTCTTTCAATCTCCGCTGGTCATATCGACACATGCCGAGTAGATACTTGAATCTGTACAGCACTTTAAGTCTTCAACTCGCCTCAACTCACAGTTTCCATGGTTACGGGCTGGGAGGAATTGAAGACTGAAAATGACATACAGGTGACTGGTGTCTCCTCCGACAGTCAAAACTAGTTTCTCCAAGTCTTCATCTCCGGTCTTATCACAAGCAATTGTTTGGAGCAGAAGCTTAAACCCATACAGAAGAGATATTACAACACTTGTTTACATGTACACAAGTTCAGAAATAACAATAAAATGTGCATCTTGTATCAGTTTGATCATATAAGAAGTGCTTCTTTAAATGAAAAGTTTCTTTGAAAAGTTTTGTTGAACATACTCTGATACAATCCTAGAGCATTGGAAGATTATATTCACTCGAATGGTTTGTGCATTCTTCCAAAGACTAGCATAACCATTTGCAGTTTCATTGCTTTGTCCAGCCATAAACTAGAGTAAAAATACAAATGGAATACAAACCAGCCATCAAAGCTGCATGGGATTTACAGGAGAATGCACAATGTAAAATATGATCCAAAGATAAAGTAAATAACACTAAAAACAACATCATCAACAAAAACAACCAATGATTTACTTGATTATTGTAGTTTTTTGGTTTCAGAAAAAACAAGTAATGCATCTCAAAGCAGCTTTTCTGACAAACCTGGTAGGTTAGTTGGATTAATGCATTTTTAGCTCAAATAAAATGGTGTTGTGATTCAGTCTCATTTTTCTCTTTCCAGCATTCAATGGAGCTGGAACAATCAATATGGTTGCATTGTTTGGCCCTTTGCCAGTTTAATTCCCATTATTGTTTTGTTTTATCATGTGTAGTACTTGAGCTGGTGTAGAACTTGAAATGATCAGCCAGTTGTAAGGTGTAAGGTGCATCATGCATGTTCATGAGCATCCATATGCTTTTTCAATAATTTAAGCCAAACACTTTGCTCTCCACAACATGTACTTAAATAAATGAACAGAAAATAATACTCAACAATTTAAAACCCATGTGAATAAGAGGAAAAGTCTGCATAGAACTCTTGCAAGCTGACTCTTTTTCAAACTGATTCACCCAAACATGAAAATTCAGTCATAATTTACTCTCATGCCGTTCCAAACCTGTATGATTTGCTTTCTTCTGTGAAACTCTCCAAGTAATAAGTAATAAAACAGCCAAAAATCAAGTGTATAGCGTCAGTTCTGGCAGGTCACGTCAATCAAGCTCACATCAGCTTACTGTCAGCTGATCATGTCTACCTATAGGAATACGACGTCTATCATATATATATATATATATATATATATATATATATATATATATATATATATATATATATATATATATATATATATATATATATATATATATGAGCTCCTTCAGTATTATCAGCAGCTGTCGCGTTTCTCCAGAGCTCATTTACCCTCCTCCATCCCCAGCTCCTCCTCTCATCAGTCAGGATTTGGCATTCTGATTCCCCTTGAATCAGACTAAATTACCAAATTATTTTGCACATTTAGTATTAACATTAATGATATCTGCAATACATTATGTTGGTTCTTTTCTGCATACCCTATTATCGCTGCTCTCCCTGCTCTTATCCATGCTAGGCTGCATGGATGCGCAGGGAGTTCTTGCCCAGAACAGAACCATACCGCCAATCCGAACTATATGCTAATAGTCAATCGATCATCTTTGACGATAGTGGTCCTGACAGAAACTCTGAGCTATTTCTCAAAATATCATGACAGAGTAAATGACAGAATTTTCATTTTTGGGTGAATTATCCATTAAAGAAATCTCAATATATAAAGTCAGTTTATGGAAATTCAGTACATTTTCATAAAATAAGTAGATAATTTCAATTAATAATAAAAAAAAAAAAGTACAGCTAATTTTTTTTTTTTACAGTGCAGGGTAAGAGAGGAAAAGATTGAGCAAAAGAGAGATACTATAGGTTATTAGCAGAATACAATTCAAAACCAGTAAAAAAAAAAAAAAAAAAAAACCTGAATACCTTGTTCTGTTTCTTTGACATCTTCTTGCCCCCAGTGATACACCAAACCTGAAAACCCTATTTTAATACTCCTTAATGAAATACTCAAATGGTACAGTTTAAATAATATGGTCTTTGTATGACAGCCTTGCAATTTTTCAATACATAACCACTGAAAGGTTATAATTTAATCTATGATGACTTGACTAGAGGAAATGAGTGGACTTTTTATTTTTATGGAGCTAATTTAACTTAAGCAACCCAGACATTCATACAATTTTGCCTTTTCATTTGTTTCAGCACACATGTTTTGGACAAAAATAAATTCCCATGCAAAACACATTTGCTATATTTCACATTCAAAAGCAGTTTGGATTTACTTGTCCAAAAATGAGTTTAACCAATTAGTTTGTGCGATCTGTGCTGTTAAATACACATACTAAAATGAGGTGTTGATCATGTGCTTTTGGGAATTACACCCCGACTGAAAACCTTATGAAACATTACAGACCTCAAGTGATCCTGCTGACAGTGTGTTATTTTAAAGAAAAACTGTTAGTCTAAATATAGCAAAGAATAACATGCAAAAAACTCAGTAGCAACAAAAGCATACCGTGAGTTAAGTCATGCTTCACATTCATTTCAATGCATTGGCTTACAAAATAGCAACTAAACGAATGATGCAAACAAATGATGTTAACACTTTTCTCAAACCCTTCAGACCAAGGAAGATAACTATAATGATTAATGATGAAGATATAGTTTTAAAAATCATTCTAAATACAAAAGAATAGCCAACACCACAACTATAAAGATAACCGAAAAATCACTTGTAATCACTTTTCGAGCTGATGAACGATAAAAACATTGACAGCCAATCAGAATCCATTCCAGCAGCATTATTCAATGTGTTAATGTAATTTCTGAAACAGGAAGTACAAGGCGGGACATATTGAACAGCTCCTCACCTTTTTTTAAAATAGCCAATAGTGCCGTTGAGCTCGTTAAAGCCGCAGACAGTTTCCTCCTAATCTCTAACTGTTTCTGCCATATTGCTTTAAAATATAGCATTCTGTGCAGAATACAAATGCGTCCGATATGTTCTCTGCTATGCGACGACTCACGCAGATGATCTGCTCTGTGATAGCGTGTCTCTGGACTAGAGCAGACTGTTTGCACACTGCAGACGTTCACGTGACACTAACGTGAAACCAGACTTCATTCGCCCCAATGGAAAGCATATTTACACTGTCTGAATCGTTCCTTATATAGAGACAGAGCGCATTTAGGCCACGCCCACACCAGGGGGGAAAACAATCCAATGCTCTCCATTGACTTTGCATTGCGTGAAGCGTGCCTCCTTGTAATTTCTGACTTATAACAAAAAACTGAACAATGTCTAAATGCTGTTATGTGACAAGGTGTACAGCAAACAAGCTAAAAAACCTAGAACCAAAAACCCAGAAGTTTTTATAAGCTGTCGATCCCAAAAAATGAGCGGTTAAGGAGACAAAAGTGGATACAGGCAATAAGACGTGAAGCTTCAGCAGGAAGAATGGGTACATTTTGGTATCCTGACACTCAGTATGCCTCAGTATGCCTACGTGTGCAGTAAACATTTTGTCACTGTTAAGGCAAATATCCAAATGTCAGTTTTATATATTATATTTCCTGTTGCTGATTACGTTCCCTGCCAGTGGACGTAGTTCTTAGTGTAATGTCGCGCTCTGTCTCAATTGCTTGTATCCACTTTTGTGTCCTTAAACGCTCGTTTTTTGGGGTTGACAGCTTTTTGTTTCTGGGTTTTTTAGCTTGTTTGCTGTACACCTTGTCACATAGCAGCTTTTAGACATTGTTCTGTTTTTTGTTATAAGTCAGAAATGACAAGGAGGCCGCTTCACGCAATGCAAAGTCAATGGAGACGGTTTGATTGTTTTCCCCCCGGGTGTGCATGGTTTTTTAGATTATGACGTGTATTGCTCTGTCTCTATAGTGCACTTTGTAATAAATGTGTGAACAAGTGACCAATTTTAGCTGCGGCTTCAGCGTCTATATGGGGGCGGGATGCTGTAGATTCTAGAGAGCATTTGATTGGACAGAAAATCTGAGGAGAAGCTGAAGTGCAGGGTGATGTCATCAAAATCACTGATCTATATTGGCGAAAGTGAGAAACTGTACGTTTTGAATGCTTGAGTCTTCTAAATGCGAATTTTGTCATTGTTTTGGAGTACACTAGCTTATAGATAACAGTAAGACTAACATTCATACTAAAAGCCAAAAAACTTCATTATTTCATTGGGACTTTAAAGAGCTTGAGCGTTTAAAGCAGCTGACGACAAACCTACAGAGCGCACTTAGAATGAACAGAGTGTCATCGTTCGTTGGTGTGGACGCTACTTTAGTTATCATTATGGTTATCTTCATAGATATCGTTCTTAGTGTGAATGAGTCTTTGGTCTTTTTTGCAAGCACTGAAAGTCATTTTTAGCTTAACACAATGAAATGTTTAGCATTAAAGTGTGTTTTCAAAATTTGCAATGACGTTCATCCATTTTTAAGTGGCTTAAGCGTTTAAATACTTATAGTATGTGCTAAACTTGAAAGCAATTAAACTAATGCAAATATAACATCTCATATTCATATCACTGCCAACCAACTGAGATCTAACAAAAATAGCAGCCATGAACGTGGGCCGATTAGTAGCTTTTCTGTTACCCACCTGTTTGTTCATGAAGATGTAGATGATGGGGTTTATGACGGTGCTGCTCTTGGCTAACAGAGAAGGAACAATGCTGGCCGCTGGTGTGACCAGGCCGGGCCGCCCAAACGTGGCTAGCAGGGCCATAATCCCATAGGGCATCCAACACAGCAGGTAACACACCACCATGGTGACCACCATGAAGAGCACACGCTGCTCCCGTTTACGACTCACCACCGTATTGATCCGGCTCACCTTTGTCAGTGTGATGAGGGAAGAGGAATAAGAGGAGAAAGGAGATAAAGAGAAATAAAAGAGATGTGAGGAACATAACATTACACAAAGCAGCTGTGTCATTGCTTCTAGGGCAAAGTGATAAAACTGTACATGCAGACATTCACAGATTAGATGAAAGTTAGCATATAGCTTCAGGCCAGCTGGGCAGAAATGGATACAGTTGTGGATCGATCACTCTAGTCTGTAATAGGCCCTTAAACACAACAATGGGTGAGCAGAAGGCCCATTACACATTGTAGAATTGCCTACTGAGCATGATGCACCATTTTCTCAGTGTTGTAGCACTTTGTCTGACAGCCGCTAAGTGCTCTTTTGGTGTAGGTGCCCAAGAGCTGAGAGTTGCTACTTTAATTGAACTTTAATCCCTGAACTTTGGTGCAGTGGCACTCTGCAGTGCTATTCGCTATTCGTGCTTTTGTCTTTTCTTCCAGTAAAATAAACAGCCCACCAGATACATTTACTTACATTAATACTTCTATTCAGCAAGGTTACAAAAGATTTCTATTTTAAATAAGTTATTCTGAACTTTCTATTCAAAGAATACTGAAAAATAAGCATACACAAAAATACTAAGCAGCAACTGTTTTCATCAGTGATAATATGCATTTTTCCCCCCTTAAAATTTGCATATTATAATGATTTCTGAAGGATCATGTGACTGAAGACTGGAGTAATGATGCTGAAAATTCAACTTTGCCATCAGAGAAATAAATGCCATTTTAAAATACACTCACCTAAAGGATTATTAGGAACACCATACTAATACAGTGTTTGACTCCCTTTCGCCTTCAGAACTGCCTTAATTCTACGTGACATTGATTCAACAAGGTGCTGAAAGCATTCTTTAGAAATGTTGGCCCATACTGATAGGATAGCATCTTGCAGTTGATGGAGATTTGTGGGATGCACATCCAGGGCACGAAGCTCCCGTTCCATCACATCCCAAAGATGCTCTATTGGGTTGAGATCTGGTGACTGTAGGGGCCATTTTAGTACAGTGAACTCATTGTCATGTTCAAGAAACCAATTTGAAATGATTCGAGCTTTGTGACATGGTGCATTTTCCGGCTGGAAGTAGCCATCAGAGAATGGGTACATGGTGGGAAGGAAGGGATGGACATGGTCAGAAACAATGCTCATTTAGGCCGTGGCATTTAAACGATGCCCAATTGGCACTAAGGGGCCTAAAGTGTGCCAAGAAAACATCCCCCACACCATTACACCACCACCACCAGCCTGCACAGTGGTAACAAGGCATGATGGATCCATGTTCTCATTCTGTTTACGCCAAATTCTGACTCTACCATCTGAATGTCTCAACAGAATTTGAGACTCATCAGACCAGGCAACATTTTTCCAGTCTTCAACTATCCAATTTTGGTGAGCTTGTGCAAATTGTAGCCTCTTTTTCCTATTTGTAGTGGAGATGAGTGGTACCCGGTGGGGTCTTCTGCTGCTATAGCCCATCCGCCTCAAGGTTGTGCGTGTTGTGGCTTCACAAATGCTTTGCTGCATACCTCGGTTGTAACGAGTGGTTATTTCAGTCAAAGTTGCTCTTCTATCAGCTTGAATCAGTCGGCCCATTCTCTTCTGACCTCTAGCATCAACAAGGCATTTTAAGCCCACAGGACTGCCGTGATACTGGATGTTTTTCCTTTTCACACCATTCTTTGTAAACCTTAGAAATGGTTGTGCGTGAAAATCCCAGTAACTGAGCAGATTGTGAAATACTCAGACCGGCCCGTCTGGCACCAACAACCATGCCACGCTCAAAATTGCTTAAATCACCTTTCTTTCCCATTCTGACATTCAGTTTGGAGTTCAGGAGATTGTCTTGACCAGGACCACACCCCTAAATGCATTGAAGCAACTGCCATTGATTGGTTGATTAGATAACTGCATTAATGAGAAATTGAACAGGTGTTCCTAATAATCCTTTATGTGAGTGTATATTACAATATAAAACAGTTATTTTAGATTGTAATAATATTTCACAATATTTGTATTGTATTTTTGATTAAGTAAATGCAGTCTTTTTGAATGTAAGAGACTTCTTAAAAAACATAAAATCCTACCAACCCCAAATTTCTGAACAGCAGTGTATGTAAATTATTATAAACGTGTAGTAATTTATGTGATCAACTTTGGTCATGGGATCTTCAAACAACAAATGCCACTGGTTGAGGAAAAACATCTAAAGTTTCTCCTAAATACAAATGTATTGCATATTTAAATCAACAAATTATTTTAAATTAAAGTATTTTTTTTTCTTTATACATGATAATAAATGTTTTACATACAGTCTGTTCCCATGTGTGAAATGACCTAGCATGTTGTTTTCTTGTTTTAAGGTTAAATTTAATTATATTTTGTTAGATTTATGCTTTAAACTGAAAAAAATAAAAATAATAAAAATAGGGTATAGAAAATTACAATTCAAGATATGTTCTCTGAAACAAATCTTAATAACTTACACAATTGCAATTTAAGTAATTTTATTTAGATTTAGGATGTTTATAAAAAAATATTTTACTGGAAAATACTCAAAACTTGCATTCTTCCTGCATTCATGTCAAGTCACCAAACCCAAATATAACTATTCAAGTAAAATTAATAAAGCTGGTGGGAAAAAGAGAGAAAGTATCCATTGGGAAGAAGTCCTGTTAAAATGTGAAGAATTCACCATTTCCTCAAACACAACTTGATGATCAGAGTCATACAGCATTTTGAATTATATGCTATATTTAAATACAACGTGAACACATTTCTTCCTAATGGGCCTGTACTTCTGGAATGTAATGTAATGGCCAGAGCCCTGAGTAACATAATTGGGCTTTGACTAAGAGCTAATTAAGAGCATTGGAGTGGAACGTTTGCAGCCCTTTTCTCGCTAGACACCCTCGATTCCACCGACCACCTTGAGCATAAGCCGCAACTTGACAAATTATTACTTAGCAGAATGTCAGATCAATGTCAAGTTGCTAATAGGCTCCCCATTGAGTTGCGCCACAGTTTTTGGTTTTTTTTAGTGGTTACATTAAAAAAGTCCTATATGCACAGAAGGGCACCACGCAGGGGTTCAGGCTGTGAATAACACAGCCTGCGAGGTGTAAAGGCATACGGGGGTGTGAAGTCATGGCGAAGAACATCACTGGAGGCAACAGCCAGTGGCACATCTGCGGCCGTTCTACCAATTAAGAGAGAAGACAAGATGGCTATCTGAGGTGGGTGGACAAAAAAAGGGCAGTTTGCACCTGGCAAGTCATCCACAACTTCAACACAATTGGAGTTCGATTAACAGGTGGAAATTTCATGGTCACATTAAACACAGGATTCCCAGCAGACTAAAGACGGACAACCTTAGATGTGAATCACAATAGGAGACAGCAAGTTTGTCGTGTGTAGGTATGTGTGTCCGCTTTCCGTAATTCTCAGATGAATTCCAGTAATTACAGCGCAACTCCTGATGAAACATTATTGCTGGGGAAAAGCAATTATAAGTGGTTATTTAAAAGTACCAAAATGCTAAATGGATTAAACAAATAAACAGTGAAATAGGGAAAATGTGTCTAAGTAGGACAGAAAATAGGCTTTGGGAACATTACAATAATCACACGGCAATAGCTCAATCAATGCTCAAGCCCTTATTAGCATAAATAAATTTTCTTTAGCTCTCGAAAACAAGACATTGAGATTGAATAGATTTAAAACTAAAAAACACCTAAATCTGATGACATCCAGCGCTGTCAAACTTCTAAAATGTGCCTGGAGAGACAAACTGCAACCGTGCACAAAGTTGCATCATTAGAACGGGCAGGTACATGTAAATCCAGACGTGCGTTATACACCTAACCCCGATTTTGTGGTGGTGTTGTGGTAATGAGGCTCTCCCCTCGGGGTGCGTGTGAGCCCTGCAGTCAGGAAGGTGGCAAACCCAGCAGGATGGAGCGCTGTGGAGGAGATGCTAATGCGCGTGGCAGATCCTGTGCCTGTCAGAGAGCGTTTGGTCAGGGAGGATCCCTCGGGTATGTGGGTAGGTGGGCGTTAAACATTATGTGGCCAAGAGGATTCTGAATGCTGTGTGGCTGTGATCACAGCTGAGATCTGCAAAACAAACTTGGTTGCTGGAGATCTGTGGTCTTCTCTGATCCTGCTAATGCAACAGTCTGCCTTAGAAAAAGAAATGTCTGTCAGCAGTCTGGGGAACATGGGAACTAAATCTTTCAGTTCTCCAGTGAACCTGATATTTTGCTGATCTGGTGGGTTAAATTCTAAAGGCTTTTTATCTTTGCTCCTGCATCTTTAGCATCACCATAAAGAGTAGTTTGTTTGTGGTGTTGAATCATTTCCATCATGACCAACGCAATCTACCAAGAGCAGAGCAAATTAGCGTCTGGTTTAAAACATGTTTTTTCGGGGCGGTAAATAATGCCGCAAATACCAGTAAACTGACAAGCGCAAACCTTAGTAAATCCCTTGTGTGATTCATTTAAATCCTCCCATAAATTTTGTGTCTGAAAGGGACACTCCTACAAATGCAATATGCAATAAGGTCAGCTGCAAAAATATGAGAAATGTCCACACCTTTTCAGCGCATATTTTTCACTGTGTCTTTAGTGCTCGTGCTACATCTGACACGAAGAACAAATGGATTTGCAAAAGTTGCTTTGTCAGTTCCATGGTATAAGCCTCAAGCTATGGCTGTGGCGGTATGGCGGGATGTTCTGAGACTGAGGATCACACACTAGACACACTTCAGGTTATTTCGATCACAAACTCACACAGAAACATGCGCCTCATTGCTAGGAGACACTGGACAAATAAAAACAAAATCAGCTCAAATGATCAAAAATGCTTGATACCCTCAGACTGGATGGAATAATGTAAAGTCCAAAAAAATCAGTGCCCATCATACACTACGCAAATTTCTGTGAAGTCTGTCAACTCTTAGTCTCAGCCTCAGGCGTCACATCCATGGACCGTTGGCTGAACGTCTGATGCATATGGCACACTTATCTGGAAACAAATCAGAAGTTTTGAAGTCATCATCGGATTGGTTGAATTCTACAGGATGTCCGCGAGACGTGTTTAAAGCTCGTCCTGGAAACAAATGCCGTGACACCAAACCCCCTCGTTGAAGAAGAACGCCGTCGTGTTTACAACTGTGACAATGAGCGCTTACCATGAACAACTAAACGCTTGATTTTAAAAAGTATGTGAAATTTGCAGGTCCATTGTTGCAGTAAACTTGCACAACGTTCTTGAATGAATAATTTATAGATACACGTCGGTATGTTATTGCAGGGACATCGACTTATGTTATTGCATTTTCAAGCCCCTAAACATGACGCGGAACAAAACGAACTGTGATTGGTTGCGTTACATGTCAGTCAAATGTCCTCTTGGGCGGTCCTTGACCAATGAAAGCTGCGATAGAGTCCAGACCTTCTGCCGTCAGTCTGAAGGTCTGGCTACGCGAGACTAGTCAACTCTGCAGACTGGCTCTTGTCAACTAGTGTCGACTCATCCAAATTGATATTATAATTTATAACTGCAATATGCCCAAATGATTCGGAATCCAATCACAATCAAATTAAGCACTTCTGAATCAAAATCATATTGAATCAAGAAATCTGTATATCCAGCCCCACAATACAAATGATCATGAATCCTGTTCACACACACACACACACACACACACACACAATATTAATTTCACTTGTTACCAGTTTTAGAAATAACAGTTAAAATTTGATATAAGTCTGAATGTTTCAATGAGGTTCATGAAAACAGATACAGAGGATAGTTTCTTATCATTAAATCATTTCTCTGAGCATGCTATTATAATGAA